>OZ005649.1:257777941-258102941 GCA_963930645.1 Salticus scenicus
AAAACGAAATCTGCATCCTATGACATTTTAAGCAAATAATGAAAAGAAAGGATTGTAATTCCATGGCACTAAAAAAAAAATTAAGTATACATAATCGAATTTTAAAGTGTATCTTATACACTCCATCTAAATAGAATCTAATAAAAAATCATCTAAAGAAAATAAAAGTACATATACATGGTATTTTAAATCATTAATACAGGAAAAAATCACTTATATAATGAAATCATACGATATTTAAGCACCATTTTATGAACGCCAGTGTAACAGGAATATTTTTGAAGTATTTTATGCTAAAATCAAGTATGAATTGGATTGGATTTGGGAATAAGGCCGATTAACTGCTGTAGGTCTTAGGCTTACTTTGAAAAGACTTTATCCCCGAGCTTTTAAAAGACTCCCCCCCCCCTTCCTATATGAAATTTTAAAGTTTGCCCCTGTGTTCCCCTCCCCTTTTTTTTTTCTTCTTTTTTTAAACAAATGTTAGAAACTGGGGCACTCGGCCTTAGTTCCAAGCACTCTCTTAACTTTATAATACTCCGAATTAAAAACTGTCCAGTTATTAAAATCTTTCCCTTACAAAGAAGGAAAAGAAAAAACATGTTTAACCCATTTTAGGCCAATCATAGAAATTTTATAAAATGTGGTATTATTTTCATTGAAATATACTTAAATTACATTTATTAAGACACTAAAAAAGTTTCGTGCATGAAAAATGATATTTTAGTTAAGAGATAAAATGATGCATATTTAAATAAAAAATGTAAATAAAAAATAAATTTAAATGAAAATTTCTAAAATTTTTATGACATTTGTTTTATTTTTATTCTATTTACACAATTTGGAACATTAATCGATTATAAAAGCATATGCTTAATCTCAATTGGAATAATAATACATTTTCAAAAAGTAGAATTTTTCAATTATCGTTTCAAGTTAGTACACTTGCGTATTTTGAAAATTTCTCAAGAGAAAGTGTTTACTCCAATTGAATTACGAATAGTTTATAGATGTCTTCAGAACCCTTAAAAATAGCAGAAAAATAAAATTAGTGAAAAATACACGTCACAGTGTTAATTAAAAAATATTTACTGAAATGGTGCGTTTACGCACCTTTGGCTGAAAATGGGTTAAGAAAAATTATTTCTGTCAATGCAAAAACTTGTCTGAAAGTTTTTTGACAATGCATTATTAAGCAGAATCTATTAGCAGCGCTGCCAGATTTGGGGACTTTTTTATTCAACATTTACCTCTAAAATTTTATTGTAACAGCTGCTTAATCACTTCGAAGAATAATCGACTATTATGTATGTCCAATTCCCCTTCTCAAAATTATTGGTGATAGTTGAATAAAAAAGTCCCCAAGTCTGGCAACACTGTCTATTAGCTATATTTCAGTGAAACTGTATTTTTAAATTGCAGTTACTCCACAATCGTCTGCGTCCGCCTCCCTACATAAACATGTAACCGCAGCCTTGGCATGCTTATGATTATGGTATATTCGTCCAGGATAATACAAAAATACAGTTGGATTTTGTACTTAAAAGTAACGTTTTATGTGGATCGGTTATTTTGAGACATAAATTAGTCCGCAACAAATAAGAGCCTGGATAAAATTTCGTATTAGTTTAAACATTTCCTCACTCAATTTAATATACACTCTGTACTTTGAATTCTTAAATATCAAACTGTATTCTGAAAAATATTAACTTGTCAGAAAATTTAATTTGTCCCCCAACACACCCCTCTATTACCATTGCTCGGCAACTGCAACAATAGTTTTCTTTTTCTTACATTGTGGTTTTTTAACTTGTGCATATATATGCATACACGCAAGCAGATTTTCAAAATTTTCAGAAAGCAAAATTAATAACATTGGACGGTTTAGAATACAAACCGTCCTCCCCTCCCTTAAAAAATAATCAAAAAAATTGTCGGATAAAACTCCCATCAATAAAATCTTTATTTTGTATTTCGATTTTTAAAATTTACTTATTTTTATTATTTAAACTATTAATTATATAATGTGGAAATGACTTACTTTTTCCTCAATTCCTACTATTTTGATTTAAGGTAATCTATATTATTTTTCAGTCTTTCAGCAAATGCCAGCAAACACTTTTAATGACAGGAAGAAGCTGTAAAAAGAATATATCAGAAAACATATAGAAGTTTCAGACGATATTAAACTACAAACTAGTAGGATGTGGCCACCACATGACTTTCTTCTATATAATATTACACAAAACTTATACAATAAAAATTACTTATTAAATTATCAAATTCTTTGCAATTATAAATGCAGAAGATTTTTTATCTAATAGAATTATCACTAAATGCCGAAATATGTCAGTTTTTTTTCCAAATCAAAAGAAATGACTTCTTTCCAAGTTTTTTTTCGTTAAAAGAAAAAAAAAAAAAAAAAAAAAAAAAAAAAAAAGGAAAAAATGGATAACTTTGTTTTAAATTATCACAGATCTATAGTTCAACAATTAGTTTTAAAGGTATTGACGATATCTTTCGAAAGATACTCATATTGAAAATTTACTCCCCCTGGGGGGGGGTACTTAACCCCCAGGGGGGGAGCGATGCCCCCCATGCAAATTTTTTCCCCTAGTTAACTACTACTATTATCAATAATTCATATTAATTTTACAATCACACGATTAAAATAACTCTCATTATGTACATTTATACGAAGTTTTGTCCTATATTGTCATGTTGAAAATTTAGAAAAATGCGATCACAGCAGCACCTGTTGAGCCATTGTTCCATAAATCTAATTAGCAGTAGTTAATGTCAGGGTCCAACTAATCACCAAGTTTGGTTAAATTTCGTTCATTGGTTCGTGAGATACAGCGTCCACAAAATTTGTGAGACACACACACAGAGACAGACATTTTCTAAAAACAGTCTAAACTGTCTAATCCTCAGAACAAAATTTTCTGGTTCTTTAAAATCCCCCCCCACACACACACACACACCTTACGAAGAAAAAAAAATGATGCTTAACATGATTTTTTTTTTTTTTTTTTTTTTTTGTGCGTATGTAAAAAAATTAATTGTATATTTTCTGGCCCAGTTTTGATAGGGCAGTATCAATTAGATCTATTTTAGCGAAAAAGTAGTTTTAAATTACAGCCAATTGTCATTTCAGCTATCTCTGCCTTACAAAATAAATTTGTGGACGAAATATTGTCATGACTGTAGTTACGGCACAAAAGTACAAAAAACATATGTGCATTAGTTATACTTTTGAAAGTTGTAGTTTTGAATTGGTTCGAAAAATGTAACCTTGATAAAATTTCGCATTCATTTAAACATTTATTCGTACAACTTAATGTTATGTTTTCAATCTTTGAATATCAATTTGTACACAGAAAATAGTTTGAAAGTGTAATTTAACTCCTTCCCCATTCATTCCCGCTGCGCGTAAAGAAACAATTTTATTAGTTTTTCTATGTTGCTTGTTTCTGCTTTGTTACATCAAATATATAAATATCGTACACACAAACAGATTTTCAAACATCTCAGAAAACAAAACTGAAAATATTGTGTTGGTATCCATACAAATCATTCCCATCACCCCCCCCCCCCTTTCACACACAACACACACATACGCACACTAGAAAATGTTCAGCATCAAAGATCTATATAATTCGCAATAATATTTCTGGTCTTTATGGTTCTGATTAAAATTTAACCTTATTCCTTTCGGAGAAAAACATTGCTCATTTAATAAACTTTTCTGGCCATTAGACATATGCTCTTCTCAAAAAATAAAGAAAAGAAAAGAAACGCTTAAGAAACAATGTTTTAATTCATACCAAAATCTTGTCGGAAAGTTTTCGGACTTTGTGTTGATAGAACAGTGTAAGTTTGACTTATTTCAACAAAAAAGTATTTTTTTAATTGCAGTTAACCTGTAATCAACGTCTCCGCCCCACTGTATAAGCGTGTAGGTGTAGTTTCGGCAACGTATGGTTAGGAAACATTTATCTAGTGTAATTCGATAATCCAGTTGTTTTTATACTTCAAAATAATTCCGTATTAAATTGAACTTTCTTAAACTTCGATTTGAATTTATTCACAGAATGTAGCCTGTGTAAAATTTAGTATTAAGCATTTCTCTACTCAAGTTGATTCACAAACTATACATTTAATCTTTAAACACCAATTTGTGAGTCGATTGTGCTACTAGTTTGAAAATTTAATCTAATCTTCCTCCCCTCCCCACTTCCAGTATTATCGCTGTGGAAAAAAATAATTTTATCGATTTTCTTGCATTGTTTCTTAATTTATATATTAAATGTTAACACTCACAAAAAAAAAAAAAAAAAAAAAAAACTAAAAACATTGCTGGGTTGATGCACAACTCCCCTCCCCCGAAAAAATAGTGTTTAACATCAAATACTCATACATAATTTGTAATAATGTTTCTCTGTTTTTATGGATGTGCTAAATTGTTTTTATGGATGTGCTAAACTGTGTTTAACACCCCCTCCCACACACACACACTTTTTTCATCCTTTACAATAAGTGCTTTCTAACAAATTAATAGATCTATGTTTATTTTGTTTATCTTCTGCTAAAGCAATTTTCTTCTAAACTCTAGAAGAAAAAGCGGCTCAGATTATAAGAAATAATTTCTATAATTTTGCCCTCCGCAGAAAATACATAATGTATTATGTAACAGAAATACGAAGCTAGATACTACATACTAGATTCTAGATATCTTTAAATTGAATAACTCTGTTTATGAGTTTCAGGATTTAAATATAAAAATAATAACCGCTAATATAACTAACATGAACAGTCATTGTTTTTGTTGATTATTAAAATAGGATAAAAGATTATATAAAATTTAACTTACCTAATTATGAATTCCAAATGAAAACATGAATTGCTTTAAGTTCTTCAATACAGACAACAACAACAAACTTTTAATGTGTAGATACGAAGATAAACATTCCGCAGAAACAATCTAATTTTCCCTAACGTTCCCTTCCCCCCCTCCTTTTTACGTAATAGTATACTGCAATGAAACAAACTATTCAGTATATTTTTTTCCTTCAAAACTTCTAGTTATATATATTTATGTGTGTGTATTTACTTTAATATAAAAATAATTTAAGGTTATGCATTTACATAGTTTTTTATTTAATATAACAGTCAAAATCCCTACAGGGAAAACGTTGTTTTGAAAAGGGAAATATCTGTAAATTAAGAACTGAGTTTCTTGGTTCAATGCTTTTAACAGAGAACTCATGTAAATTTACGGAGAGTCTCAATACTTTTTCTGTACTTTTACAGAAATTTTTGACAGTGAACCGAGTTTCTTGATTCACTTCTTTTAACAGTGAACTCATGTACATTTACGGAGATTCTCAATACTTTTTCTGTATTTTTACAGAAATTTTTAACAGTGTACATACAAATTCTTCGCATAGGCCGTAAAGATAAGAAAAACTTTGGCGTGTCCCTGTACACGAACGACAAATGGAATTCACACCTAACACTATACAGCTAATTCCGTTGGGCTCATGAATATGTGTACCAAATTGCAAGTCAATAGCGTTGTTTTGGGAGCCGCTATCGCGGTACATACAAATTCTTCCCATAGGCCGTAATGATAAAAAAAACTTTGGCGTGTCCCTGTACACGAATTACAAATGGAATGCACACCCAAAACTCTACAGCTAATTTCGTGGGGTTCATGGACATGTGTACAAAATTTCAAGTCAATAGCGTGATTTTTGCGGCCGCTATCGCACGACAGACAGACAGACGGACAGACGGAACCCAAAATCCTTTTGATTCTCAACAGAGGGCCTCCATTGACGTTTCGGCAAAAATTGGAAGTCAATACCTGTAGTTTGATTTTTGCGGTGGCTATCGCGGTACATACAGATTCTTCCCATAGGCCGTAATGATAGAAAATCTTTGGCGTGTCCCTGTACATGAACTACAAATGCAATATACACCTAAATCTATACAGCTGATTCCGTTGGGCTCATGAATATGTGTACCAAATTGCAGGTCAATAGCGTGATTTTTGTGGCCGGTATCGCGGTACATACAAATTCCTCCCATAGGCCGTAATGATAAGAAAAACTTTGGCGTGTCCCTGTACACGAATTACAAATGAAATACACACCCAAAACTATACAGCTGATTTCGTGGGGCACATGAACACGTGTACCAAATTGCAAGTCAATAGCGTGATTTTTGTGGCCGCTATCGCGATACATACAAATTTCTCCCATAGGCCGTAATGATAAGAAAAACTTTGGCGTGTCCCTGTATACGAACTACAAATGGAATACATACCAAAGACTAAACAGCTGATTTCGTGGGGCTCATGAACATGTGTACCAAATTTCAAGTCAATAGCGCTATTTTTGCAGCCGCTATCGCTCGTCAGACAGACAGACACAGCCCAAAACAGTTTTGAGTCTCAACAGAGGGCCTCCACTGACGTTTCGGCAATAAATCGTTAGAGCACGTGTATATTGCAAGGCAATTAATATATCTAAATAACATCAGGCAAATCTAGTTAATCTATGTTTTTTTTTTAGGAATTAGACAATAGAGTTCTAACAGATGACGTCATGCTGAGGGACAGTTGACCTTACTGACCCATTTTACCATTGCGGAATAGTGTTAAAAATTTATTGTAACGTTGTAAATGTATTTGTAAAAGCATAAAAAAAATCGACTACTACGCTTCCAAAAGCATGGAAAAACTAGAGCTGTCCTTCAGCAAAGTACGGTTTCTAAGAAGAAAGTCACGTGGTTGCTAGAACCTAATTTTAAATGTTATTGTGATTGTAATAACATATTTTTACTTTCTTCTTACATGCATAAGAAAGAAACTGTTGGATTCGTGAAATTTTTTACTTCTGGTTTTCAATGCATTTACAGGGATGCCGTAGCGTGGTTAGTAGAGCGCCGAATTTCTACAGTCTGAGTAAAAATTTAATGACCAGTAAAAATAAAAAACTTTGGGAAAATGAAAATATGAAATAAAAGGGGATTTAAATATTATTCTATTATTAATTATTCTATTATCTATATAAATAAAGAGAAGTGTCTGTGTGTCTGTGTGTGTATCTGCGCTCTGGCGCTCACACTACTGATCACAGAGCTTCCAAATTTGGCATATAGGTACCTGGGGCCCTGCAGGTGTGCCCCTCATCGAGATTTTTTCGAATTTCGAATTTGAATTTTTTAAATTAATGTTTTTTCGATTTTAAATATTGGCTTTAATGTTTCATTTTTCATGAATTTATTCTTCGATTGTTATTGTCTGCGTATCTTAGCAACGGCTATTATGCAATTCATTTTTTATTTAATACATTCATTTGAAGGAAATTTTTTTTTCTTTTTTTTTTTTTTAATTATTATTATATTTATTGAAAATCAAATGGTAATGCAATAGAAATAAATTGTTACGTTTATGTATAAATTTCATAACATAGCAACTTTTTATTTTTCATTTTTTTCTAATTAATTCCTTTAAAAGAAAAATCTTTTTTTTTTATTATTATTATTATTTATAATATTTATTGGGTGAAAGTTTATAGTGGAAAGGATAAACTTATTAAAATTCGTTTTTCATGTATTTAATTCCTTTCAAAAGAAAATCTACTTTTTTTATTTTATTTTATTGCACTGGTCGCAATCAAATCGTAATATAGTGTAAATAACGGGGGCTATAAAACACATGGTTCAAAAACTAAAATATATAATAGATGCTGAGATACAGTCATCTTTAAAATCGTAGTTCTTAAATAACAGAAAATCCACAAGTCGTCGATAAATACCCAGATTGAAGTGCCCGGGAAAGACCTTTCTACAGACAGTGGGGAACTGTACCCGATTCAGTACAGGTAGAAAAAAGAGCTGCCTTAGGCAACGGGTACCCGAAGAAGCGAGATCTAAAGCGATTTCAGTGTTTATTTTATTTATTTATTTATTTTAAGTTTTTATTTGTAATGTGATGTAAAAAATAAATACTGATCCAATTCTTTTGAAAATTCATTTAAATATAGTGACCAGCGAAGCGGGCGTAGCCTGCTAGTCTATATAAATAAAGAGAAGTGTCTGTGTGTGTGTCTGTGTGTGTATCTGCGCTCTGGTGCTCACACTACTAATCGCAGAGCCTCCAAATTTGGCATATAGGTACCTGGGACCCTGCAGGTGTGCACCTCATCGAGATTTTTTCGAATTTCGAATTTGAATTTTTTAAATTAATGTTTTTTCGATTTTAAATATTGGCTTCAATGTTTCATTTTTCAGAAATTTATTTCGTTTCAAAAGTCTGCGTATCTTAGCAACGGCTATTAAACTATTTATTTATTTAAATTCATTTGACGAAGAAAACTTTTTTATTATATTTATTGAAATCAAATAGTTATACACATACAGTCGAAAAAATTAAACATATTAAATTTTTAGATTTTGGCATATAGGTACCTGGGTCCCTGCAAGTGTGTACCTACTAATCGAGATTTTTCCGAATTTCGAATTTGAATTTATTAAATTAATGTTTTTCCGATTTTAAATATTGGCTTCTTTGTGTCATTTTTCATAGATTTATTCTTTTGCTTCAATCGTCTGCGTATCTTAGCAACGGCTATTACGCAACTTATTTTTACTTCCATTACCCTACTACCGTAGGTAATGGAAGTATTGTATTCGGTCTGAAAATTCGATATCGGGTTTTCACCTGATTTACACGTTTTAAGGTCCCCTGAGTCCAAAAAATTGGTTTTTGGCAATTGGTCAGTGTGTATGTATGTGTGTGTGTGTGTATGTATGTGGAGAATCTTCTGGCTATTATAGCTCAGAAACTAATAAAGATAGAGCTACGAAACTTTAGAATTGAAATGCATCTGGTGTACAGATGAAATTTCCAAATTTTGGTGAAAAATGAAAAACCGGAAGTGGGACATCGGAAACCGGAAGTCCGTATCTCAAAAAAAGCTCTAACGATTTTCTTCAAACTTGCTATATAAACACTCTATTAGTTGTCCTTTCGAATGATATAGTTGGTTAGTTCAGGAAAATTGATAGGCGTCCTGTATAAATAGCTCAATTTCAAGCCTCGCAAAGGCGTTCCTTTAAAAGCGGTTGTACGGATTTTTTTCAAACTCGCCATTTTAACTCACTTTTAAATATGCTTTTGTATGTAATAATTGTTTTCCTGTCAATAATTGAGTTTAACCGGAAGTGGGACATCGGAAACCGGAAGTGGGGCCGCAAGTCCGTATCTCAAAAACGGCTCTAACGATTTTCTTCAAATTTGTTATATAAACACTCTATTAGATGTCCTTTCGAATGATATAGTTGGTTAGTTCAGGAAAATTGATAGGCGTCCTGTATAAATAGCTCAATTTCAGGTCTCCCAAGGGCGTTCCTTTAAAAACAGCTGTACGGATTTTTTTCACACTCGCCATATTAACTCACTTTTAAATATCCTTTTGTATGTAATCATTGTTTTCCGGTCAATAATTGATTTTTTGTAAAAGTTGGTATCTCAAAAACGGCTCTAACGATTTTCTCTTTAGTTCACTTTTATGTTTTCTGATCGCATTATCTCTCAAAAATGTATATAATATGTGTAATAGTGGGTAATGGAAGTCGTGTGGTTGTTTCACACCAGATTTTTATTTAATACATTCATTTGAAGGAGAGTTTTTTTTTATTTTTATTTGTTATATTTATAGCAAACAAAATTGTAATGCAGTAGAAAAAATTAATTATAATTAGTTTTAAATTTAAAAACGTATTTATAACAGTTATGTTTAATTTTTTATAGTTGAACAACTTCTTATTTTTCATTTTTTAATTAATTCCTTTAAAAGAAAAAACTTTTATTATTTTTTTATTTTATTTACAGTATTTATCGGGGAAAATGTTAGTATATACATAGTAAAAAGGATTAAATTGATTAAAATTAATTTGTTTACATATATATATATATATATATATATATATATATATATATAATCTACTTTTAATTTTATTTTATTTTATTACATTGGTCGGAATCAAATCGTAATATAGTGTAAATAGCGTGGGCGAAATACATGGTTCAAAACTAAAATATTTAATAGATGCTGAGATACAGTCATCTTTAAAATCGTAGTTCTTAAATAGTAGCAGATCCCCCCCCCCCCCCTGTCGTCGATAAATATCCAGATTGAAGTGTCCGGGAAAGATCGTTCTGCAGGCATGGGAAACCTAGACCTGATGCAGTGCGGGCGGGAAAAAAGATGCCGTAGACAGCGGGTATCCGAAGCGAGGTTTGAAGCAATTTTAGTTACTTTTTTTTAGTTTTTGTCTATAATGTGTTGTAAAAACATAAATATTAATTCAATTCTTTCGGAAATTCATTTAAATATAGTGACCAGCGAAGCGGGCGTAGCCTGCTAGTTAATTTAATATTTTTATATTGTTATATATTTTATTGATCAAATTTAATATATTTCAATTTAAAAATAATAAATCTAAAAGTTCATATAAGCTTTTTTATGACAGGTACTTTAATGGTACCAAATCAAAGGTGGCAGGTCCTCTTAAGGGTCATTAGACCGAGAACTATCTGAGCATTATGATGTTGAGCCTTTTGGACTATTAGTTCCCCCATCATACTATAGGTATGAGGAACTTAGGTAATCGTGAAAATTTTCAACCTCGGTTTTTTGACTTTTTTACACGTTTTCAGGTGTGAGGAATCCGAAAATGACAAAATTTGTATGGTGTCTGTCTGCAGGGTGTCTGTTAGTGGGTTAGTCCGTTAGTGGGTTAGTCCGTTAGTGGGTTAGTCCGTTAGTTTGTTAGTCTGTTTACACGATATCTCACTAACAAATGATCGCAGAAAGGTCAGATCAGTTTTAAAATATTACATTTATGATATTTGTTTGAACACGATTGAATACAATTATTCTAATAGGAAAATTTCATAAATTATTCGTAATTTACGATTTCATCAACATAGCGAAATTGTAACTTTTTCATATAAATATGAATTTTGAGGATTATTGCATTGGAAATAGTAGCATGAAAACTAAACAGCAGAATTGACCCAGATAAGATAAATTAATAGATTAGAATAAGATAAATATATCGAAGTGAACAGTGGATAGCCTATTAGGCGGGGATTTCACTCTGTCACTGTATCAAGCTTTGGTCAAATTAATTTCTTTTAACATGAATATAATATGTCTCGCACTAGAAATTTATGAGAACATAAATATGATGGGGAACTGAGCAGAGTCCTCCTATGCCAACTAGTTTTTTAATGAAATCACACAAAAAATTGCCTATATGAAACCTTTAATAGCTAACATAACGATGCTTAATTAAACTAGTTTGCATAGGTGGACTCTGCTCAGTTCCCCATCATATGTATGTTCTCATAAATTTCTAGCACAGCACATATTATATTCATGTTAAGAGAAATGAATTTGACCAAACGCTTGACACAGTGACAGAACGAAATCCCCGCCAAATAGGCTATCCACCGTTCAGTTCGATATATTTATCTTATTATAATCTATTAATTTATTTTATTAGGGTCAATTTTGCTGTTTAGTTTTCATGCTACTATTTCCAATGCAATAATCCTCAAAATTCATATTTATATGAAAAAGTTACAATTTCGCTATGTTGATGAAATCGTAAATTACGAATAATTTATGAAATTTTCCTATTAGAATAATTGTATTCAATCGTGTTCAAACAAATATCATAAATGTAATATTTTAAAACTGATCTGACCTTTCTGCGATCATTTGTTAGTGAGATATCGTGTAAACAGACTAACAAACTGACGGACTAACCCACTAACGGACTAACACACTAACAGACACCCTGCAGACAGACACCATACAAATTTTGTCATTTTCGGATTCCTCACACCTGAAAACGTGTAAAAAAGTCAAAAAACCGAGGTTGAAAATTTTCACGATTACCTAAGTTCCCCATACCTATAGTATGATGGGGGAACTAATAGTCCAAAAGGCTCAACATCATAATGCTCAGATAGTTCTCGGTCTAATGACCCTTAAGAGGACCTGCCACCTTTGATTTGGTACCATTAAAGTACCTGTCATAAAAAAAGTTATATGAACTTTTAGATTTATTATTTTTAAATTGAAATATATTAAATTTGATCAATAAAATATATAACAATATAAAAATATTTAAATTAATTAGCAGGCTACGCCCGCTTCGCTGGTCACTATATTTAAATGAATTTCCGAAAGAATTGAATTAATATTTATGTTTTTACAACACATTATAGACAAAAACTAAAAAAAAGTAACTAAAATTGCTTCAAACCTCGCTTCGGATACCCGCTGTCTACGGCAGCTTTTTTCCCGCCCGCACTGCATCAGGTCTAGGTTTCCCATGCCTGCAGAACGATCTTTCCCGGACACTTCAATCTGGATATTTATCGACGACAGGGGGGGGATCTGCTACTATTTAAGAACTACGATTTTAAAGATGACTGTATCTCAGCATCTATTAAATATTTTAGTTTTGAACCATGTATTTCGCCCACGCTATTTACACTATATTACGATTTGATTCCGACCAATGTAATAAAATAAAATAAAATTAAAAGTAGATTTATATATATATATATATATATGTAAACAAATTAATTTTAATCAATTTAATCCTTTTTACTATGTATATACTAACATTTTCCCCGATAAATACTGTAAATAAAATAAAAAAATAATAAAAGTTTTTTCTTTTAAAGGAATTAATTAAAAAATGAAAAATAAGAAGTTGTTCAACTATAAAAAATTAAACATAACTGTTATAAATACGTTTTTAAATTTAAAACTAATTATAATTAATTTTTTCTACTGCATTACAATTTTGTTTGCTATAAATATAACAAATAAAAATAAAAAAAAAAAACTCTCCTTCAAATGAATGTATTAAATAAAAATCTGGTGTGAAACAACCACACGACTTCCATTACCCACTATTACACATATTATATACATTTTTGAGAGATAATGCGATCAGAAAACATAAAAGTGAACTAAAGAGAAAATCGTTAGAGCCGTTTTTGAGATACCAACTTTTACAAAAAATCAATTATTGACCGGAAAACAATGATTACATACAAAAGGATATTTAAAAGTGAGTTAATATGGCGAGTGTGAAAAAAATCCGTACAGCTGTTTTTAAAGGGCGCCCTTGGGAGACCTGAAATTGAGCTATTTATACAGGACGCCTATCAATTTTCCTGAACTAACCAACTATATCATTCGAAAGGACATCTAATAGAGTGTTTACATAACAAATTTGAAGAAAATCGTTAGAGCCGTTTTTGAGATACGGACTTGTGGTCCCACTTCCGGTTTCCGATGTCCCACTTCCGGTACCACTACTTTAATGGTACCAAATCAAAGGTGGCAGGTTCTCTTAAGGGTCATTAGACCGAGAACTATCTGAGCATTATGATGTTGAGCCTTTTGGACTATTAGTTCCCCCATCATACTATAGGTATGGGGAACTTAGGTAATCGTGAAAATTTTCAACCTCGGTTTTTTGACTTTTTTACACGTTTTCAGGTGTGAGGAATCCGAAAATGACAAAATTTGTATGGTGTCTGTCTGCAGGGTGTCTGTTAGTGTGTTAGTCCGTTAGTGGGTTAGTCCGTTAGTTTGTTAGTCTGTTTACACGATATCTCACTAACAAATGATCGCAGAAAGGTCAGATCAGTTTTAAAATATTACATTTATGATATTTGTTTGAACACGATTGAATACAATTATTCTAATAGGAAAATTTCATAAATTATTCGTAATTTACGATTTCATCAACATAGCGAAATTGTAACTTTTTCATATAAATATGAATTTTGAGGATTATTGCATTGGAAATAGTAGCATGAAAACTAAACAGCAGAATTGACCCAGATAAGATAAATTAATAGATTAGAATAAGATAAATATATCGAAGTGAACAGTGGATAGCCTATTAGGCGGGGATTTCACTCTGTCACTGTATCAAGCTTTGGTCAAATTAATTTCTTTTAACATGAATATAATATGTCTCGCACTAGAAATTTATGAGAACATAAATATGATGGGGAACTGAGCAGAGTCCTCCTATGCCAACTAGTTTTTTAATGAAATCACACAAAAAATTGCCTATATGAAACCTTTAATAGCTAACATAACGATGCTTAATTAAACTAGTTTGCATAGGTGGACTCTGCTCAGTTCCCCATCATATGTATGTTCTCATAAATTTCTAGCACAGCACATATTATATTCATGTTAAGAGAAATGAATTTGACCAAACGCTTGACACAGTGACAGAACGAAATCCCCGCCAAATAGGCTATCCACCGTTCAGTTCGATATATTTATCTTATTATAATCTATTAATTTATTTTATTAGGGTCAGTTTCGTAGATTAGTTTTCATGCTACTATTTCCAATGCAACAATTCCCAAAATGCATATTTACATGGAATATGACTTCATTTTGCTATGCTAATAAATTCTTAAATTTCGAATAACTTACGAAATTTTCCTACTAGAATATTTGTAGTCTATCATGTTCAAACAAGTATCATAAATATTATATTGAAGTTGTCTGATATATTTATTATCCTCAAAATGGACGTTTATGCTCAATTTTGCCGTATTCTGCAATGTTATGTAAATCGTAAATTCCAAATAATTTACGAAATTTTTAAATTAAAAAAATTGTAGCTAGGGATGTTCATGCCAGTATCTTAAATGATATTTTTAATGTGCTCTGACATCTTTACAATGAAAATATTTCTAAAAAGGGACGTTTATGCGAAATTTGCCCTATTCCGCCATATTATGTAAATCGTAAATTTCCAGTGACTTATGAAATTTTTAAATTGGAAAATTCATAGTCAAGGATGTTTATATTAGCATCTTATACAATGTTTTAAAAGTTTTCTGACAATTTTACGATGAAAATATCCCTCAAAAGGGACATTTATGCGAAATTTTGCTGTGTTCTGATACGTTAAGAAATTCGTAAATTTCGAATAATTTGGGTAATTTTTAAAGTAGCATGTTTCTAGTTAATTATATTTATCCCGGCATCAAAACTGATATTTAAAAGCTGTTCTTACATCTTTACGATAAAAATATTTCTTTTCATACACGTGTAAGTGAAATTTTGCCCTATTCTCCCGTGTTAAGAAAATCGTAAATTTCGAATAATTTCTGAAGTTTTTTAATTAGAATATTGCGAATGAATAAGGTTCTTGCCAATATCATAAGTAATGCTTTAAAACTGGTCCGACCTCTATGCGATCATTTGTTCGTGAGATATTGTCTACACAGACTAACATGCTAACACACTAACGGACACCCTACAGATGGACACCATACCCATTTTGATACTTTTGGATTCCTCACAACTGAAAACGTGTAAAAAAGTCAAAAAACCGAGGTTGAAAATTTTCACGATTACCTAAGTTCCCCATACCTATAGTATGATGGGGAACTAAAATATTTATACACTTATATATTGTCAACACATTTTAAATAAATGAAGGTGGATATTTTTTCATATCTTCAACAAAATTAGTTTCTAAAATAACATAATGTCTTAAATGTTTAGCACAAAGATATTTAATTAAAAATATTTAATAAAATGATTTCAATTTTAAGAAAGTTGATAACCTGCATTAAATGCAAATCAACAAATGTGTGAATTTTTTCTTACGGTATAAAAATTATTGTCTGCTTCGACAGCAGTGCAAAGAAAATTTTAAGGCTTGTGCATATTAAAAATAAATTTTCGCAGATTTCTCGTGTAGCTATTATTGAATTGCAAATTTTGACTTTTAACAATTGCGCGTCCGTCTTTTCAAATTCTATTTTTCTTTGGCGGCCCAAAAATATTTTGGAAAAGCATGAAGAGTATTTTATTAGATAACACATTTTTCTCTTTTATTATGCATATTTTTGAAAAGAACATATGGAAATTTTAGATTATTCGATGTGCGGAAAAGTTGCTACATAGATAAATAATTAAATAGAAAAGATCGTGATATAGTGCACAAAAGAAAATATAATAAATGTAGAAATTAAGCAAAAAAGATGAAATTATTTAACAAAACAGTTTTAATAAAAGATTTCAGTTTTTAAAAATTAAATTGGTTCTCGAAGAATAATTTAATATATATTCTTTTAATCAAACAGTTCATTGTTTTCTGTTTAATTCTATTCAGTTGGTGGAATTAATCCTACTAATATTCGCTTACAGGGTGATGCAAAAGAATTCGAATATATTTTGGCTATAGTTTCAAATTGTTTCAAATGCATTTAGAATTGTGCTACGCGTTTTTTTTTTTTTTTTTTTTTTTTTTTTCTATGCTAAATTTATGTAAATTATGTCATGCGTATAAAATTTGTAAGCAATATACAGGGGAATACAAAAATCGATCAAATAAATTTTAAACCATTGTCTCGGAAAAAATTCTTTTTTTTTTTTTTTTTTTTTTAGTCTCCTACAAACAATAATTTATGTCAAACAAAGCAATTTCTACTTATTTTCTAATTATTTTTTACAATGCTTTGGAAACATTGAATTACAGTAACTCTTACCTTATTATTTTACAGTAACTCATACTTTAACTCTTACATAAAACTGCAATAATTTGTTTTTATAGTATTGCAGAATAAGACAAAGTGCCACACATTTTTTTTTTTTTTTTAATTACAGATGTAATAGTTTAGGTCAATTTGATTTCTTTATTTTGTATAATTTATAAGGGATGAAGAAAAGCAATTTAAAATTAATGCACACACACACGCCTGTATATATATATATATATATAAATAATAGATATCGTAATAAGATTTAATCATAAAACTCAGCTATTAATAGAACTAAGACAATAACAGCACACTAAAATATAGAACTGAATTTAACATAGAGGAAAGAATTACACAAAAAGTTGCAATGTAGATTAAGAACCAATGAGTTAGGATAGTAACTTAAAATACTTACGCCGACCTGAATGATAATAAAAATGACCATTAAGCTTATGAGAGTGAAAACGAATAATAAATAATAAATCACAGAAATAATTGGATGTAAATGCTTAAACATAGAAACATACTTATCAAGGGGTGCATGCTTCATAAAGCTTAAATAACTGCAACGATTTCGTAAAACGATATTGCTAATCATAGCAATTAATATCGTTTCACACCCCGATCGATGCAGCAAAACCATAAAGAATTAGAAATAATTGAAATATTAAATTAAAACAAAGATTAAAAAAGATTAAATATAATCTTAATGGAAGCCAAAGTGAACACATGAATGAAGCAAAGCAACCACATGTATAACAATTAACTCTAACAGGAGAAAAGGATGATGCCAAAACTTAAATTGAAGTAAAATAAAAGCTCGACAGATATCGATTAATCGAATATACTTCAGAGCATTTTCATTAAAGATAAATTACACAGAGTTAATATTAAATGATAATGTTAAAATAGATTTTATTTTTAATTAATTTTAAAACTAGTAGAGTTGAATTAATTCGTACCATATACATTAATAATATATCATTTAAGTTAAAGACTGAAGAATAAAAGCATAAGAGATTAGAGTGCAAGCGCCATCTATCGGTAAGCTATAAAAACATTAAGTCAGTAAAATTATTTCAGGAGAAGAATCCAATGCAATAAGGGAAATTAAGATGTATTGACTGAAAGATTAAGGTAATTAGAAGTATTGACTGCAAGATTAAGATAATTTTTAGCGCCAATTAAGTAATTAGAAGAATTGAACTTTTGTGATTAACCCAAAACTAAATAATCTTGAAATCATAGTATTAAATGTTAAGTTTTAAGCAGACTCAATTACAAGCAATAATGCCAAAGAGTAACCATATAAGGATAAGCATTATAGGGCAGTCATTAATAATTAAAATTATAATTTAAAAGATTTTTTTTTTCAATAATATAAGATCTTATTTTTGTTATGCATATAGATTGATATCATAGTATTAAATGTTAAGTTTTAAGCAGACTCAATTACAAGCAATAATGCCAAAGAGTAACCATATAAGGATAAGCATTATAGGGCAGTCATTAATAATTAAAATTATAATTTAAAAGATTTTTTTTTTCAATAATATAAGATCTTATTTTTGTTATGCATATAGATTGATGTTCAAACTTAACAAGGGAAGCCTCAATTAGCCAGATGTACAAAATTAAATTTAAGGATAAAAGATTTCAAAATACATAGTATCAACCAGAAATATAATCATGTAACTATGAGTAATCCCCCCCACACTTTTTTTTTAATTTTATTCAGCATCAAACCCTCCCAACCAACCAGCCAAACAACACCACCCTACCTCCTTAATCAAACATCTGCCCACCCATCCACCAGCTTTTTTTTTTTTTTTTTTTTTTTTTTAATTAAACCTTAGTAGTTTTTTTTTTGTGTGTGTGTGTTAGACAAAGACCCTTTATGATAAACAAGTGAATAAATAAATTTTTTAGGATAACCCATTTTTGTAGCAACATTAATTATGTGAGAGATATTTTTGTTTTTAAACCTAACAGAACAAAGATTATGTATACGAAAGAGGTGATTGAGTAGGATATTTCTGTAAACAGAGATATGAAGACAAGAAGTAAAGTGAGTAAATAAATTTACTTTGAAACTGAAATCTTGTCTTTTGTCATACAGATCAGTATAAATTTGACTACCATCAAGTTTGATTTTTAAATCCAAGAAATTTATACAGTTATTGTTGAGAAGATTATGAGTCAAGGTAAGGTGAGAAGGATATTCAAATATATATATAATAAGATTAAAAATATTTTTCAAGATTAATGATGATCAAAATCCAGGAAGGAAAAAATTTAATAACTTTAATTAGCAAGGTATCAATATTATACATGGAAAAAAGCATTATACAAAATAAGAAATATTGAAAAAGTTAATGATTGAAAAAAAAAAAAAATAACTTTAAAAGTTCTCCCAAAACTGCTATATATCCTCATCAAAGTCATTTATAGCAGGAGGATGAAATACAGTAAGTCGTTTCTGAGATAGTGATGTGTAAGATCATATCATTTTCACTGTCAAACAACTTTTAGATATCAACAACGAATTAAAACAGAAGTAATAAATGAAAATTGAAGTTTCAGAAAAGTAGTAAATTACAAACAAATTACCAAACATTATCTATTTGTATGTTAATTTACACGAAACAACAATAATGTAAGATACAATTAGGGTAATAATTTTAAACAATTAACAAAGAGATAATTGAAGAAACAACAATTAGATTTATGGTCAATGAATATAATTTCAATTAAAAACAGTGCAGGGAAAAATATAAAACTTTAAATAACATAAAAGTAGTCGATTATAAATATGTTACGAAACAACAATTACTCGATAAAGAATGCAATGGTCGAGTGATGATCATTTGTGTGATCATCACAATGACCATTCTTGTTAATTAATAGCACAGGTTTGAAAAAGAAAAAAAAAATACTTTTGTGCCACTTACACGACTTTCTCTTACCCTGCATTTCACTATTAAAAAGGTAGATTGTAGATTAAGTCGCAAGACCAATAAGGTAAGATAATACATTTCAATCTACTTTAAAAATAATCTAAAATATGTATAAGAACAGTTTTATTTGACATATAATTCTGTCTATAATTTTCAAATCTTGATCCGATTTTTCAAGTGTCAACCTAATATGAACTCTCAAATACCAAATTTGAATTCCTACAGTTATTTCTCTTGAAATTATGCTAATAACAAATATGCATACAGATCAACCGGTAAAAATTTGACTTTCGCATACAGGGGACCTCAAAACGTGGTATTATCCAAAAACCAAAGGGTAAAATTAAACTGCAAAAAATATTTTGTTTACAGTATGGGTATAATAAATTAATTTTCTTTCGTAAGCAGCGTTCATCGACATGGTAAAATGTTGTAAAGTACTTCCATCAATTACATTCAATAGAAAAGAACGTTTAGCTTAATTTTGGGAAGCCCTGCATATTGTCTATAAATTATATACACATCACACTGTGCACTTAAATTTAATTTTATATGAAAGACACATAATACAAAAGGAAATACACTTCCAGCAATTTCCAGGTATAGCCAAAATATATTCAAACATTTTGTGTAACCCTCTAAATGAATGATGAATGATTTTCATTTACAATCTACACAAAACATGCTTTTTATACGTATAAGAAATATGTTAATTCCGTTTTGTTTAGGGCAGATTATAGATGTTACACTGTATTTAACAGAAATTTCGCCCACAGATGTAATGTATTTAAATTTTCTTGGGTGTCCCTATATACGAACCATTTGCTTGATCTCAACAAAAAGTTTAGTGTAGCATCATCATATGATACATATATAGAAACCGAGTTTGGACTTCGTACTCCCATTTGTTCTTGATGTATGATGATGACAGACACACACACAGACTAACCACTAAAAACATTATTTTCTGATTCAGGGGTCCTCAAAATGTGTAAATATAATAAAAAGTCAATTTCGAAAATTTGACCCAAAAACAATACTGTCTACTATATATATGGGTAACAGAAAGTAAAAAAATCTTTTTTCCAGCTGCATTAAATTTTTGGGGTAAATTTTAAAATTTTCGAGGATGCTGAAACCAAAAGTGACTTCTATTTCTGCTCAACACGTACACTAAGGGGCCAAAAGAAAAAACGTACTTGGATAATTTTATTTTTCCTTTAAAAACCGGCTAATTCAATCATTTAAAAATAAGGATGAAACGTATAGTAATTTTGCTGGATATCGCATATTCGTGTCCTCCAAGAAAGAGGGCCAGATATTCGATATCCGCCAAAATCGCTGTCTGTTAAGTCCCTACATTTAAACGTTGAAGTCGGTGGGGTTTTTTAAGAAAAAATAAAAGAAAACAAAGTGAGTCTCTCTCTCTCTCTCTCTCCCCTGCAAAATAACAGGCAATAAAAAATCATTAATTTTATTATATTAAACTAAACATACTTTTTCTCATAATTAAACAAATAATTCTTTCATAATATACTGGACATTCTATGTTCATTCTTTTTGCGTGTGAAATCCTTTCTTCCTTTTTCACGTTCCATTTAAATACGCTTCTATTTTCACCTCTTCCACTGTCCTCTTACACCCTACATTCTTCCTGTTTTAAATTTTGTAGGTTTTTTTTTTTTTTTTTTTTTTTTTTTTCCCAAGGACTGTAGTTTTATTCTGCAAGATTTATTTTATTTTATCATCTCATGAATTTTAATTTTGAATCTGAAATCATTCGTAACATCATGTTAAGTGTTAATTCACTTATCGGATACTCGTTAAAATTCTACCTGATTGTAACTTTCATTCTGTGTTTCGTTTCATTTTTCTTATTAATTTCATTTGTAACATCCTTTTTGATGTAATTGGACTTTGTGTACAGTAAATTTTTGGCAAATGCATACAGTACAGCAAACAATTATACCTATTCACATACAATATTCAATTAAAGCACCTGACAACATATTGATATTGTATGCTTTCATCATAAAGGTTCTCATTCTTTTTTTTCTTTTTTTTTTTTTTTAAGAAAGAAAGAAAGAAAAAAGAAAAAAAAATGTGCCTATTCTTCATGTGATACAGCACTTCTTCCTATAAAATGTGCGGAAAGGTTTTCATAATACATATAATAGGATATAAGAACTGAAAATTATGTAAAACAAGGACAAAATCCAAACAGATAAAACAGTAGTAGTAGCAAGAATAAGGAGCAGTGGCCAACATGGCTATATATGTAATTTTTATACTAATCTTAAGGGTAGTTTTCTCCGAAATTCGAGTATATACGGCCGAAGAACCTTTAGAAAGACCCCCACGAAGGGCATGTCCTCCAGGCCTAGGACCCAAGAACAGTCAACTGGTTTTAATCCGCACACCTCCACCATTACTCTTAAAGGAATCACAAATATAATTTTTTTTTTAAATTTGTATCTGTTTAATGTCAAACAAAGCTGGTAAACAATTTTTAAAGTAACACTACATAATGTTTTACATAAAGAACATAACAATAATGCAATTTATACTTTTAAAAATTATTAATATTAAAATATTTGGAAATTTATTTTAAATACAACCAAAATTATGCCGTCGTCCAAGACCTTTTTTGATGCAAATTATATCATTTTCTGTTTCAAAACTGCAAAGAGGTACTTAAGAAATAATATACAGCAGAAATATATTTTTCAAGATTTCCTAGGAAGGTGCTACTTACTGAATTGCAAATTTTGACTTTAAACAGCTGAAGAATGTGTCCTTTTAAATTCAAATCTGAACATCTCCGAACTGAAAGATGATGTGATTCGATTACACTACTACATTCTTTTATTATGCACTAATATTCTTAGCGGAAAATATGGTAATTCAAACTTTTCAAAATGTAAACTCTTGCTTTGGAAATAGCACATTATTAAATAAAAAAGATAATGTCAAAAAGAGAAAGAAATATTCAAACGATATAATATTTCGTTTGACTTGAAGTTTTGAATAAAACTTTCACTTTTTCAAAAATAAAATAACACATGAAAAATGAATAAAACATGAAAAGAAAAGTTAAATGAACTGGTGCGGCACTCAATCGATTTTCTCTTACCCTTCATTTGAATACTATAAAGACAAGACAAACTACAGATTAATGTATAAAGTAACAAGTATTGTATATAAACTTACTAACAACAATGTATAAAAACAATGGAAAATAATTTCAGAAACATTTTTATTTGGCTTATATTTCTGTGTGAAGAGAACCACCGTTTCCATAAAACATCCAATTTGGAAACAGTGCCTATTTAAAAGTCATTCTCTACTTTAAATTTCCTGCAATTATTTTTTTAAGGTATATTGATAAAAGACATATTTAAAATCAATAGCTAAAAACTTAATTTTCGTATTCAGGGGACCTCAGCAAAAATTCAGCGTTGAAATCACATCATAAGTTAGGTGAGGTAAAGGTGGCCAGTGTTCCTAAGGTAGACCACCCCCTAAAAGAAGAATAATTTAATTTTTAATCACAAAATGGTGCTACTGCATTGTTAATCATGTATCTATCTCCAGGGCATGTGACTGAATTTGAAGAGATTATCTTGATCGATCGCCATTGTATGCAGTGGTTTCACTTTAGAGGAGTAGTCGCTCTAATTTCCAGGTAAGAAGATACTTTTATTTATATTTACTTAAATTCTTGAGCTGTGACATGTTTTCTGAAAATTTATTTCTTTCTCTTTAACCCCATTAACTTCATTTCTATTAAATTTATCAGATTAAAAGTTCGATGCTGTGCAAATGGTGACCATGTGCATGTTCTCAAGATGGCCCAGATGTCGGGCAACCTAGGAACACCTGGGCCAACTAAGCAAATAAATACGTAAATTAATGTAATAAAGGTAACTTTCAAAATTTCTGCTTAAATATCGGGAAATCTTATTATCATTAATTCTCCAACAATTTCCACACTATAGAAAATACCACAAATCTCCTGAAAGCAGTGAATGAATCCCAGAATAAAAATCCTGAACTATTTTGCACAAAAAGTGGTTGAAACTCTTGTTGTGTCAAAAGATGAATAAGAAGAAAAACCCGAAAAACAACAAAAGAGCGTCTTAAGCATATTTAAAAAGTGTTTTCAGTATATGGGCCACCTTTCGAACACTATGTACCAAAGGTTGCCCACAAGCTACAATTTTGAAATTGTACTGTAACAATATCTAAATTACATTTTACAAAGAAATTTTACTTGATATGTATAAGAGAAAAGTGTAACATTTTATGAAGTCCAACCACATACACCTAACCAGAAAATTATAAAAAATTCTCAAAGCTTAACTATGGCCATCTTTGGCTCACCTACCTTATAATGCACTTAAATTTAGCACAATATGAAAAACGCTTAACCCAACTAGAAGTGCATTTCCAGCAATTTCTAACTGTAACCTAGACAGAATATAGTTTTAATATACCCCAATTCTTCTGCAGGGCCCTGCAAACAAGTAGTGAATAATTTCCATTCCATATCTTGTATTAAAACATGCTTTTACACATATAAAAGTACACGTTCATTCCCTTTTGTTTAGTGCAGTTTGAAGGTGTTAAACTGTACCTGTCAAAAATTTCGCCGATAGACGTAATGTATTTGAATTCTCTTGGATGTCCCTGTACACGAACCATTTGCTTGATCTCAATGAAAAGATTAGTGCAGCATTACTATTTAAAACAGATTTGGAATACCGAATTTGGACTTTCTACTAATAGTTATTCTTGAAATATGCGGATAAGATTCACACACAGGCGCAACCGCTTAAATCCTGATTTTCGGATTCAGGGAACCTTAAAATGTGTAAATATAGAAAAATAAAATTTCGAAGTTTCAATTTCTCCTATTATATGAGCAAAAGAAAATAGGAAAATGAAGTAATTAACAACTATGCATTTATCCAACTTCCGCTTTTATAAACTTAAATTAAAATCTCATAAGAATTTGGTAATATATAAAAAGCGATACATATTTGGTGCATACAAAAAAAAATATTTATTTTTCATTTAATAAAACTAAAAATCTATAGAACAAATAAAAAGTTATACACAGACAGGAAAAAATGAAATCTAATCACACAATAATTTCTAGATTCCTTATTTCTCCAACTCAATAAAAAATAGTTTTATCCAACTATGTCGTACGATAGTAAAAAATAGTTTTATCTGAAAGTTATATTTTCCTTTTTAATTTGATATATTGTGAATTATGAGTTTTATCACATTGTGATAGTTTTCATCTGTTGCCTTTCATAATATAGAGATAATTGATAAAAGCTTTAGATTAGAAATGTTTAGTAATTTCTCTTGGTCTTATAATGTTATAGAAAGTATTAGTTTGGGGACAATTTTTCAAATTGAGTCTTTGCTATATTTAGACGTTTTAAGATCTCCCGAATTCAAAAATAAAGTTTTTAGAGGTGTCTGTTTGCGTGTCTGCGTGTGTGTGTGTGTCTGTATATATGTCTGTTATCATTATATTTCAAAATAACTATTAGCAGAAAGTCCAACCTTGGTATTCTAAACCTAGAGATGCTACTTCAAACTTTTTATAGAAATAAGGCAAATGATCCGTGTACAGAAACATCCAAGAAAATTCAAGTACATTATGTGTGTGGGCGAAATTTCTGGCAGGTAGAGTTTAATACCTTTATACTGCATTAAGGAAAATGAAATGAACGCATATTTTTTATATGCATCAAAGCATGTTTTGTATAGATTAGTGTATGAAAATCATTCACCCATCGTTTACAAGTAGTCTACATAAAAGAATTGGGATATATTGCGATTATACTTGGTAATTGATGGTAGTGCATTTCAAGTTATGTTATGTGTTTTTCATACTATGCTACATTTAAGTACACTAGGGTAGGTTCTCCAGTGATTGGCACGCTCCAGTAATTGACATCTATACCGAAATAATTAATAAATAATAAAAATAATAAAATCTTACATTTTACATATAAGAATTTTAACATTTTATGTCAAACACTGGAGCATAGGGTGCGAATAACTAGTAAAATGAATAACTAGCAGTGTCAAACACTGGAACATAGGGTGTCAATTACTGAAAAAAATGAAAAACTGGCAGTGTCAATTACTGGAACATTGAGTGGGTGTCAAATAAAAATTCATAACAAAAAATTACTGCTATCAAATGTATATATTTTAACATCTATATGGTTCTGAATGTCTTTCATACCATATGTACTAACTTAAGATTTCTAAAAATATTTTCTGATGACTAGAACATTAAAAACATCAGTGATTGCTGTAAAAGTGTCTATAACTGGTTCATTTACACAATATGGATGTATATAATTTATAGACAACGCTACTCATATTTAAGTGAAAACATTTCTTTCTGTTAAATGTAATTGGTAGAAATGCTTCACTAAATTTTACTTAATTTCTTTTCATAATTAACGAAAACGATATTACTGTATGAATGCTAAAGAAAATATTTTTTTATGCTCTCAAAACAGAATTGCATTATCAAAATATTTTCGTAAGCCAACTATAATGATAATGTATTACAAAAAAATAACTCACTAGTGATGCAATGAATTTTTACTACCTGGTTTAATCATTAATCATTACATTTTCACTTACAGAAAAATTAAAACACAATACCTAATGAATTAAAGAAAAATCTTATTTAATTTTTAAAAGTGATTTTTTTTCAGCTTAGCATTCTTTTGACGCCTTCCTTGATTTAATAATATGTATTTTCGTATCAACTTAATGCTTGATTTTTTAAGTTTAAAATTTAAATAGTTTTTTTTAAATAATTTACATTGAAATATAAAAAGAACGCAATTCTTCTGTAATGTTGAAATACATGCAGATATGCATTTACACGTAACAGCAGCTGCTAAATAATAGATTTACAATCCGATAATTTCAGCGCGGGAAATCGATCGACACGGATTCCTGGTGCTAACACATATTTCTAATTCTTTTTAAACACTTTCTTACATTCCATGGCAGTATGATATTTAAGAAAAGTATGATATTTAAGTCGTAATAAATGGAATTTATATTTGAAGAAAAAAAAAACTCTGTTGATTTTTTTAAACATTTTTTTAATTTTTAAACTTTAAAAACATCTAATTTGATAAATATTTTTAATCAAATAATTCTTGGATTTACTTTTACGAATTCATATCATAGAAACTACTGCACAGACCCCTTACTTCTAAACCTTTATTTATTCTTACTAATGTTAAATAATTGCAAACAAACAAATCTGGTATGTATTATTGTTTTCTAATATTACGCGTTCTCCACTTAAAGTACTATACACTGTATTTATGGTTATTTTTAATCACACGCAATCTAATTTAGATACATTACAATCTGCAGCCACTAATCAGTTGAAATGAATTTAATGGATGTTAAATATTACAAATGGGATGTAACTGATGCATCTGTATCCCAATTTAACATTTGGCAGCCTCCTGTACAAAAAACTAGTTGGCATAGAAAGACTCTGCTCAATTCACCATCATATATATGTTCTCATAAATTTCTAGTGCAGGTACACAATTGATAACATATCATAACATATTATAATCATGTTAAGAGAAATGAATTTGACCAAACGCTTGACACAATGACAGAATGAAATCCCCGCCTAATAGGCTATCCACCGTTCACATCGATATATTTATCTTATTCTAATCTATTAATTTATTTTATTAGAGTCAATTTCGTAGTTTAGTTTCATGCTACTATTTACAATACAACAATTCTCAAAATGCATATTTATATGGAATATCGCCCAATTTTGCTATGTTGATAAAATCTTAAATTACGAATAACTTACGAAATTTTGTCTGATATATTTATGATCCTCAAAATGAAAGTTTATGCTCAATTTTGCCCAATTCTGCCATGTTAAGTAAATCGTGAATTCCAAATAACTTAAGAAATTTTTAAATTAAAAAATTCATAGTCAGGAATGTTCATGCCAGTATCCTAAATGATATTTTTAAACTGTTCTGACATCTTTACGATGAAAATATCCCTCAAAATGGACGTTTATGCGAAATTTTGCCTTATTCTGCCATATTAAGTAAATCGTAAATTTCCAGTGACTTACGAAATTTTTAAATTGAAAAATTCATAGTCAAGGATGTTTATACCAGTATCCTATATAATATTTTAAAAATAGTCTGACAACTTTACGATGAAAATATTCCTCAAAAGGGACATTTATGCGAAGTTTTAGCGTATTCTGCCATGTTAATAAATTAGTAAATTTCGAATAATTTGCGAAATTTTCAAAGTAACATGTTTATAGTCAATGATGTTCATCCCGGCATCAAAACTGATATTTAAAAGTTCTTACATCTTAAAATTAAAAATATTTCTTTTCATGCGCGTTTAAGTGAAACTTTGCCCTATTCCCCCACGTTAAGAAAATCGTAAATTTCGAATAACTTCTGAAGTTTCTTAATTTGAATGTTGCAAATGAATAGCCAGTGTCTTAAATAATATTTTTAAACTGGTCTGACCTCTCTGCGATCATTTGTTCGTGAGATATCGTGTACACAGACTAATAAACTAACGTACTGACACACTAACGGACTACCAAACTAACAGATACTCTGCAGACGGACACCATACCATTTTGATATTTTCGGATTCCTCACATCTGAAAACGTGTAGAAAAGTCAAAAAACCGAGGTCGAAAATTTTCATGATTATCTAAGTTCCCCATACCTATAGTATGATTATGATTAGGAACTAAAAGTATGATTGCAGAATTTTATGAAAATGGGTAAGCAGCATGATGAGATAATGAGAATTGTAACTAGCAGAAAAAAAAGTTTATTTCAAAATACTAGATAACGCTAAAAGAGTTGCAATATCGACATATGCGAATGTAATCATATTAAAAGTGTATTCTTCTTCTGCAGAGGAACATGCAATGTATTATGTAACAGAAATGAAACAAGAGGTTTTTAAGCATTTCCTATGGAAAAACTACTGCCTTAATCATATCCAGATTTTGAGCACATAGTCTCTGGAGAATGCTGTTTTAATAAAAAAAATAAAAAAAAAGCATTAGTTCAGATTTGGGCTGATAGGGTTTAAAAAAGCTCTGCACTATTATTAATCTGAATAAAATGGAACACATTTAGCATTTTTTGCCTATAATCAGAGTGAGTAAAGGAACTTTTCCTTAAATAATGAAAGTAATCATGATATTTATTTTACGAGATCGAACGATACTCATCAAATTCTTTTACCAGAGAAATAACAATGTTTCTGTCCTATCAAGACATTTCGACATGCAAAAGTTTTGCATCAAAGTTCAATTATCATTGCAAACCTTCGACGAATAATAGTGGTTCTCAATTATACTGAAACATTGCAGTGCTGAAGAAATACAGAGCTGAAGAAATTGAGAATGCGATTGTGTACCAAGCAAAAACGATTTCACATGTTAACAATAGCGCATAGTGCACTTGCAATATCTCAGGACAATATTTGGACATGAAGGATTTAACATTGTTAGAACCTACCGTATACACATATCAATATATCCCATGGGGGCAAAATATCCCAAATGCATCCAAATTTATTCAAATTGCTTGTAATGCAGTTCCATTTTCTGTCCTATCGACCATGCGTGAGCTAATTTTTTTTATTCCAGAAATCAAAATCTCAGACTGTGTGACCAAAATGTGATTGTGATCCAGCTTGTAGTTTTTGCATGGGAGATGCCTATACACTTCCTGTTTAATTTGGATAACCTCATGCAGAAATTATGTGTTTTTCCAAGTTAGCTTAGACGCAAACACACAGGGTGGTTATAATTAAAGTGATCAAATTCAGACTCCTCTAGAACCCGTTTTGCCGATCGGATTTTAATGAAATTTAGCATATACGTTATATGGACCATGGGGAAATGATTTCTGCAATTAAAAAAAAGGTTCAAATTTTGACCACCAGATGACACTTTTCAAAGATTCCTTATGCAAATTAGTCAAACCTATAAGGAAAGTTGCAGTCAAAGTCAGAAAACCATTCTGCGTGCGTTTCTCATCGTTTATCATGCCGTTACAGAAGAAAGATAGAGTTTTCGCTGTTTAAAGGGATTCCGAAAATGGCCTATGTCGAAGAATGGTTTGAAGATGATTAGGAAATTTGAAGAAACTGGAGATTTGGGCCTGTTTATAGGAAGAGGACGGAAACCGGTTGCGAATAAAACTGTAGAAGAAGTCCCTATTGCTGTGGTTGAAAGAGCCTCCACTTCCCGCTATTCTTTTTCAACTGCTCGATCGGCGGCACGTGAGTTGGTGATTCCTTGGTCGACAGTAAGAAAAATTCTGTGATCCATCTTAAAATGGTATCCGTATAAGACCCATATGGTGCAAAAGCTGCAACCTCAAGATCACCAAACACGTACAGAATTTCCTTGCCAATTTTTGGCGAGAATGGATGTTGATGAGGGACAATTCTATGGTCATATAAGGCGCACTTTTTTTTAGATGGAGCTGTGAATAATCGAAATTTCCGCATATGGGGTACTTCACCTCCTAATGGGCTGCACCAAACAGCCACTGCATTCTGATTACGTGACTGCATAGTGTGGATTTACTGCAGATTTTATCCTCGGAGCGTCTTTCTTTGACACTCTCACTCCTCAAGGTCCTAAAAGGTACTCTGTCACGAGTGCATGGTACAGTGAACTCTTTCGACAGCAATTCATTCCTGCTTTACAGGAACGGCTATGTTTGCAGACCATTGTCTTCATGCAATATGGAGCAACTCCCCATACTGGACATCAAGTCAAAGAATTACTTCGTGCTAACTTGACGAGAATCGTGTAATATCTAGAGGTTTTCCGGATACCTAGCTTCCTCGTTCACCTGACTTAAATCCCTGTGCTTTCTGGTTGTGGGGATTCCTAAAAGACCATGTTTGTAGAGAAGGAAATAGAATCATACCTGAGTTGAAAGCTAGTATTACACGCCATGTTACTGAAATCCCTCGAGAGTTTCTTCGCACTACAATTGAACACACAATAATGCGCTTTCAACGCTTAATTGATGTCGTCAATGGAACACTCCTTGAGCTCATTCTGTAATTGAAAAATTTTTAATGATTCTGACAGATTTTTTGCCCTTCTTTAAGCGCCACAATTTCCCCTGGTGGTCGAAATTTGAACTATTTTTGTTTTATTGCAGAAATCGTTTTCCCATAGTCCATATAACGCATATACCAAATTTCATCAAAATCCAACAGGCAAAATGAATTCTAGAGGGATCTTAATAGGGTCACTTTAATTATAACCACCCTGTACCAACATTTCAGAGTTATTCCGTAGTTAATACCGGTCTTTTTTTCACATCGCATTTTTATAGGAAAATTTTCTCTATTTATAATCAATTACGAAGGAAATTATTCTACGAAACCGTGGTGTAAAATAAGATTGATACTTACATTACTAGAGAATAAATCAGAAATGTTAAGAACTCTTCTTAGATGACGTTGATAATGATTTAATAAGCAATGAAATTGTTTTATCAATAATGACGGTTCTGATACCAAATTTTTGCAGAAATTTCCGTCTTTAGATTGGCAACAAAAATGTTCACTCGCTAACCAAAAATCGAAAAAGCATGTTTACGAAGCTTGAATTACCAATCATTACGCCATTACAAGTTTTTTTTTTTTTTTTTTTTTTTTTTTTTTTTCATTAGCAAAACCTGCTTAGAAAATACATTATTTCAAATATCTATTATAAGAACAAAATTGAAATTAAATTTATAATGCTTTGCCACAAGAAGTGTATCTGTATTTTTAATAAACTAAGTAAATATAATACGAGTTCAGAATGTGAAAATGTATATTGTATTCTTTAAATGTAAATTCATACTAAAAATACATCATTACTCAAATTTAAAAAAAAAAAAAAAAAGAAAAGAAAGTAAAAATGAAAATTAATTGCATAGGTTTACTTTGCTCAGTTCTCCATCCTATACATGTTCTAATAAATTACACACTAACAAACTAACAGACGCCCTACAGCAGAGGCGAAGCGTCCATGGAAGCGATGGAAGCAGCGCTTCCCCTATTTAAAATTTTTTTTTAAAGTAATCAAGTAACGTCGCCTCGTCGAAAGACTGAATTGATTCTTCCTCTGCTTTTGAAAGCGCTTCTCTTCGATGCTTCCATAGTTTTCTGAACCAAGCCTCGCCCCTGCCTACAGACGGACATCATATCAATCCTGTTATTTTCTGATTCCTCAGACCTCAAAACGGGGGGGGGAGTCAAAAAATCTATATCGAAAATTTTCTCGAATACCTAAGTTTCCCATTCTTCTAGTATGATGGGAAACTAAAACTGGAAAGTGCAACTTCAACAAAACCATGTAAAAAATATTACAAAGCTCGACTTTTTATTTAAAATATATGATCACAGTAAATGCGTTTCTCTTTTCTTCAAATAGTGTAATTTAAGAAACAAAATGAGAGGTTTCTATAAAAAACATTAAATGTATAAGTCGTATTTAAAAGTATTTTTAAATAACATTAAATGTAGCATTTAAACCCCTGTTTTATTACTTCATGCTCATAAATGTAACAAACTTAGTTCACAAAAAAGTAAACTTAAATTAATGAATTTATTTAATTGGAAAAAAAAAAAAAATCATGAATATATATATATTGAAGAAGTCAAATTCGTATATTCAAAATTTCAAATTCAACTTATTATTAAATTTAATATTCTTCATTTCTTTCTTTATAATATTTTCTATTTAATAACGCATGTTTCTGTAACAGATTCCTGCATTTCGAAAAACTTAAAATTTTTCAAATATTTTATTAAATGAAATTATCGTTTAATAAAAGATGAAAGTAAATTACAATCAGAAATCATTCTGGTTTTTGCAGCTGTTTCAATAACGCCCACAGTAAAATTTACATTTTAAAAAGACGGTGGAGAAATTATTCAAAATCGAAATTAGAAAGTCTGTTTCACAACTTTGGAAATCTGCAGAAAATTCATTTCTAATGCATACATTTCCGCATTATTTCTTTAAGTTTTTGAATAAGCGGATAAAAACATTTTATGTAGGAAAAAAATGTACTTGAACTTTATATTAAATGATTTGCATTTAAAGTAAAATTTTGAGTTCTTTGATATTAAATCATTAAGTATTTCTTTTTATTAAATTACGATATAATAAAAATTTAAAACTTAAGAAATACTATATTTTAAGAATACTTTTTAATATTATATGGGATAATCTTTATGTCACTCCATTTAAAAAAAAAAATTAATGAAATATGGGGTGTATATCTAAAACCGTTAATTACTATTAAACTAAATAATTAAAAAATATTTTAAATCTTAAAATAACTACAGAAAAAGTTTATAACTTCAAACTTAATAAATAAATATGCAAATAAAGGATATTCAAATATGAGTTTCTTAAAAATATTGCCGTTCGAATAGGCTTGAACTCTAAAATATTGACAACCACTTTAGTATATCTTTCGAAATTCAGATTTATGCATATTAGAATCCATATTTCATCCCATGCTTTGAAATAGCAGATTTGAGTTCAGAAACAGAATAGTATTGTTCAAAATTTTTATATACCTTGCGTGCAAGGTTACCCCACATGTTTTCTATGGGGTTCAAGTCTGGATTTTTTGCCAGAATTTCCATAAAACTTACATTATTTTCAGTTAGACAGATGGTTGAAGCAGATTTGTGCTCTTATCTTGCAACAAAGTCAAATTTTTAAAAATAAGCTCATCTTTTAATGGAACAAAATTGTTAGCCAGTATATCTTGATAGTCAAAAGAGTTCATATTACCTTTAGTGAATACGACATTATTCTTACCTCGAGCATAGAAACCTGCCCAAATTGTGACAGATCCCCCCACCTTGCACTTGCTTTGCAAAATACGTAGGATCCAGTCTAAAACCATGCCAGTAGTTTCAAAAACATCAAATTTGTCTAGGTTAAATTTCTTTTCACCTGTAAACACTATTTTTCGCCAAAAATTGGGTTTTAAAACATGTTGCAAATTTTAATCTTGCTTCAATGTGCCATTTTTCAAGCTTAGGATTGCTTTTTAATTTTAAATATTTGATGTTTTTTGCACGATTCAGGACATTTCTAACAGTTCTAGCGTTTACTTGAAGCTTTAGAGACGATTTTATTGCTGAAGAATATGCATTGTCTTTTACAGCCATTATTATAACACTTCTTTTCATTCTGGCTGATAGTTTTGAAGGCATTCTTCGTCTATTCTTTGTACCATATCTGCATGGATCTGCAATAAATTTATGCACTGCAATTTTAGACCTCGATTTTGCTAGCGATTTGCCTTTCATACATTCCCCTTACTCGAGATGCCAAGATTTTATTTCTTTGAATTTCACTCTGTAATTTTCTTCTACCCATAACCTCAGTTGCTTCAACACTCAGCTAAATGTTTAAAAAATGTTTCTTTTCATTCTAACAACTGTCCCGCACAAAACTGTGCAAATGTGACCTCATCTCATTATGCAAGCAATCACTTTTAAAACTAGTCAAAAAGATTTTTTCATTTGATTACATTATATCAAAAATAAACGTATTTGAAATTCTAAATCCATATATATATTTTTTTTTCTTACATTTTATATATTAAATGTGAAGTAATTTATAAAGTTGTTTTAATTTTTGAATGCTAAAAAAAAATTCAATGGTAGTGTTAAAGTTTTTTCCACCACTGTATGTAAAAAAATATAGACAGTAAGCTTTTCTTTTTGTAATCAACTGTAAATCGTTTAATTTCATTCCAAAGAAAGTGAGATGTTATTCACGTGACTTTCTCTTATCCTGACTTTCGATACTATAGAAACAGATTGCAGATTAAGTGACAAGATAACAAGTATTAAACCTACTTTAAAAATAATTAAAAATAAGTTTAGAAACAAATTTATTTAACATATCATTGTTCTCTCTGCAGTACCCATCTCAACCCGCGTTTAAATAAAGTACCAGCATTTATTTATTTTTTTTAAATCAAGGCTGTTATTAAATTTAAAAATGTATTCTAAATTACTAAGACTACTTTTGCCCGAAACACAACTTGAAACTTAAGAATCTTGATCAAACTTTTCAAACAGTAACTTCATATTAAATTCAAAATACCAATTTGCATTGCCTGCAATTATTTGCTTTGAGTTATGCTGATAACAGTCATACAAACCTCTAAAAACTTGACTTTCGCACTGACAGGATCTAAAAACGAGATATAATACAAAAAAAACAGAACTGAAAATCGAACTTCAAAAAATATTTTGTCTATTGTATGGATACGATAATCCCTGTATATTATCACTAAATTATATACGCATTACATTATGTACTTAAATTTAGTCCTATATGCATATATATAAACATAATACAACATGAAATGCAGTTCCAGCAATTTCAAATTATAGCCTCAATATACCCAAATTGTTTTGAGTAGTTCTGTAAATGAATGATGAATGATTTCCATGTCATATTTTATAAAACGTGATTTACTATTATAAAAAATAAATCTCCATTTCATTTTGTTTAGTCTAACATATATATATCAAATTTAACTACCAGAAATTTTGCCCATAGACCTAATGTATTTAAGTTCTCTTTGATATCCCACACAGTATACACTAACCATTTACTTATTCCCAATGAAAAGATTAGTGTAGCATCCTTGTATGATACAGATTTAGAATACTGCATTTGAGCTACCTGCTACAATTTATTTTTGAGCTATGTTGGTAACAAACACACAGTGATATAACAGACTAACCGCTAAAAATTTATTTTTCGAGTTCATGGGACTTAAAAGCATTTAAATGTAGCAAAAATTCCATTTCGAACATTATACCCAAGAGCAATACTTTTTCTACCAAGAGGAGATAAAAGGGATTTATATACGTTGTCTAAATAAAATGTGTTTCCCGGTTTAAAAAAAAAAAAAAAAAACGTCGTCTTTAATTTAAAAAAAAAAAAAAAAAAAAAAAAAAAAAAAAATGTAATTGCTATCAAAACTGAGTTTTTATTTTAAATTTTTTATCATATAATATTCCAATTTACATATTTTATGATTATTTACATCCAGCACCCTCAATTAACAAATTTATTGCTAAAAATAAAAATAAAAACAAATAAATAAAACTTTTTTAGTTCCCCATCATACTACAGGCATGGAGAACTTAGGTAATCCTGAAAATTTTCGACCTCGGTTTTTCGACTTTTTTACACGTTTTTAGGTGTGAGGAATCCGAAAATGACAAAATTTGTGTGGTGTCTGTCTGTAGAGTGTCTGTTAGTTAGTCTGTGTACACGATGTCTCACGAACAAATAGTCGCAGAGAAGTGAGATCAGTTTTAAAATATTACTTTCGACACTGGCAAGAACTCTATTCATTTGCAACATTCGAATTAAAAAACTTCATAAGTTATTATAAATTTATGATTTTCTTAACATGGGAGAATAGGGCAAAATTTCACTTAAAGAGTAGAAAGTGAAAGTAGTAAGTAGAAAATTTTTACTGTAAAGATGTCAGGACAATTTTAAAATATCAGTTTTGAATTCGAAATGAACATCATTAACTATAAACATGCTACTTTGAAAGTTTCGCAAGTTATTTGGAATTTATGAATTTCTTAACATGGCTGAATAGGGCAAATTTCACATAAACGTCAAATTTGAGGGATATTTTCATCTTAAAGATGTCAAACCACTTTTGAAATATTATTTAGGAAACTGGCATAAATGTTATTGACTATGAATTTTCCAATATAAAAATTTCGTAAGTTATTTGGAAATTTACGAATTCCTTAACATGGCAAAATAAAGCAAATTTTCACATAAACGTCAATTTTGAGGGATATTTTCATCGTAAAGATGTAAGACCACTTTTTAAATATTATTTAGAATACTGGCATGAATATTATTCACTATGAATTTTCCAATATAAAAATTTCGTAAGTTATTGGAAATTTACGAATTTCTTAACATTGCAGAATAGGGCAAAAATCTCACATAAACGTCAATCTTGAGGGATATTTTCATCGTAAAGATGTCAAACCACTTTTGAAATATTATTTAGGATACTGGCATGAATACCATAGACAATGAATTTTCCAATTTAAAAAATTCGTAAGTTATTTGGAATTTACGATTTACTTAACATAGCAGAATAGGGCAAAATTGAGCATAAACGTCCCTTTTGAGGATCATAAATATATCAGACAACTTCAAAATAGCATTTATAATACTCGTTTGAACATGATTGACTACAAATATTTTAATAGGAAAATTTCGTAAGTTATTCGTGATGGAAGATTTTACCAACATAGCGAAATTGAAAATTTTTCATATAAATAGGAATTTTGAGGATTATTGCATTGGAAATAGTAGCATGAAAACTAAACAACTGAACTGACACTGATAAAATAAATTAATAGATTAGAATAAGATAAATATATCGAAGTGAACGGTGGATAGCCTATTAAGAGGGTGTTATAACTGAACCATTTTCAATTTCAGTATATAAATTTGTTTATTATTTATCCTCTATTTTTTGTAAGTTCACGTGCTGAGCAATATGTCAAAGAAAAAAAGAGTTAAATGAATTTAATGCTTTTAATTTTTATGTAAAATATGAGCGCGTGCTATCTTCAAAATTTGTTAAAATGTAAAGATTATGTGATGCGTGTGGCATCGACAGTTTTGTTTTTAATTCAAGAAATAGAATAGAATAAAGTTAGCAACGATGTTAGTTGCATTTTTTCATATAGTTTGAGTTCTTAATTTTAGTGAACTACTTTTTACCGTAGGAATAATTTTCTTATGTTTAATGTTATAGGGAATTATTATATGAGCATAAAAGATGCTACTTTAATAATTTTAAAGTGTAAATAAGTAGTCTTGGCGTCCGCCTTTATACAGTTTAATTTAGTAAGAGAAAAGCTAGGAATTTGCGGTGCTTATTCCGTTGCTTTACATAAAAATATTGGAGTCCATAGCGACAGGACCGTTCAAGTGAAGTAAAATTATTTTGATTATATTAAGATTAAAAAGATGTTTAAAACCGTTAAAGGGTTTAAAAAAGAAGATTTGAAGTGGGTAGCCGAAGAGATTGGAGAGACTTTGCCTTCGACGTTCACAATAGCAAGCTTAAAGGAGCTGATTTTAAATAGTAAAGAGTATGAAAAGGATCCCGAATTTGTTCAGGATATCTTAGAAAATGCTATAGCGGAAAGAAAATTGAAAGAAGAAAAACAAGCTTTGAAAGAAGAAAAACAAGCTTTGAAAGAAGAAAAACAAGAACAAGCTCTGAAAGAAGAAAAACAAGCTGAAAAAGAAAAAGAACTTGAGAAGTTAAAGCTAGAAAAAGAAGCTGAGGCATTAAAGCTGGAAAAAGAAGCAGAACTGGAGAAAGAGAAATTAAGATTGAACCATGATTTAGAATTGGCGAGAATACAAACATCTGGGCAAATTCAAACTGATGCTATTTTAAGTAATTATGAAAATAGTACTATGAGACGAAAATTTACTTTACCTAAGCTGGAATTCAGGAAATTTGGCGGAGAAATTAAGGATTGGTTGCCTTTTTGGAGCCAATTTGAACAAATCGATAAAGATGATGAAATTGCCCCAGAGGACAAGTTCCAGTATTTAGTACAAGCAACAATCGCTGGTTCACGCGCAAGAGAAGTTGTTGAAAGTTTCCCGCCAACTGGCGCCAATTATTCAAAGGCAGTGGAAAGTTTAAAGGCTCGTTTTGGCAGGGAAGATATTCTAGTAGAAGTGTATGTACGAGAGTTATTGAAATTGATAATATCTGTGCAAACAAAAGGTAGATTTGCATTAACTTCATTATATGATAAGCTTGAGTCATATTTACGGGCGCTAGAAACATTAGGTGTTACCACTGATAAATACGCCTCCATTCTATACCCTATGGTTGAGTCTTGTTTCCCAGCAGACTTTTTGAAGGCCTGGAATCGCTCGAATCTCTCTTCTTCTAATACGGATGCTAAAGGAAGGTTGAATAATCTGATGTATTTTTTGAAAACGGAAGTAGAAGGTGAAGAGAGAATATCTTTAGCTGTAGCGGGCTTCGGTTTGACAAAGCGTGAAGATAATAGATATTCTAAAAGGAAAAACGGTGCAAGTGCAGACTATATGCGAAATAAGTTATCGACAGCTGCAGGTTTATTGACAACGTCTTCTACTTTAGATTTCAAAAGGGTATGCATTTTTTGCCAAGGCAAGCATTTGAGCTCGGAATGCTTTTCAGCTCGAAAATTGAGTTTATCTGAGATACAAAAGATTATAAAGGATAAGAATTGCTGCTTCGCTTGTTTGTTACCTAATCATACAGCTAAAAAATGTCGAGCAGTTTTAAGATGCATTATCTGTTCTAAGAAGCATGTGCCTTTGATGTGCGATTTGCGTGATTCTCAAGGTAAAACTGCACAAGAAAAGGTTGAAGAAAATTCAGTCAGTAGCGAAGTAAACATGGCAAATTTTAATAAGCAAAGTGCTAAAGTATTCCTTCAAACCTTAAAAGTGAAACTCATCTCCGAAAACAAGCAAAAAACAGTTCGTTTATTGTTAGATTCAGCATCCCAAAAATCTTATATTTTGAAAAGTATAGCAGAAGAGATGGATTATACTCCCATTCGTCAAGAAAAAATGATGCATTCATTGTTTGGCGGAGTTACAACAAAGGAATGCCAACATAATTGTTATAGAATAAAGGTTAAGGATATGAAGGAGAAGTTCACCTGTAATTTTGAAGTGATGGATCAAATTACTATATGTGAAAACATTCAACCGGTCACTAATGGTCCGTGGATTAAAGAGTTGAAAGAATATGGAATCGAATTATCTGATGTAAGTCATTGCCGTGAAGTTATCGAAATATTGATTGGGGCTGATATTATGGGAAAGATGTTAACTGGCAAAAGAAAAGTATTGACATCTGGTCTTGTTGCCATAGAAACATACCTTGGTTGGACATTGATGGGCAAAGCGCCTCACACCGAGGTCTCAACAGATAATTTAGCAATGATGGTGACGTCTTTGTTCGTAAATGAAGCTGATATCTCAAACTTATGGAGATTGGACTTGATCGGAATAACAGATACTATAGAAAAGAAATCTAAAAATGAGATTGACCGTCAAACAAAGGAACATTTCTTAGAGACAGTAAAAATTAACAAGGATGGTCGTTACGAAATTTGTCTTCCTTGGGCTGACGACACATCTGCATTACCAGATAACTTGAGTTTGGCTGTAAGACGTTTGGAAAGTACAACTTCTAAGTTATTATCTAAGAACATGTACGGAAAATATGAAAATATATTTATGGACTGGTTGAATGAGGGGATCATAGAAGAAGTTCCTGCTACCAAAGTGAACTCTTATGGTAATTATTTACCTCATCACCCAGTTATTAAAGAGACCAGTACTACAACACCTATCCGTCCGGTTTTCGACGCTTCAGCAAAGTTGACTAACCATCCATCTTTAAATCAGTGTCTGCAGTGTGGCCCAAATTTGATTGAGCTTATCCCAGATATTCTTCTACGTTTCAGAGAAAGAAAATTTGGTGTAACCGCTGATATTAGAAAAGCGTTTCTTCAAATTAGCATTTGTGAAAAGGATAGAGATTTCCTACGATTTCTATGGTGGAAAGATCTAAAAGAGAAGAAACTTAAAGTATTCAGGCATGCACGAGTCGTTTTCGGTGTAAAGTGTAGCCCTTTTCTTTTATCATCAGTAATTGAATATCACATCAAAAATAGTGCAAGTTTTGAGGAAAATTTCAAGCAAAGGCTTTTGCATAGTTTCTATGTAGACAATGTCGCCACTAGTGTGCACAGTGAAGAAGATCTGAAGAAATTTATCTCGGACTCAAAGAAAATAATGGCAAATGCTGGTTTCGATTTAAGGCAGTGGGAATACACTGGTGATCACGCTGAAACATCGAACCAGAAGGAAACTCAAGTATTGGGTCTGATTTGGGATAAGGTTTCCGATACATTAAAAGTCAACATGAAATGGCTAAGCGATTTCAACACAGAAAGGATTACCAAGCGAAGTATGTTATCAGCAGTTCATAAAATTTTCGATCCTTTTGGTTTTACTGCTCCGGTGATGCTTTATCCTAAATTGATGTTACAGAAAGCTTGGAAATTAGGAATTAATTGGGATGACGAAATAACTGGTGAATTACAAAAAGAATTCCTATTATGGTTCCAAGAACTTAAATATTTAAACGATGTTAAGATACCAAGACATATCCAGATCACTCCAGAAAACTTACATGCATGCACAATTCATACTTTCGTTGATGGAAGTAAAGATGCTTACGCAGCAGTAGTATTCTTGAGGATAGAAAAGGAAGATCAAGGGGAAATAATTCTGCTTGCTGCCAAGTCCCGAGTTGCGCCTTTAAAAACTACGACTGTACCAAGGATGGAGCTATTAGCAGCTACTATTGGCGCTCGTTTGGCGAAAACTGTTGTGGATGCTTTGGGTTGGCAGGAAATGAAGAGATATTACTGGAGCGATTCCTCAACAGTGCTTGCTTGGATATCAAGAAATGAGAGCTGGTCTGTGTTTGTCCGAAATCGGGTTCAAGAGATTCAGAAATTAAGCAGTCCTTCATCATGGAAACATATACCAAGTGAGAAGAATCCAGCAGACTTGCCGTCTAGAGGCTGTAAGGCTAAGCAATTAGCTTTAATCAGATGGTGGGAGGGCCCACATTGGATGAAAGATTCAGCAGAATTTAGAAACCACATGAACACTTCCGATGAAGATTGGAATGAGGAAGAAATTCAGAAAGAAAGGTCAAAGTCTACTTGTATGTTGACGAAACCTGAATTTCCATCCAACAATAACTGGTATTACTGCTACTTTTCAAGTTATGAAAAAATCATACGTTTAGTTGCTTGGATTCTTCGCTTTAAGCATAATTGTTTAAATCCTGATAAGAAGAGTAAAGGCGAATTGACGGCTACTGAATTTCGGGAAGCTGAGATAAAAACTCTACGTATGGTTCAAAAAGAATCTTTCTCTTCGGAAAGTGATGAAAGATTGAAGACATTACAAACCTGTAAGGATGAGCAAGATGTCATTCGTTTGAAAACTAAAATAACTTACAGGAAAGATAGTGAAGATTTTCTCCATCCCATAATTCTCCCTTCAAGGCATGAAGTTGTTAAGCGACTTATTTTTTATATTCATGTAAAGAACTGTCATGCGGGGTTACAAATCCTCTTAAATTTGCTTAGAGAAAGGTATTGGATCCTCAACGGAAGAAAGAGTGTAAAGCTTGTGTTAGCCAGCTGTGTGATTTGTAAAAGGTTTAATTCAAGGGCTTTATGGACATCTAGTGCTCCTCTACCTGAAAACCGAGTAAAAGATTCTGCCGTATTTCAAGTTACAGGCATAGATATGGCTGGTCCTTTGTATCTTAAGAACGATAAGAAGAGTTGGATTTTGATTTTCACATGTGCTATATATAGAGCTGTTCATCTAGAGCTAGTGACCTCTGCTTCCACAGATGCATTTTTGATGGGTTTGAGAAGATTTGTGGCTCGCAGAGGAAGATGCTCTGTTATCTACTGTGATAACGGAACAAATTTTGTTGGCGCAGCTAATTTATTGAGAAGCTTAGATTGGCAATGTATACAAAAATATGGGTCTGTCAACTCCATAGACTGGAAGTTTAACCCGCCAACGGCGGCGTGGTGGGGTGGCTTCTGGGAGAGGCTGATTAGGGTAATAAAAGATCTTCTTAAAAGAGTCTTAGGACGCGCCTGTCTTACGTACGAAGAAATGACAACTCTTTTAGCTGATGTTGAAAGTGTAGTGAATTCAAGGCCTCTAACATACCTTTCTGAAGATGCGACTGTAAAGCCTATCTCCCCATCTATGTTTCTTCAAGATGTTCACGAAATTCAGCTTCCAGATGTTGATGCAGTTGAACAAAATTCTCTATCAAAGAGGCTCAGATACAGGCAGTCCCTACTCAGAGCTTTGAGAGATCGATTCAGATCCGAATATTTGGGTGCTCTCATACAGCGAGCAAACAGAAAACAGCCAGAAAAGGGTATCGCTGTCGGAGATATTGTATTAATTGGATCTGACAACAAGAAACGAATCCACTGGCCACTAGGCCGTATCACAGAACTTATTCCTGGCAAAGATAAGAAAGTTCGACTTGTAAAGGTTCAAACTTCGCAACATGAACTTTTACGACCTATTCAAAGATTATATCCTTTAGAAGTAACATCATCAAATAATAGTTCAAAACTGAAAGAAGCATACCATTCAAAGGAAACCTCTGCTCAAACTGTTAAACCCGTTGTAACTTCAGAAGAGGAACCAGTCAGATATAGCAAAGCGGGAAGGAGAATTAAAGTCCCTGAAAGACTAATGTATTGAGAACTACACCTGCAACATTTGGTTTTGATTATAACCTATAATCAAAAGGTGGGAGGATGTTATAACTGAACCATTTTCAATTTCAGTATATAAATTTGTTTATTATTTATCCTCTATTTTTTGTAAGTTCACGTGCTGAGCAATATGTCAAAGAAAAAAAGAGTTAAATGAATTTAATGCTTTTAATTTTTATGTAAAATATGAGCGCGTGCTATCTTCAAAATTTGTTAAAATGTAAAGATTATGTGATGCGTGTGGCATCGACAGTTTTGTTTTTAATTCAAGAAATAGAATAGAATAAAGTTAGCAACGATGTTAGTTGCATTTTTTCATATAGTTTGAGTTCTTAATTTTAGTGAACTACTTTTTACCGTAGGAATAATTTTCTTATGTTTAATGTTATAGGGAATTATTATATGAGCATAAAAGATGCTACTTTAATAATTTTAAAGTGTAAATAAGTAGTCTTGGCGTCCGCCTTTATACAGTTTAATTTAGTAAGAGAAAAGCTAGGAATTTGCGGTGCTTATTCCGTTGCTTTACAGAGGGGATTTCATTCTGTCACTGTGTCAAGCGTTGGACAAATTCATTTCTCTTAACATGATTATAATATGTCTCGCACTAGAAATTTATGAGAACATAAATATGATGGGGAACTGAGTAGAGTCCACCTATGCCAACTATTTTTTTCCTTTACTTGAAAAAAAAAAAAATTCTTGTGAGAGTAACTTTCTGCAAACCGCATTAAAATGTATAAATTCCTTCAATTTTCTGTGAATTTTTAAAGTATTTAGAGACTTATGCACCCCCCCCCCCTCCCCCGGTATATTACAGCAGGAAAATTTTTGTTCTGATTTTCATGGTTTCCTAATGTTATTAGTTAGAATTCTTCCACAAAATGAAAAAACTTCCTTCCATTGTGTAGAAGACAATAAAACAATCGACAGTTGCATAGACGTTATCAAGATATTTTTATCTATGAGGATAAATTTTAAGATAATAATTGTAATTATCAAAGATAACAAAATTTTTATTTTTATGGATTTAATAGCCTGATTAAGCGTATTTGAGTTTAAAATTTCTGTATGCCAGTCGTAATGTTACTTTCCTTGCTATCATACTGGTTACAGAGCAGCACATCTCGCTTTTGTCATTTTTAAAATACAAATGCTAAAAAGCAGATTTTGTTATGCAGTAGAATTTGTGATACGAAATTCAATTTCTAATTTTTTAATTAACGAGCCATGGATTCGTACATATATACATTCCCACATTTACAAATTTGTTGATACTCTACATCATACATGTGTAGAGTGGGGCAAAAGTCCTTGACACATTTTGAACTTTAATGAAAAATTAAGTAAATTGACATACACAAGAGTACAGTTTGTACTACGCTGCTTCTCGTGATGAAAAGTTTTGTTTAAAAAAATAAAATGTTAGCTCCAAATTTTTTTCTCATAGATGTCGCTGTACCTTATACATAGTACATACCTTTTAGATGGGAAAGAGACGTTGTGATATGCGTTATTCTGTCTTTAATTAACTTCAGCTTATATGTATAATATACACTTTTTCCTTCACATAGTGCCACAAAAAGAAATTAAGGGGATTTAAGTCAGAGGATAGAGATAGCCATAACAAAGCTACAAGAAACGTTATATAAACAAGATATAGGAACAAGTTGCGCCATCTGAGAGAAAATTTTGAACTAATATTTTTACATCCTAAAACAAAACTTATCACCATAAGTACCCTTGTGGAACAACCACACTCCTGTATGCCAAATAGTTAATTTTATTTTAAAGTTTAAAATGTGTCAGGGACTTTTTTGGTTACTGGTGTCTGATGTCTGAATTTTCTAAACAGTTCTCAATTACCCATTTTACGTAGACATAATACCTCAACCTCAACCTAAATTAATTCAAGGAAGTAAAGCCAGTGGCGTATCGACGAGGGGGCAGGCCGCCCGGTCTTGGGGAGGGGGGAGGGCGAAGAAACTTGAGTTTTAAATATATGTATCTGGTGAAATTGTGTCATTATTTTGATCTGAAACGTACGCTGCAGTTCTATTTTAAGCCTCAGGTTCAGATCTAAAAAGCTGTTGTATACAAAGCGTTACCATAGAGCGACAACCCCAAAACCAAAAGAATTTATTTATACAAGGCCAGACTAAGGCAGGGCAAGGTACGAGTGACCCTGCCCTCAACGTTGGTTGGGCATCCGAATCAATTTTAAAACTTACTTCAATGCTTTTTTATGGTTATAAGTTTCAGTGAAGATGTACGAGGCTTCCTGATAGATGGTGGGGGGAGAGTTCCAATTAGGAGAACCCGGTGAGGCTTTTGCTCTGGGCTTCGAGAGTTGTAGCTCCGCCACTGAGTAAAATTCCATGGCTAGTTTTTCTATCATTTATAATTTCGGCACCAAGTAATCATCTTACATGCAGTAAAATTGCTCTTGTTTCATTAAATAATAACCATTAAGAAAAATTCATGTTCAGTCAAGAAAAATATAAACTTGCCAAACGTATGCAATGAGGATTTAAATAAACTGATTACTACTAAATATTGAAAAATAGATAACTTAAAACAGAAGAATAATTTAATACAAAGAAATTTTACTTCAGAGAGATTAAAAAAGTTACTTATTTAATGACAGATTAGCAAAAATAAAAAATAATAAATAATTTTATGTATCATCACAGCATACATCTCAATCATTTCATGAAGTATGTGTAACACATAAATAAACACTTTCTTTCACCCACTATTACTGACATTACCCATGGTTTTCAAATAATTATTATGCATGTTAAATTACATTGTTTTAATTAATAATTACGGTAAATTAATGGTAATTGTAGTCCCAAAAAAAATAAATTTGGCACATATATAGACAAAACTCTGTTATATATGACTAAAATGAAGTAAATACTGGTTTACCGTCACTGATTTTTCAAAATATCAGCCATACGTTTTAAATATTTAGATGGGTTGCTTCTTAATCATTGCATCATTTTTTACAGATTTAATAAAAATCTGAAACAAATATGACATCAATTATTAAATCACTATTTTATTTGTTAATTACGACTAACTAACAATGATTTTGGTCACAAACATTAAAATTAACGCATCTAAGACCAAAAAAAAAAAAAAATTATACACACACGACATTATTTCATTATTTAAAACATGAAAATCTGACATTGACAGATTTTAATTTAGTGCCAGAGGCCTACTGCTAAACTTGTTAATATCGACAAATTCTTCTTTAGTTAATTCGTGACGATCTAAATTCCATGATAAAGTTTTCATTAAATCAAACCAATGTGTTTCAGCTGCAGATATTGTAACAAATAACGTTGGAAGTCCAAACTGTCTTATAGCCGCAAAACAACGTTTTTTCTCTTTTTCCCAATGAGGGGGAGGTGTGCCTTGGGGGGGGGGGACTCATGTCAAAGGTGTGCCTTGGAGGGAGACTCATGTCAAAGTTGTACCTTGGGGGGGGACTCATGTCAAAGTTGGGCCTGGGGGGGGGACTCGTCAAAGTTGGGCCTTGGGGGGGACTCATGTCAAAGTTGGGCCTGGGGGGGGGGGGACTCATGTCAAAGTTGGGCCTTGGGGGACTTCATTCAATAAATCCGCATTCAATAAACCGACTGAAATAGGCCCTTAGCACTATTAAGAGTGTATTATAAAAATTCGACAACGCTGTACCGACTGAAATAGGGGTACTTTGGGGGGGACTCATGTCAAAGTTGGGCCTGGGGGGGACTTCATTCAATAAATCCCCATTCAATAAACCGACTGAAATAGGCCCTTAGCACTATTAAGAGTGTATTATAAAAATTCGACAACGCTGTACCGACTGAAATAGGGGTACCTTGGGGGAACTCCTGTCAAAGTTGGGCCTGGGGGGGGACTCATGTCAAAGTTGTGCCTTGGGGGGACTTCATTCAATAAATCCCCATTCAATAAACCGACTGAAATAGGCCGTTAGCACTAATTAAGAGTGTATTATAAAAATTCGACAACGCTCTACCGACTGAAATAGGGGTACCTTGGGAGGGACACATGTCAAAGTTGGGCCTGGGGGGGGACTCATGTCAAAGTTGTGCCTTGGGGGACTTCATTCAATAAATCCCCATTCAATAAACCGACTGAAATAGGCCCTTAGCACTATTCAGAGTGACGTATAAAAATTCGACAACGCTGGGCCTTGGGGGGACTCATGTCAAAGTTGTGCCTTGGGGGGACTTCATTCAATAAATCCCCATTCAATAAACCGACTGAAATAGGCCCTTAGCACTATTAAGAGTGACGTATAAAAATTCGACAACGCTGGGCCTTGGGGGGACTCATGTCAAAGTTGTACCTTGGGGGGACTCATGTCAAAGTTGGGCCTGAGGGGGGGGGGACTCATGTCAAAGTTGGGCCTTGGGGGGACTTCATTCAATAAATCCCCATTCAATAAACCGACTGAAATAGGCCCTTAGCACTAATTAAGAGTGTATTATAAAAATTCGACAACTGTACCGACTGAAATAGGCCTCTAGCACTAAAAAAACTTTCATTTATGACCAAAATAAATTAAATTAATACAGAACTTTTCTCTCGTAGTTTAAAGTGAAAAAATATCATTCTTGCGTTGTAAATGCAGTAAACTCCTGATTATCCGCGGACGCAGGAAAAGAGCAGTATCAAGAAAAAATATTTTCTCAACAAGAAAAAAAAAAAAAAAAAAAAAAAAGTTTGCTTTTTTTTTAAAAAAAAGAAAAAATATGTAAATTTAAAGAACTATATTTTTGATTTCTTTTTTGTACAGTGCAGTACGCTACTAGACATGTCAACATTTTAATTTATTCCGGAGATTGTTACCACCAGCCTATTTTTCACACCACTTTTCTTTTCGGATATTTTTTCTCTTATTTAATCGTATAATTACATAATGGAGAAAATTTCACTACTAATAAAGTGGTTTATAGAAATGGCGAAGATTTACACCGCTACGGAATAAATTAAAATGTTGGCATGTATTAAAATGTTGGCGGTACAGTTTAGTTTAGAGGACAAAATAGCAATACCTTAGCATCACTGTAATTACAATATCTTGCTTATTATTTTTACATAAATATTTCATTGTTTGTATTCTGCTTTACATAGAATAAAATCGAGTTTTTTAGCTAGAATATATATATATATATATATATATATATATATATATATATATATATATATATATTATCTCATTTACCCCTCATTTCCAGCTTTTGTTTATTTGCGATTTGCAATATCCGCGGAAACCGCACCACTTAATTCTGCCGATAACCAGGAGTATACTGTGTATAGATTTTTTTGATAAATTCAATACATTTCTATAAATGTTTTTTAATGAAATAGATTTTAAATTATAGAGTTGTTTTCTATGATTTCAGCTAAACGATGTATCTATGGCTATCTCTTTGCGAACCGCTGAACGCAGTAGGACGCGGAAGGTACTAAAATATGTAAAATAGCACAAGGATTCCGAATTAATTATTTAAATTATCCGAATTAGTTAAACAGATACCAACTTAAAACCCAGAGTAAAAAATGAAGATAAGCAGTACAACGTGATGCTAAAAGAATATCCGCCTACAGCAGCCCCAATTATATAGCTGAAGCAGTTTTGTGGCAAAATGCAACCAGCGGTAATAGGGCTAGGTTGGAGAAACCTAAAAGACAAAAATAATATGCAATTACTCGAAACGAGTTTTGAACAATTTCATTGTTGTTGTTATTATTTTAAATATTATTTATTTATTTATTTATTCATGAAATGATGTAAAAAAAAGGTACGGTTTTTTGTTTGTTTGTTTAAATATAGTGACTAGGGAAGTGTAACGAAGTAGTGAAGAAAGGTAAAACTTCCTTGTTATAAAATATTAAATCATATACTTTTACTTTTTTTTTTTTTTTTTTTTTTTTAATAAATTAAATTTTGAAGAGTTTTCTTTTTCTTTTCTTTTCTCTCTCTCTCTCTCTCTCTCTCTCTCTCTTTTTTTTTTTTTTTTTTTTAAGTTTTTAAAAATAATTAATTTTTTTTTTTTTTTGATTCGTTTTAAATATAGTGAGTGGCGAAGCGAGCAAAAATTGCTAGTTATAAAATAAAATCATATTACTTTTACATTTCTTTAATAAACTAAAATTTAAAGAATTTTATTGTTATTATTATTATTATTATTATTATTATTATTAAATATAATTAAAGATTTTTTTTTTTTTCAATTATTTGAAAAGAAGCCAAATAAACACCGATTTATCAGTTTTTTCAAACTGAAAACTTTCGTAGTAACAGCGATTACATTTTTGACGAAGCGAAAGTTTTATCTTCAGCAAATTAGAAAAAACAAAGAGCAGAGTACTTTTTCCTTTCAAATTTTATTTATTTATTTATTTTTAAATTTCATGAAGAAAATACTGTATTATTTTTCTTTCTTTTTTACTCAAAATTTCATCTTGTTCGTAGATATTTTGAAAAAGAATTGTAGACGATAAAAATAAATAAATAAATAAAGCAAACTCTCTCATTCTTTGATTAAAAAACCGATAAAACTTCTTAAGCAGTTTTTTTTTTTTTTTTTTTTATGTACAGTAGAAATATAGTTAAGAAACATTTTATTTTCTCACTGAGTCCAAATCTAATTTTTAAGTTTCCGTCACAAGTTATTTCTAAACTTTTACAAAGTTATAGCGAACCTGTATAATCTTTCGAGACTCATTTTTATGCACAAGAGATACTCTAGAAAATAAGATATTGATATCGCTATACCGCCAAACATTATTCCCACGGATAATTCAGAAAGATTTTTTATTCAGTTATTGAAATCGAGGGACGGAGAAATGGTGTGTAGTAAGTGGGAGTTTAGTTTTTTGTGCACGTTTTCCAACAAGTTGTATACATTTCGATAAACTCTTGAAAAAAAAGAAAAAATAATTGTTAGTAAAACTAAAAATAAAGAACTGTGTAATCATGTAACATTTAATTTAAAAAAAAAAAAAAAATTAATAAGGCTGACCATTGCTTTAGTTTTAAAAGAAATCAAGATTATCGAAATTCTGGAATTTTCCAATACAAACAATTACCAGTCTGCATAAACCGATAATTAAAAGATACATTTTCAAAATTAAGAAAAAAAATAAGACTGGTAAAAAAAAAAAAAAAGTATTTACTTTCTTTAAATTAAATTAAAACTATTATTTATTAAAATTATCTAACTTGATGAATGCAAATGATTTTCATCTTAAAGAAAACTTACACTAAATATCCAAAGAAAGACAGTTTTATTGTCTATAAATAACATCTTAAAATATGCGTTTTTATAATGGTTATCTCACATATCAAGTTTCATACAGTTATATTCCATAGAAGTTAAGATATAGTCTCCCCGTTATCGAGGAAAAGAAGCGCCACCTATTGACCGATAAGCACCCAAGTTGAATCAGCATAATGTCTCATAATGGCCTTCTCACATATCAAGTTTTGTTTAATGACACGCAAACTAGAACCTGAGATATAGCTTTCCCTTAAATTTCAGAAATTGATGTATAGCAGCGCCACCTGTTGGCCGATAAGCATTCAAATTGAATCAGCATAATGCCTCATAATGGTTTTCTCACATATCAAGTTTTGATTGATTATACGAAATAGAAGATATAGCCTCCCCTTAAATTACGAATATCGCTGTATAGCAGAGCTTCCTATTGAGCTGTTGACACCAAAAGTTGATAAGCACTAATTTAAGTCAAGGTGCATCTACATGTAAATTTATATGCAATTCTGTACAGTAGTTCTGGAGATACAGTCGCCACAATATTTTTATCACACACACATTCTCACAGACAGACATTTTCTAAAAATGGTCAAATCGTGTTCTAGAACTCTCAAAACGTGTAATTCCGTAGAAAACCGGAAGTCGAAAATCTTTACGAATCCAATACTTTCTTCTATTGAATATAGAAGAAATTAATAAATCACCTTAAATTGTAAAATTTTAGCAATTTTTATGTATAAGTAACCTGAAAGCACTTATTTCTGATTAAGCCGAAGTGGTGCCCAGTCCTCATTCAGTTTGGTGCCCCCTCTCCCCCGCTTGTAAGCCATTGAAAAAAAAAAGTATAATATGAAATACATAATTGTTTTTGTTTAACAAAATATTATGTTACAACAACAGGGATCAGGGAAAAGCAAGGAAGATAAAGTCGTACCCTGATTTTAAATACAATTTATATTCATTGCATTTTAAGGATCTTTATATTAATTTGAAACATGTTTTTGTCTGTCTCCACTATATTGAGAGAACTACTTGGTGTAAAAATTTGGTTGAGGTGTCTAAAAAAAGGTCTTGGTCTGTAGATGTGCTATGAAAAGAGAAAAATAAAAAAAAGTCGAACGGCTTCCCCCCCCGGGAAGAAACGGGTTAAAAACACGTTTACGAGCTTAACTAAGCTCCAAATTACTTCACGGTAAAGAAATTGTACATATGAGGACCAGAGTCGAATACTAAAAAATCACTTTCAGCGAATTTGGAATTTTCGATTTTAAAGGGGGAAAGTAGATTTGGGGGGGGAAAAGGGGGGAAATTAGTTTGAGAGGGAAATCCGTTCTAGACCCACACATGTAGCACCTCATTTTAAAGGTCTGGAAAATTCATGTTGATTGGAGATGTTTGTATACAATATAGGGCGCCCCTGGTGGTGAAAAATGGAACTAGGTGATTTTGCATTAGGCCCTATCATGTTACACCCTATATTAAAGGTCTTGGTATTTCCTGACCGTTGGTGATGTTCGTACAGAACACACTGTGCCCCCTGGTGGTGGAATGTGCAACTAAAGGATTTTGCAGTTGACACCACCATGTGACACCTTATTTGAAAGGTCTTGGAAATTCAAGACGATTGGTGATAAAGGTCTTAAAATTTCATGTTGATTGGAAATGTTTGTATACAATATAGTGCGCCCCCTGGTGGTTAAAAATGGAACTAGGTGATTTTACAGTAGACCCTATCATGTTACACCTTATTTTAAAGGTCCTGGTATTTCCTGACCGTTGGTGTTGTTCGTATAGAACACGCTGTGTCCCCTGGCGGTGGAAAGTGCAACTAAAGGATTTTGCAGTTGACACCACCATGTGACACCTTATATGAAAGGTCTTGGAAATTCAAGACAATTGGTGATGTTCGTATACAACATACTGCGCCCCCTGGTGGAGGAAAGTGGATTTTGCAGCGCGTGCGTAGCATGCCTGCTATACGGTGCCGCAGCCACAGGCAGCGGTAACACGAGTCAGAGGTTCGTTCGGTTCGAGATTAATTTTTGAGAATTTTTTCATGTTATTTGCAGGCTGCATGTACGCTGCCGTAGGCACCGGGTCACGAGCCCAAGTTCCGTTCTGTTTGAGGTAATGTTTTTTGTTACAGAGGATTTTTTTTTTTTATGATGCTTTCATTTAAAAATAGAAATTTTAACAAAATCGAGTTAAAGATATAAAATCATACACATTTAAGATTCATTTAAAGTTATTATCATGGGCCCGGGCATTGCTGGGCGGGTTCGTTCGGTTCCAGGTTAATTTTTTGGAATTTTTTTATGTTATTAGCGGCCCGCGTATGCGCTGCCGCAGGCACCGGGGTCACAAGGCAGTGTTTTTTTCGGTTCGAGGGTTTTTTTTTTTTTTTTTTTTGTTACAGCTAATCATATTTTTCGTGATGCTATTATTTAAAAACAGAAATTCAAACAAAATCGAGTTAAAGGTATAAAATCATACAAATTATAAGGTTCATTTAAGGTATCATGGACCCGAGCAACAGCGAGCGTGTTCGTTTGGTTCCAGATTAATTTTTTTTGAATATTTTTATTTTATTAGCGACCGGCGTATGCGCTGCCGAATGCACCGTGGTCACAAGGCAGAGTTTCGTTCGGTTCGAGGTAATTTTTTTGTTACACCTGATTATTTTTTTGCGATGCTTTTATTTAAAAATAGAAATTCAAACAAAATCGAGTTAAAGATGTAAAACCATACAAATTTAAGGTTCATTTAAGGTTATTACCATAGGCCCGAACAACGCCGTTCGGGTCAGCTATCATGTAGTATTTAACGGAATAGAAAATAAGAGATAGCAACAACTGTTTATTTGGAGTCAGTTTGACAGTACTTTGTAGAAAGTGATGTCATATTTTTTTGTCATATTGATGTCATATAGTATTTCTAAGTATTTTTCCGAATTTCTTTTTTTTAAGTGAAATGTCGTAAATTATATTACATATTTTAACTTGAAATTCATTTATAATGATGCGATGATTTTTGAAACATTACAGTCAATAAAGTGATCGTCGAATTCGAAGGGTTTCAGCTAGTTGTTATAAATTAGAAACTATATTCGTAGCTTTAAACATGGTTTAACTTTTTATAAATAAAAAAATGCATTTCTTAAATTCATTCTCAATACTTTATTAATTGGAATACTCAAAAAAAAAAAAAAAAAAAAAAAAAAAAACTTCTTAATGTAATGAATATTTTCTCTTAAATAAATAATTTAATTTAATTAAAAACGTATAGAAAAAAAATCGAAAAAATTACAAAACGCCTATGCGGGAACTTGAACCCATGACCTCCGTATCCGAAGTCAAGCATGCCAGCACTGCACCACCAGTTCACACTACGCTGCATGTTTTGTTGGTTTTTATAGAAATACTAAAACTAAAAGAGACATATCTCACCCCATGGGAGTTGTTGCAGCAAATTTGTACGGTACCCAATGTTTTCGATCATGCTCTTTAATTTAAGGTTGGTTTCGTTTCAATAGCGATTTTACTAATTCACATTTCCCTTGTAAGCTGTGCTTTTGCGAATGAAAAATTCTGTAATAAGCCATGGAGTACTATTCTTCAAAAATCTACTATCTTGTGTCTCGGTGGCATATATAATCCTATTATCGTGACTTTTGTGGTTGGAGAAACAGTTTTTTTTTTTTTTTTTTCCTGTTTAAGAATGTTGTTTGGGGACTAGAGCCTGCCTGTTTATTTACGAATGAGTTACATCACAAATACATGTCAATGTTTTCATAACAGTATGTATATTCCAATAAATGTATAAGGAAGTAATGCGGTGTCAACATCTGATATATATATATATATATATATATATATACATATTAATAATCTTTAGAAAACAATATTTGTTTGTTTTCACAAAATGTATAATACAGTCGGCAGCAAAATTATTCGAGTGCTAATAATATATTACAAGATAAAAAGAACTTTTTATATACCATGTTTTTAAATTTTCTAATGAATCATATAAATGCTACCGAAGGCAGCAGAAACCCGGAACAATTGGCTAAAAGTATTTAAAAAAATTCATTCCTATTGTGTTTTGAGCTGTTTTATAAAAATATCAAATGCCGGGAAGTTAGTTAAAAATCGATTGCAAGCTTCGTACTGGTAACGCTGCCGATGGCAGCAGGAACCCGAAACAGTTGGCTAAAAGTATTTTAAAAATGCATTTTTACCGTGTTCTGAACTACTCTGAAAGTTTCAAATGTCTAGCTAGTCAGAAAGCTAGTTAAATAAATTTTCTGTCGAATCATATAAACGCTGCCGAAGGCAGTAGAGACCTGAAACAGTTAACTAAAAGTACTGAAAAATGTATTGTCACCGTGTTCTGAGCTGTCCTAAAAGTTTAAAATGTCTAGCTAGTCGGGAAGTTAGTTAAAAATCGATTGCAATATTTGTACTGTACAAACAAACATACATACATACAAACAAACAAACAAGAATCGAAGTTAAGGAAACATGGTAAAAAGCACACTTAATCTGTTTTGTTAAATAATTTTTTGTCGAATCATGTTCTTAGTCAGTCTAAGAACGTGATTCGACGACGATTTATTTATCAAAACAGTATTAAGTGCACTTATTTCATATAGAAATTATTACTAGCGCTCGAATAATTTTGTTGCCGACTGTAATCATTCAATATAAATATTTTTCTCTGATAATAATATTCTAAAAGTAGTAGTTAATTATATTTAAACCTAACGTATATAAATATATGTATGAGTGTATGAATATATGTATAAGTGTCCGTTTTTTGTATTTACTTTTTATTTTATTTAATTTTCCGTTAAACTTTATTAAGTACTATAGGTTTTGCTAATTTTTATTAAATTTTGAAATTTTCAAACTTTTCTTTTTGTTTAATAAAATTTCACTTTTAAATTTTGCTTTTTGTAAAATAATTTTCTTAAAATAGTTTCTGCTCTAATAAAATTTAAATATATATTCCTTATAAAATACTTTCTTTTGTAATAATATTTTTATAAATAGTTAATTATATTTTAAACTAATATATTTCAATAAGTATATGTGTATATCTGTGTGTGTACGCCTGTGTTCCGGGAGGCATGAATGTCCGTTAATATTTGAAAATTCAGTAATTTACGAAATAATGTTAGTAGAGAAGTAAAAATTGACACACATCGAGGCCGCCGCGAAAAAGAAAAAAAACTGCTTTCGCTCTTACGGGCCTGGATACTCATCGTCACCCGTCATTATCATGTGACTCTAAGCGACCGGCGCGAAAACCAAACAAGAGAATTTTTCACCGTATAAGGTGACCAGATGTCCTCTTTTTAAGAAGACAGTTCTCTATTTTAATACTCTGTCCTCTTAAATTATGTTTATGTCTCTTCAGATTCTTCGAATTATAAAAAGGTAAATGCATTTCCTATAATGGTATTTGGTATTGTTCTTTGATTTAGAATACGAAATCATTGTTAAAATTGTCACGAAATCATTGAGAAGGTGGTGCTCCAATAAGCGTGTGTTTTGATTTTTGCATGAAAAATATTCCTCACAAAATACCCAAAAGTTTGTTAGGTTACATTTATTTTCTATTACCAATGCCTGTTGTATTTACCCTCCTTCACTGTATAATAGATCATTCCAATAACGACTGGCCCGCCACCACTTGGACTGTTCGTACGGCGCATCTTTTACCTGTACCTTGTTGAATATTTGTTTTCTCTATATGTAGCTATGTGATGTGAGTGTTCGTCTAATTAAAAGTGTTTCGTTTTAATATGGACTCATCAATATGAATTATTATTTGCGTGCTCTGCTTTCTAAGCCCAATAGGTTATGGGCCCAGAGCAAATTAACTTTTATTTACGATAAATAGACTTTTATCTGTTAGATAGACGACCACGTTTGAAAATGGCGTATTATGGAACACTACGTATTGAAACGCTAAACAAAGACAATTACGGAAACATGGAAAATACAAATGAAGGCACTCTTGATAAAAAATGAATCCTGGATTTATGTATCTGGCTCGAAACCAAAGCCAGAGCTCGTGGCAAGTGATGCGAAATCAAAAGAAGCGTTCGATAAATGGACTGATATGGATGAAAAGGCCAAAGCCGACATAATTTTGTGTATATCGCCTTCTGAACTGAAACAAATAAAAAACTGTGAAACATCTCTGGATATATGGAAAAAATTAGAAGAAATATATCAATCTAAAGGCCCCGCTAGAAAAGCGTCACTGTTAAAATCGCTTATTCAACATAAAATGGCAGATTCCTCTTCTGTGAGCATTCGAGATCATCTTCGAAAGTTTTTTGACATAGTCGATAAACTATCTGAAATGGATATTAAAATAGATGATGACTTGTTAACTGTGATGTTGTTATACAGCCTATCATCCAGTTATGAAAATTTCCGGTGCGCAATAGAATCCAGGGATGAGCTACCGAAACCAGAAGTACTACGAATAAAATAGTAGAAGAAAACGACGCTAGACGCCATGATGACAGACAGGGCGATGGAGCGTTCATGACTGGGAATTTTCGAAAGAAACCTGCTCCGTGGAATAAAAATAAAAGGAATCCTAAGATTACTGAACAGTACACTCAGAACGAAAGAGATAATTCAAAAATTATTTGCTAGAAATGTAAACGTATCGGTCACCGTGCTAATCAGTGTGAGAAAGACAGCTCATTTAAATATCGACAAAACAGTTTAGGACTAGTGGCCAACACAAATTCAACGAATACGTACATATTATCCAAAGAACAATCCGAGAATCTTTGGTGTGTTGACAGCGGCTGCACTCGACATATGGGGAAAAATTACTCCAAATTTCACGATTTAAAGGATACGGATATAAAATCTGTAAATTTAGCGAATAATGAAACAACTGATGTGTCCGGTGTTGGTAAAATATTAATTAAAGCAGAAGTCAACTCAAAACTTCAAAATGTTGAGATCAATGATGCTCTATTGGTTCCAGAATTGAAAACGAACTTATTGTCCGTGTCACAAATGTGCGACAAAGGTTTCACTGTAACTTTTAAAGACAAATGTGCTATTATAAATAACAGAAAGAAAAATGTGACTCTAATTGCGGACAAAAAAAATGAACTTTATTATTTGCGGGATAATAATGCAAATATAAATAATGCAGCTAATTTTTCTAGTGAATCAATCGTTAGTTCTAAAAATATTTTTGCTGATGTGGAAAAGTGGCCTTGTAGAATGGGTCATCTAAATGTAAAAGATTTGATTGATTCAAATTTAAAGGGTCATATTAGGGGGTTAAATATTAAAAAGGTATCCGACTTCAATTGTGAAGTTTGCGCGTTAAATAAAATGACCCGTGCTCCTTTTCCTAAGCACTCAGATCGTGTTACAAAAATGTTAGAAATAGTTCATTCGGATCTTTGTGGGACCATTAGGATACCCTCAATAGGTAAGTCCCTTTATTTTATTACATTTATTGATGATTATTCTCGTTATTGTGCAGTAAAATTCTTAAAAACTAAAGATGAAGCATTAAATGCATTTAAAGAAATCAAAGTTCTGTGGGAAAATGAAAAATCTATAAAAATAAAAAAAATCATGAGTGATAATGGGGGCGAATTTATTGGGACTGAATTTGAAAATTTCTTGAAAGAAAATGGTATTCAGCATAGATTAACAACCCTTTATTGCCCGGAGCAATCGGGTGTTGCTGAAAGGAAGAATAGAACTCTCGTCGAAATGGCCCGTTCTCTATTATCACAATCAAAATTACCCTTAAATTTATGGGCAGAAGCTATTAACACTTCTAATTATATAAGAAATAGATGCCCAACAAAAGCTTTAAATGGAAAAACCCCATATGAATTATAGAATAATGTAGTACCAAATGTTAGTTATTTTAAATCTTTTGGTTGCATCTCTTATTATTTCAATAATCAGCCTAAACATAAATTTTCCGCAAGGTCTAAAAAAGGATTATTTGCCGGTTATTCAGAAAATTCTAAAGCATTTCGTATTTATCTTCCTGAATCAAATACAGTAATTATATCCCGTAGCGTAAAATTTTTTGAAGCGAAATCTAATGATTTTTCAAAAGTAGGTCAATTGTATCCGGATGTTTATCAGAAAGAAATACAATTAAGCGAATCGCAAAATGAGTCACACATACAATCAGTAGAAAAAATTTCTCCTCCTCAAATAAAAAAAGAGAGTGATGAACTGTCACGTGACCTTGTTTCTGCGCCATCCAATTCAGGAGAGAGAAATATATTATCATTGCGTAATCACGAAATAATTAGGGAGCCGGAATCAATTGCAAATGCTGTTTATAGTTTTAATTCGGAAATAGAAATAAATAATGCTTTGAAGGGTTCGGAAGCTTCTAACTGGTATAAAGCTATGACTGACGAAGTAAAAGTAATGTTTAAAAATGTTACATTCGAAGTGACAGACAGGCCCGAGAAACAATGCATTAAAGGTAGATTTGTCCTTACAAATAAATATGATCAAAATGGATCTCTTTTAAAATATAAAGCGAGATTAGTAGCTCGCGGTTTTAGTCAAAAATTAGGTATACATTTTCGTGAAACTTTTTCTCCGGTAGCAAGAATGGGATCTATTAGAGTCTTGGCAGGTTATGCTGCTAAATTAGGAATAAAAATACATCAATTTGACATAACGTCAGCATATTTGAATGGAAAATTAGATGAGGAAATTTTTATGGAAGTTCCCGATTACTTTAAAGAAATACTTCAAATAATTATAAATGAAAATTGCGATAGGGACATATCTGATAAAGCAGCCAAGATTCTTAAATATCTAAATGTAGGGAATAAAGTTCTTTTGTTAAAAAAATCGCTCTATGGTCTCAAGCAGGCCGGGAGATGTTGGAACACTAAGTTAAATAAAATTTTGAATGATTTCGGAGCAAAACAAACAAATGCAGATCCATGTTTATATTATATTAAAAGTGATAAATGGTTGACTCTTATAATGATTTACGTTGATGACATATTGTTTATGTCACAGTACCCTGATATGTTAGAAAACTTCAAAATTCATCTTAATGAAAAACTAGATGTTAAATATTAAGGCATAGTTAAATATTGTCTAGGGATAAATTTTCAGTTAGAAAATGGCCTTATAACAATGAGTCAACATAGTTATATTAGAGAGCTCTTAGAGCGTTTTGGCATGACAGAAGCCAAGCCCGTAGCTTGTCCTATGGATACAAGCATTCGATTAAAAAAGGCCGAAAAATGTTGTGAAAACGAATATCCCTAGCGTGAATTAGTGGGAAGTTTGATGTATCTTGCAACTTCCACCAGGCCGGACATTGCAAATTCCGTCAGTCAATTAAGTCAATTTCTAACCTGCTTTGATAAAACTCATTGAACTGCCGCTAAACGAGTTTTACGATACTTAAAGAAAACAATAAATTTTGGACTTGTATTTAGAAAAAGTAATGAGCCGTTAATCGGCTACACTGACGCGGATTGGGGGAATTGCCTCGATGACCGTGGGTCATATACAGGTTACTGTTTCATATTTTGCGGGAGTGCAATTACATGGGAAAGCCGTAAACAGTGTACCGTAGCTCTCTCATCAACGGAAGCCGAATATATGGCTTTATCCGATGCCACTAAGGAAGGGATATATTTATGTAAATTACTAAATGAGTTATCTGATGGCAAAATTGAAAAAGTGAGTATATTTACAGATAACTTAGGAACTATTAAATTAGCTGAAAATCCGATCTTTCATAAGCGCACTAAACATATAGATATTAGGCATCATTTCATAAGGGATGCACTGAAAAATGGAATTATTGATTTAAATTTTGTGTCTACTGAAAATATGGGGCTGACATTCTTACAAAAGCATTAACATCATCAAAACATTGCAACTGTTGTAAAATTATGGGATTGGAAGATGTAACATTGTTATTTGGGTAAATACGTCGACATTGTGTGTGTGTGTGTGGAGGGGGGGGGGGTGGGGGGGGGGTTAGGTTACATTTGTTTTCTATTACCAATGCCTCTTGTATTTACCCTCCTTCACTGTATAATAGATCATTCCAATAACGACTGGCGCGCCACCACTTGGACTGTTCGTACGGCGCATCTTTTACCTATACCTTGTTGAATATTTGTTTTCTCTATATGTAACTATGTGATGTGAGTGTTCGTCTAATTAAAAGTGTTTCGTTTTAATATGGACTCATCAATATGAATTATTATTTGCGTGCCCTGCTTTCTAAGCCCAATAAAGTTAAGTGAATTAATTTCATGTCTGTCTGCCACAAACGCTCCAACAGAGTGAATGTTTTCTTCAATGGGAAAAATATGCACATGTGAAAAAAAAATTCGGCCTCATACTGCTACACTAAAAAACTTATCAATTGTTAACACTAATTTAGATTACACTTGTGACGTTTTTTATATAAATGTTGATAAAGAATAATTGTTAAACAAATCGTTTCATCAGCCAAGTATTAATTTAACTGTTTTATTTACTAATTTTATTTTGTTTTCTTTTATGATTATGATTTTAATAAAAATGTCTACTAACTTTTGCTATAATTATATGAAAGTACCATGAAAAAAAAAAAAAAAACTTTTGTCTATAGCAAAAACCAATAATTAAATTTAAGAATACATTATCCACTTTCACCCATAAAACTTAGGGATTTTTCCTATCGTATCCATATATTATTAACTTAAATTACCGTATTTTTCTGTGTATAATCCGCAGGTCAGATAAATCGATTTTACACCAGAAGGTTTTATTTACAGACAAGGATATACAGTCGGCAGTAAAATTAACGGAGCACTAACAATAACTCCTACTTTAAAGATGTGCACCTAATACTGTTTTGTAAAGTAAACATTTGTCGAGTCATAATCTTAGTCTTATGCTGTTTATTAAAAAGTAAGTTGTTGATAAAAATTGGTAATCAAACTAAAAAAAATGAAATAAGAATAAGAATAAAAAATTTGGATGTGTGCTTCAAAATTTTTGTTGCCGAATGTACTTGTACGAGACGAAACTACACTGTAAAAAAATAACTATTACCAGCTGCAAGAAACTCTCTGTGATTGGAGAAAATAATTATTTTCTCCAATCACAGAGAGTTTCTTGCAGCTGGTAATAGTTATTTTTTACAGTGTACCTTTTGAAAATAGCTTTACCTGTTAATTAAATTTTTCTACATGAAACTGATTCAGCAGACCTGCTGATACCATGCAGGAAAATACGGCGTAAGGTGTACTAATCCAAATATGAGATAAAAATATTTTGAAATTTTTAAGATATTAATTAATAGACTTACCACTGGTGTAAAGTAGATTTTTAATAACTTTTCTAATAATTTTCATTCGATTTTGTGTCCTTTTAAATGCCCTCCTTTTCAAAATTGTATGTCCTCTATTTTCTTACAAAATGGAGGACAGTACGAAATTTGTCATTTTTTAAATGAAAATAGTAATAAAACCATACTTTTCAGCATATCAAACTATTTAAAATATCTTTATATTCCAAAATATCTTTACATTCCGACGTTTCGGTTAATATTCAATTTTTAACTATCTTCAGGGAAATGATGTACATAAACTATAAACATAAATCATATTAAGCCATTGTTGGATATTACAAACACAATTCATAAAGAAATTAATACGTGATTACATAACTTATATAAAAAACACTCTATATACATCTTAAAATGAGTTAAAAACATCTAAATAAATCACAATCATGCACATTACAAGAAAAATAAAGCTCTTTAATAAAACAGAGTCAAAGGGTTGCCAGAAAAAAACAACAACGGGGTTACCTTAAATTATTTTGTTAAGTAAGAGGGAAATCTAATTTCTAAGAAATTAGAGAAATTAGATCCCCTCCTTCCAAATTAAAATCAGGTGTTTATGAAATCCCATATAAAATTGATAATAAAACTAACTATTATATAGAAATGACCAATAGATCTTTTAGTGATAGAATGAAACAACATATAGCAGATTTAAAATATAACAGATCCTGCATTGCTTTTTCACGTACTTATAAAACTAATCCCATCGAACCTGATTTTGAAAATGCCCGAATAATTTATAGTACTAACAATAGAAACCAAGCTCTACTTTATGAATATTTTGAAATTATAAAAAGGAAATCCGATACATTATCCATTAACCCCTCCCCCCCCTCAATTTGGCTTCGTTTCTTAAACTTAAAAAATAATTTAAGGTAGCCCCGTTGTTGTTTTTCTGGCAACCCTGCAGTGTGATCCTTTGACTCCGTTTTATTAAAGAGCTTTATTTTTCTTGTAATGTGCATGATTGTGATTTATTTAGATGTTTTTAACTCATTTTAAGATGTATATAGAGTGTTTTTTATATAAGTTATGTAATCACGTATTAATTTCTTTATGAATTGTGTTTGTAATATCCAAGAATGGCTTAATTTGATTTATGTTTATAGTTTATGTACATCATTTCCCTGAAGATGGTTAAAAATTGAATATTAACCGAAACATCGGAATGTAAAGATATTTTGAAATATAAAGATATTTTAAATAGTTTGATATGTTGAAATGTATGGTTTTATTACTATTTTTATAATTTAATTGACAGCATATATAAGTGGAATATATTTCTTTACTGTCATTTTTTTTTTTTTTTTTTTTTTTTCGAATAAAAAAATCTGGCCACCTTACCGTAGCTGTGTTGTGTATTGTGATTATTAATACGCTTGCTATTGCTACACGTATTATTACAGTTGAAATAATTCTTTGTTGAAATTTTTAAATTATAAAAAGTTTAAAAGCTCATTCCCTTTAAATATGTTCGTCGAAATAATAAAACATTAAGTATTTCAATTAAATGCTAATTTTTAGTTTAAACTACAAAGCATAACTTCTTAAGCCTGTTCATCAATAAAAACATGTTGACAAATGAATCTACGTAATGAATTCAGTAAATTGAGAATTTGGTCAATTTAAATATTTTAGAGAAATGATATATTATTTAGTGTTTCGTGTTTGAATCTTCAACGGGATGTAAGTATGTTTTTATTTTTTATTTATTTTTATTAATTTATTTACTTTTTTTATTATTTTTTTTCCAGCTTGCTAAAGATGAAGAGTGAAGAAATGAATGGCAGGTGTTTCCTGAAAAAGTCCTCCTCTTCTAAATTTTGATAGTCAGCTGGATTATATTTATAGGCACAGTATTTATACTGTGTCTGCCGATGTAACCTTGCTAGCGTACTCAAATATGTCTAGACGCCAATTAAATAGCATGATATGCCGAAATACAGGTGTAAAGGGCGATGAAATCTCAGATAAACACATCCATCTGAACTTCAGATGGATGTGTTGATCTGAGATTTCTTCTTTTCCCTTTACACCTGTATGGTCGACTGCGAAAGGATATTTATGGTGAAGTTTCACTGTAAATTGTTATTCTTCTGTACTAATTTAAACAATTTTTTGGAAAAATTTATTCACATAAAGTTCTCACATTGAGTTCAAATTGTTATAATTTGAATTTTATGGAAATTTACGTGATACGTACTAAGGATTGCTGCAATACGGAATTTCGTGTATTTTTTAGATTCATGCATAGCGATATAGGGTAACCAGTAATTTTTATTTCTTTATTTTTTCTTTATTTATATATTTATTTATTTTTCGTGCATACATAGTATACATACATGCATATTAGTGACTAATGCAATACGGAAATTTTATGCATTTTTTCCCAAATTCTTATGTATGATACTTACTGTCATTCACTACGGTATGTTTGTGAATCTCAAGCTAATAAAAAGGAAAATAAATTAGAAAATTTAGAAAATAAATTAGAAATATCAGTCGTATTGTTACAAATAAGGTACTAAATGAAAGGGAAAATTTTTGTGAATCCGATGGATTAAACAAATTATCGATCGGACAATTAGATTTTTTAAAATTAATTAAACTTTGAATTTTAGGTGGCAACAGCAGAAGATTGTATGGAAACCGTTAGGAGAAAAAAAAAAAAAAGAAAAAAAAAAAAAAAACTAGTTGGCATAGGCTGCTCAGTTCCCCGTCATATTTATGTTCGCATAAATTTCTAGTGCGAGACATATTATAATCATGTTAAAAGAAATGAATTTGACCAAAGCTTGATACAGTGACAGAATGAAATCCCCGCGTAATAGGCTATCCACCGTTCACTTTGAAATATTTATCATATTCTAATCTATTAATTTATTTTATCATGGTCAATTCCGTTGTTTAGTTTTCATGCTACTATTTCCAATGCAATAATCCTCAAAATTCATATTTATATGAAAAATTTACAATTTCGCTATGTTGATAAAATCGTAAATTACGAATAATTTACGAAATTTTCCTATTACAATATTTGTATTCAATCATGTTCAAGCAAATATCATAAATGTAATTTTGAAGTTGTCTAATGTATTTATGGTCCTCAAAATGGAAATTTGTGCTCCATTTTGCCTTATTCTGACATGTTAAGTAAATCGTAAATTCCAAATAACTTACGATTTTTTTAAATTGGAAAAATCATAGTCTATGATATTCATGCCAGTGTCCTAAATAATATTTCGAAAGTGGTTTGACATCTTTACGATGAAAATATCCCTCAAGATTGACGTTTATATGAAATTTTGTTCTATTCTGCCATGTTAAGAAATTCGTAAATTTCCAATAACTTACGAAATTTTTATATTGGAAAATTCATAGTCATTGATATTCATGCCAGTATCCTAAATAATATTTCAAAAGTAGTCTGACATCTTTACGATGAAAATATCTCTCAAAATTGACGTTTATGTGAAGTTTTGCCCTATACAACCATGTTAAGAAATTCGTAAATTTCCAATAACTTGCGAAATTTTCAAAGTAGCATATTTATAGTTACTGATGTTCATTCCGGCATCAAAACTGATATTTTAAAACTGGTCTGACATTTTTACAGTAAAATGTTTCCATTTAATGCACGTTTAAGCGAATTTTTGTCCTATTCTCCCATGTTAAGAAAATCGTAAATTTCTAATAACTTACGAAGTTGTTTAATTCGAATGTTGCAAATGAATAGGGTTCTTGCCAGTATCGAAAGTAATATTTTAAAACTGATCTGACCTCTCTACGATCATTTTTTCGTGAGATGTTGTGTACACAGACTAACAAACTAACGGACTAACACACTAACAGACATCTGATTATGGTAACAAGTCGATCGAATCAATATATACTATTATATAATAAGGAATAAATAAAAATGACCTGCTGAATAATGTCTGATGCAAATAGGATCTGCAGATCATTTAGCATGCTGATTTTCTTATGCTAATAAACATTTGCGTAGTGATGACGTTATATGGGCGGCAGATAAATGCTTGCCTCAGGCGGCAAAATGCCTAGCGCCGGCCCTGGCGGCCCGCGTATGCGCTGCCGCAGGCACCGCGGTCACAAGGCAGAGTTTCGTTCGGTTCGAGGTAATTTTTTTTGTTACAGCTGATTATTATTTTTTTTTTTTTTTTCCGTGATGCTTTCATTTAAAAACAGAAATTCAAACTAAATCGAGTTAAAGGTATAAAATCATACAAATTTAAGGTTCATTTAAGGTATCATGGGCCCGGGCAACACCGGGCGGATTCGATCGGTTCCAGGTTAATTTTTGGGAGTATTTTTATGTTATTAGCGGCCGGCGTATGCGCTGCCGAAGGCACCAGGGTCACAAGGCAGAGTTTCGTTCGGTTCGAGGTAATTTTTTTTGTTAGAGCTGAGTATTTTTTCACGATGCTTTTATTTAAAAATAGAAATTCAAACATAAATCAAGTTAAAGATGTAAAACCATACAAATTTAAGGTTCATTTAAGGTCATTACCATGGGCCCGGGAAACGCCAGACGGGTCAGCTAACATGTAGTCTTAGTATTAAACGAAATAGAAAATGAAAGATTGGAACTGTTTATTTGGAGTCAGTTTGACGTCACATTGACTGTACTTTGTAGAAAGTTTTGTCAAATATAGTATTTCTATTTATAAGCATTTTTCAGACTTTCTTTTTTTTAAGTGAAATGTCGTAAATTATATTAGATGTTTTAACTTGAAATACATTTAAATAATGATGCGACGTTTTTTGAAACATTACGGTCAATAAAATGATCGTCGAATTCGACGGGTTCCAGCTAGTTTAACTTATTAATTTGAAACATGTTTTGTCTGTATCCATTAAATTGAGAGAACGGCTAAGTGTAAAAATTTGGTTGAGGTATCTAAAAAAGTCTTGGTGAGTAGATCTGTCATCAAAAGAGAAAAATATAAAAAGTCGAACGGTTTTCCCCCTGGGGGGGGGGGGCAGGGGTTAAAAACACGTTTGCGAAAATTACTTCATGGTGAAGAAATTGTACATGGGGGGACTAGACTCAAATACTAAAAAATCACTTTTTTGTGATTTTGAAATTTTCGATTTGAAAGGGGGAAAGTAGATTTGGCGGGAAAAGGGGGGGGAATTAGACCCACACATGTAGCACCTCATTTTAAAGGTCTTGAAATTTGATGTTGATTGGGGATGTCTGTATACAATATAGTGCACCCCCTAGTGGTTAAAAATAGAACTAGTTGATTTTGTAGTAGGCCCTATCATGTTACACCTTATTTTAAAGGTTTTGGTATTTCCTGACCGTTGGTGATGTTCGTACAGAATACACTGTGCCCCTGGCGGTGGAAAGTAGATTTTGCAGAGCGTGCGTAGCATACCTGCTATACGGTGCTGCAGCCACAGGCAGCGGAAACACGAGTCAGAGGCTCATTCGGTTCGAGGTTAATTTTTGAGAATTTTTTTCATGTTATCAGCGGCCCACATATATGCTGCCGCAATCACCGGGGCCACGAGCTCGAGTTCCATTCGGTTTGGGGTAATTTTTTTGTTACAAATGATTATTTTTTTCGCAATGCTCTCATTTAAAAATAGAAATTCAAACAAAATAGAGTTGATATAAAATCATACAAATTTAAGGTTCATTTAAGGTTATTATCATGGGCCCGGGCAACACCAGGCATATTTGTTTGGTTCCAGGTTAATTTTGGGGAATTTCTTCATGTTATTAGCGGTCCGCATATAAGCTGCCGCAGGCACTGGGTTCACGAGCCCGAGTTCTGTTCAGTTTGAGGTAATTTTTTTGTTACAGATGATTTTTTTTTTTTTTTTTTTTTTTTTTCACGATGCTTTCATTTAAAAATTGAAATTCAAACAAAATAGATTTAAAGATATAAAATCATACAAATTTAAGGTTCATGTAAGGTTCATGGGCCCGGGCAACACCGGGCGGGTTTGTTCGGTTCCAGGTTAATCTTTGGGAAAAAATTTTATGTTATTAGTGGCCGGCATATGCAGTGCCACAGGCACCAGGTTCACAAGGCAGAATTTCGTTCGGCTCGAGGTAATTTTTTTATTACAGCTTATTATTATTTTGGTGATGCTTTTATTTAAAAATAGAAATTCAAACAAAATCGAGTTAAAGATATAAAATCATACAAATGTAAGGTTCATTTAAGGTTATTATCATGGGCCTGGGCAACGCCGGGTGGGTCAGCGAACATGTAGTCTTAGTATTACACAAAATAGAAAATAAAAGATAGCAACTGTTTATTTGGAGTCAGTTTAATGTCACACTGACAGTACTTTGCATAAAGGGATGTATTTCTATTTATAAGCATTTTTCCGAATTTCTTTTTTTTAAGTGAAATTTCGTAAATTATATTAAATGTTTTAACTTGAAATACATTTCAATAACGATGCGACGATTTTGGAAATATTACGGTCAATAAAGTGACCGTCGAACTCGACGGGTTCCAGCTAATTTAACTTTAAATGCATTATGTCTACTTCATTTTCTTTAAATTGGATCAGAAAATTAAAAAATAAAATAAAAATTAATTTATCTAATATTAAGCTCTTAAAGTGAGAAACATTTTTTTTTTTTTTTTTTTTTTTTTTTTCTAATCTGCATTGATATTATAGTACTCACGAGTATCTAAATTCCAATATAATTTCTTGATTAAGGCTTATTTTATTTCTTTTTGGTATGAAGTTCCTTAACGCAGATTGCAGTAGGACCTAACTGGCAGAAGTCGTCACGTAACAAAAATGCATTACGCTATATCTCAGGTTCTATTGCGAATAAAAAAAACAAAACTTGATACGTAAGGTCATAAGACAAACTTTTCTATCAACATTCGATGTCAACCTCTCAGGTGGCGCTGCCGCATAGCGATTTCTGCAATTTAAGGAAAGGCTATATCTCAGGTTCTATGGCGTATAATCAGACAAAACTTGATACGTAAGAAGGTCATCATGAAACATTATGCTGATTCAATTTGAATGCTTATTGGCCAACAGGTGGCACTGCTGTATAAGCGATTTCCACAATTTAAGGGAAGTCTATATCTTAGGAACTACTGCACAGAATTACATAAAAACTGATTTGCAAATGTACATTCAAATAAATTAGCTTCTACCAACTTTTGATGTCAACCGCTCAACAGTTGGCACTGCCGCACATTGATCACTGCAATTTAAGGAAAGGCTATATCTCAGGTTCTATGGCGTATAATCAGACAAAACTTGATATGAGAAAAGGCCATTATGAGACATTATGCTGATTCAAGTTACATGCTTATAGGCCAACAGATGGAGCTGCTATACTGGAAATTTCTTCGATAACAGGAAGGCTATATCTCAACTTTTATGGCATAAAAATGTACGAAACTTGATATAAAAGACAGTGCTATAACAGAAATACACACTGCTTTTAAATAATTTATGTGATTAATGTTTCTGCTACATTAAATTTTTGCAATAAATTGTTTTTTAAAAAATAGAATGCGGATATCATAATTGCGCTAGTAAAGACCTTGGCGAGAAAAGTCAAAGTTACTTCAGTGCCAAATTTCACCAAAAGAGTCATACTAAAGTTTTCTGCTGTTTTTAGTTTTAAGCTTAATTAGCTTTCATGTCAAGCATGCTATTGGTGCCAACAACGAGATAAATAAATAATAACAATCTAGATCTCTACATCAAATCAAATTCAGAATTGGAGAAAAGGCGTAAGGAACTTCGTTCCTGACGGGGGTCCCTCGACCGCACATCTGTTTTAAGATAAGAAATATAGATATAACATTCAAAATCTTTTTTATTAAAAGATGTAAAGATATAATGTGCATAGTTAAAAAAAAAAAAAAAAAAAAAAAAAGAGAGAGAGAGAAAATTAAATTTAAATTCTGATGATGTCTAGTGTTGGATAAAAGGCCAGTTAACTGAAGGAGGGTCCTAGGCTTAAATGGTGTACCCTCCATGAGAAATCATTGTAAGGGGTTCCTAGCTCATCTTAAAGCGTGTTTCGGAGAAAAATATAGAAAATTCCAAACGACTGGTAATTGAACCCAGAACTTTCTGCATACCAACTTCAAGATATTTGCATTTTGATATTTATTTCATCGATAAGACCATCGCTGAATTTTTCAATTGTAGTCATAAGAACATAATTTTTTACATATTTTTATGAAGTTTTTTCCATAATGTTAAATCGAAGATTACCTATTTAAAAAAAAAAAAAAAAAAAAAAATTGTTCAAATAATGAATATTTTCAACTTTAATTCAGTTAAAATAATCTGTCAGCTTGAACACTAATATAAACTCGATTTTCTATGCACTGAACACAAGTTACCTTCATCTACTCATTCCTACTTTGGTGGTTTAAGTAATTGGAGAACTGCTGGTTTATCTGCACTTCATTTGTCAACATACTTTCAATTTAAGTAAAATATTAATACTATATTTCTCAAGTTTAATATAAATTTGTTGTTGTGTACTTTACCCTACACAGTGCCTGATTTAAGGCAGGGCATTAGGGGCATATGCCCTGGGCCCTTACACTGAGGGGGCCTCCAAGAAATTCCAAGATACTTTGAAAAAAAAAAAATACTTAAAATGAAAAATTTTCAAATTTTGCTATAGTGATCGCTGTTTTTGTTTTTTCGTCAATAGATGGAGGTATTACTGCACTCTTATATAAATCAGCGGTATGATCTCTCAAGGAAACTATCAGTTCATTGAAAAAATTACAATATTTTCGCTAAACGAAATAAAACTGCATACTACTGATACTGCATTACTCTTACTACTACTCTTACAGGCTAACTAAATCCGAGGCATGATAAAATGAAAAGTGGAGAGAATTTTTAGACGCGTGAATTAAAAATACGCGGTTTGTTTTGTTTTTTGTAATATTAAAGTATGAGCAAAAGGGCCCACTGAACATGAGTGCCCCGGGCCTCCAAGTGAGTAAATCGGTCCCTGACCCTACATCAAGTGACCTTTTGTGGGTGTGAAAATATCTATAAGAATCGGTGTAAATAATACATTGATTATATTATATTCTGATTATGTAGAATTTATCAGAAAAGAATCTTTGATAAAAAATTAAGTTATCTTCTTTCTTATTACATTTAAACAAAGCTTTGGCATTTATTATCTGGAAAAAAAGTAAACACCCTTTTGCAGAGTATGGAAATACACTAGCTAATAAAAAGGAAAACAAACAGAAGAAAAAAATTAACTTAACTTCTTTGCAGTGTATATAGTAATTTCATACATAACCATAGATACTGCAAAGCAGTTTTCTTGAAACAACAGCTAGAAGAAGTGAAGTTAAGATAGAAAACTTCTATTAGCATGATATTCAACTGACATAAAGCAACAAAGAAATTATTACATGATGTAAGTAAAATTCAGATGGATTTTTCTTTCATTTTGTTTCTTGATGCATAATTAAAATTAAGCTATAAAATATAATAATACATATTTTTTTTTTATGTGGCTGTAGGTTTTTTTAATTTATTTTTTCAAATTCACAGAGATGATTTTATTTTATAATATATATATATATATAAGAATTCTAATATTACTTAAATGTTTTATTGTGTTCTTACTATACTCTCAAACTATTTTAATATGAATTGTTGATTTATCCTTTGTATAAAATTTGAATGTATTTGTTATTTTTTCCAAGTGCTTTCTTTCACCTTTCCACTGACAGCATCCTTTTTTTTTTTTTTCCAAATGATGCTCCAGTGCTTTTGCACTAATTCTAAAATCCATTTTTTCTTCTGCAAGTGAAAAATTGTTTACTCTTCCTCGCTTATTTCGACAGACTGTAAACATAACGACTGCCTAATTCCTGTTTTGACCACAACTGAATCAACCAATGACAGTATTACTAAGCATTCCCAAAGAACCAATCACAATACCTCTTTAAAATCCCTTCAAAAAATCCCTCCGTTAGTTAATCGCGGAAACACTAATCGGAGTTTAGCTTGGTGGGACGGAAGAATTCCTAATCGGAGTTTTATTTTTAACGGCCGTTTTGCTAATCTCCCTTTTGGCGCAGTGTGGGGGGAACGGGCCTTAAAACAAGCACTTTGATAATGATGATGATGATGAGTCCGGCGCTCTACGGACTGGGCTACCGCGGCCCTTTTCATGCGGGAAACGATCCAAATATGCCATTTGATACAAATTGCTGAACGTATGTTCGTCAATCACGCATTTTCGACTGTTTAAATCACATACGGTAGTCTTTAGAACGAAATCCTCCAATCAGAGAATCGCTGTTACAGAACACCCTCTATTATTTTCCCTTTTAAACATCCTTGGGGGGGGGGAATAATAGCCAAATATTGGGCCCGTCTTTTACATTTCTGGATTTCGTTCTTCCGTTTATGCTTAAAAACAACCCTACTGAAGTCGTTTGGTTGCTTTTGAGCGGCAATAGCTTATATTTTAGAATATATCGTCTTCCGTCTGATAGCACCTTAATAAGCACCCAAATGAAAGCTCACTGGTAAGCTTGGTTAAGCTATTGTCGCAGGCAATAGGTACAGGCACCCGAGAATGTGAGGATGAGCAAGGTGCTGCCGAAGGTAGCGGGCACCCAAAGCGAGCTTTTGAGCAATTTTAGTTTTTTTTTTTTTTTTTTTTTTGGTATAAAGATGTATATAAAAAAAAGTGGCCAGCGAAGCAGGCAAAGCCTGCTAGTTAAACAAACGCTCTATCTCAAGCAGGTTTATCTTTTGCCACCATTGAGCTCCATTAGTAACAGGAGAGTCAAGTTCCCGGTCAGTCGTCTGCTAGCCGAATTACATCCCGATGAAGCAGCTTGGGAAAAGAGAAAATATAGTTCCTTTACTCTAGCCTAGAACATGCTAAATTCTAATTTATTTTTGTTGTAGTTTATATTTCCGTACTTGATTAAACCGTGAAAACAGTGCAAAACACTTAATATTTAAGGCCAGGGAACATTTAATTAATCTGTACTAAGTATTTATTTGAATTTTTCTCTTCAAATAAATTATTTAGAAATGTGTCATTGATTGACGGACTTTCGTAGCTTACGCTAGAAATGTTCGTTTTTAAGGTATCGGAGATTTTTTTTTTTTTTTTTTTTTTTTTTAATTACAGGAAAGGAGCGATGCTTATTTATATAAAAAATATTTTTTCTGGTTGACTAGTACTATTAGAGGGTGATTAGCCACATTTTAATTCTTAAAATATGCATCTATAAGCACCTTGCAAAAATATTTTAGAAAAGGAAAAAAAAAAAATAGTTTTTGCACACATTGGCATAATTTTAATTTATATATTAATATAATTTTAATATATATATATAATAATTTTAATATATTAAAATAATGAAATCCAATTTAATAATAATAATAATATATATGTCTGACGAAATGCATGATAAAATAATATAACATCAAAAATTGTATAAGGGTTATTAGAAACCTTAAAATGTGATAAAGTCAGAGAGAAAAAATAAGTAGACTTGGAAATCCTAAAATAAAAATAACTTGGGTTGGTTGCGTGATAAAGGTCAATTGCTCTGGGGTAGGGGGGGGGCTTGTCTTTCGAAAGGGTCTTAGCCCGTAATTACGTGAGTTTCGGAGAAAACCAAGGAAAACTCCGAACGACTAAGTTGACGAGCGTAACCTAGGATCGAACCCTGCACCTCCCATCTGCCAGCTTTTATCGCTGAACTGCTCGGCAAGGTGGGGCCTACAACAACTTAAAACTAGTATGTTGTGGCCACCACAAGGCTTTCTTCTATATTTTCCTATACAAATTCACTCAGTAAAAATAATTTATTAAAATTATTATTAAAAAAAAATATATCTTCTATGATAATGCAGACGATTTTCATATTAGAAAAGTAGTATAACATTAATTTTAAAAAAAGTCCATTTTATTCTCAATATTAAAAAAAAAAAAAAAAAAAAAAAAAAAAAAAGATTTTTTTTTTCCTAAGTTTTTTTTTTTTTTTTTTTCGTGAAAATTTTAAAAAATTGATAACTTTGTTTTAAATTATCACAGAATTACAGTTCAACCATCCGTTTTAAAGTTATTGACAAGACCTTTCGAAAGATACCCATATTGAAAATTTACCCCCCCGGGGGGGTGGGAAGCGATGCCCCCACACGCACAATTTTTTTTCCTAGTTAACTACTACTATTATCACTAATTCATATTATTTTTACAATCACAAGTTTAAAATAACGCTCATTATGTACATTTATACGAAATTTTGTCCTATACTGCCATGTTAAAAATTTAGAAAAAGCGGAATGGCAACGCAACCTTTAGGACAATTTTTACCAAAAGTTGATAGGCACAAATTTATGTCAAGGTGTAACTACATACCAATTAGTATGAAATTCTGTGCTGTAGTTCCTGAGATACAGTTGCCACAAAATTTGGTCACACACACACAGACAGACAGACATTTTCTAAAAATGGTTAAATCGTGTTCTACAGCTCTCAAAACGTGTAAATCCACCAAAAACCCGAGGTCGAAAATTTTTACGAATCCAATACTTTCTTCTATTGAATATAGAAGAAAGTAATAACAATGTATCTTTGATTTTATACAAAATATTTTTTAAACTTTTTTTTTTTTTTTCTACCATGACTTTTAAATTTAAAAAGTGGTGTTTGTACAGTCTTTTTAGTAAAACCAATAATATAAAAAAAATATTATCACATTTCTTTTTCTACAATTTGATTTTTGTGAAAAAGATAAAAATTTTTCGTATTAAAATAAGCTTGAGTACTATTTTATATCAGATACTTTGGATTTGTGAAAACTGTGGTTTGAACTAAAAAGTAATTTTTGGCAGAGTTTATCAAACAATGTTAAGACAAAATTCCAAATATTCTATTTAAGACTTGAGAGGTTTTATTCTTACTATTCGAATGCATATCGTCAAGTGCATATTTTATCGAGAAGTACTAAGATACTTTGTGAAAAAAGTGTGGGATCAATTTCGAAATATTTTTTCAAAAAGTATGTCATTATTTCTTGTAATACACATAAGATAACTGCTTATGGAAATTTAATAAATATAAAGGAATAGATTAGTTTATTCATACAATAATATAACATGTTTATGAACTAGACACACATTGGGCATTCGAGATTAAAGGGACAAGTTGGGCATTTGTACTCGATAAAATAAATGAGATATTTTATCTATGGAACCTAAATTTCTTTTCTTTACCCTAGCGATTTTTACAACCATACGCTGCACAGCTCATAACCATGATTATTCACGAATTATGTCCTAAAATTTAAAAGAAATTTGAAAACAAAATATACGGATACATGTAACCCAATAGGACACACGCGCTGTTTTTCCCAACCTTCTCTTCCGAAACCATGGTACTGTATTCATCCGCTCTGACCGCTAGATTACATGATACCAGATAGGAAGCTTGCTCTCCTGTTACGATGGAGCTCAGTGTTTGCCACTAGTAAATGTGATAGATTGATTGACGGAGCGTTTGTTTGTAAACATGCGCTTTCCTTACTTTCTTTTTCCCTTTTCATTTATTTTCCCTACGCCAATCACGTTAGTTCATTTCAATGAATTGAGTTCATCACGTGAATCAAATGAAAACATATGATTTCGTAAACAAACTTTCCATACCTACCGTGAATCGTAGACAAACTTTGCTTTAAAAGTTGATGATGAAATATAATTTGTGTAAAAGATTGAAAATATTAAACTTCTTATAAGAATTAATATTTGAGAAGGTATTAAAACACTGTCACGAGACGAGATATTTATCTCCGGTATTATGCAATCTTTCCACTAACATTTAATAAAAAAAAAGTTTCATTCGTGGTATTTACATTGCGTAATCATCAGTAAAGGGAAAATAGCTCGTATCTTACTATTTTATGCGAATGAAGTGAAAGTGACCTGAAATTTTCCTCAAATGCCCGCGTAGCCTCAATAGAAGTTAGCAAGAATGAGTTAATTCTGAAATCGGACAGGCTGCAATTTTATTTAGCATTGTACTCATTAAACTTTAATAATATTATTGAATTAAAAATTTCACCATGAGTAATCACTTAGGTAAATATGCATTTTGCACTGTTTCTTTTTATGTTGTTTTTAATTGTCCTTATTGCTTATTAATGGTTTTATAGTAATATTGCATATAATATTATTATGCAATAACGAAAGACTGCTATATTTTAATAACATTCATTGCTGTAGAATTTGAACTTTATATTAAAGATACATTATCATTTATGTAAACCAAAATTAAAAAGTTACTTATTTATTCATAAAAATTAAATTCATTGATGGAAAAATTAATGTGATTTTATAGATAATTTTACTTTAAATATTGTAGGTGTTTCTGAAAGTCATTCCTGTGTATTTTTATTGCTGTTTCCCGATAAATTTTATTTTATATACTTATTTATTCATAAAAATTAAATTCATTGATGGAAAAATTAATGTGATTTTATAGATAATTTTACTTTAAATATTGTAGGCGTTTCTGAAAGTCATTCCTGTGTATTTTTATTGCTGTTTCCCGATAAATTTTATTTTGGTTCACAATGCACTGTAAAATCATTTCTAAATACTATTTATTTATTTATTTAATACTCTAGATTAATAACAAAATGAATAAGTAAAGTTGATTATTTATTCTAGTTATTTGTTCGATGAAATTTACTAACTTTTCAAAATGTTTTGTCATTGATTATCTGTGCTGTTTTCAGTATATTGTATTGTTTTAATTGTAACTTTAAACATTTTTTCTGTTGATCTGGTCTTTTAAAACATAAGAAGAGACAAAAAATCAAAACTGTATTATATTTTTCTATTAATATATATATATATATATATATATATATATTTTTTTTTTAAATTCATTCTCTTCATATATTATGTTATTATCTTAAAAATTTATAATCAAGGTTTTTCATAACTTTAAATATCCTTGGTAAATAAAACATGTTATTCCACATGTATATATATATATATATATATATATATCATAAGAAATGTAATATTGACCCTCCCTCTCCCCCCCCCCCCCAAAAAAAAAAAAAAAAAAAAAATGTGTGTTTGAAATGTGCTTATGATTGCCAACATTTTTTACATGACTGGGACTGAACAGAAGATTTTTATTAACACTGTATCCTTCCTTATAAATAAGTTGTTCATATAAATATTAAATTATTGTATAAAATAATTAATTACAATAAGCACTAGTGTACAAAATTTAAGGAACAATCTGTTTTCCCATTTCCTTCTTTTGAACATATGAACATAAAATTTGGATGACATATTCGTTATCAAATCATTAATCAAATTTCATATAACTTTAACCTAACAAACTTTAAACTGATATTACTTCAATCTTTCTCAAAATTAAGCATTGGTAAAAAGTAAAAATTTAAATAATTTTAGTAAAGAAAACTAAATGAGAAAGGATGTTAAAGGTGCATTATAAATAGGTGAAGGTACACATGCCTCCAAATGTTAAATTAAAATTGAATTTTTTTTTTTTTTTTTCCTTGTTATCACATTTCTGTTTCTTCTTTTTTTCATATGTGAATAACTTTTTTTTTTTTTTTAAATGTGCATAGTTGTTTAAATTCTTAATTTTATTCCAAAGCATACTTTTGAAAAAAAATAAAGTAATATTTTAAAAATTATGACTTATGTTAAAGTTATATAAAATTCCATTAATGATTTTATAATGAATATGCCATCCAAGTTTTATGTTCATTTGTTTCAAAATTATGTGCAAAAGATAAAAACAACTTGTTTCTTAAATTTCTCATGCCAGTGTATACGACAGTTATGCTTCAGACATAGTGTTGTTGTAAATATATACATGTTTTTTTCTTAAATTAATTTTTCTACAAGTAATTAAAATTATAATATATTCAACAATAATAAATTTTTATAAGAGGAAAAAAAATAAATTCTCCATAGGAAAAGAAAAATTACAAGTTATAACTTCTCCATTTGACCAATTTTTTAAACTATTGTAACTATAGTAAAATTTTCTGTGTGAAAATACTATATAGTGTTGTTAGGATGTGTTTTATGTACTATGGATATTCATTATTTATTTCTCAATTTGTATGCTTGTCAAATTTTTATCAAGAGAAAAGAAGTGAGTTACTTTTAAGTAATAGGTTATAGAATTTAAAAATGATTTTATTATTATTATTATTTGCTTAGTTTGCAATAATTGAAAATTATTACTTATATATATATATATTATCAAATGCATATACCGATCTAGTAGCTTAATGGTTCGAGCTGTGACCTTTAGTTATCAGGTCAAAACCTGTTTCAGGCATGAATGTTTTGTAGTGGTTCAAAATCTACTTTAAGCAGTAGATCTTCATTTAATTAACTCTACTGTGTAAAAAATAACTATAAACCAACAAACAAAACCAATCGAGTGCATATCATTTTTATTTCCTTATTATTTCAGATGTTATGGACTATGAGGAAGAAGTACTAGAAGATTTTCCTCCGAGTCCTTTAGATGTGTATCGAAAGAAATCCTCCTTTGATTGGAAAGAATTAAAATTTCTTTTAGATGGTGAAGATGTTGTTAAATATCAAGTAAGTATTTAGAATTTTTAAACTAATGTTTAAAAGAAATTCAATAATGTAATAGAAAAAAAAGTATATACAGTAGAGAGCCAGAAATCCGCCGAAGTCTGAAATCCGCACAGCTTGTCAGATACAAACAATGAAATTCACTATTAATAAGTTACAAAACTGCAAATCAGAATTTTTGAAAAAGATCTTGAATACAGATTTTATGTTTGCATTTTATGATTACAAAAAAGAGAAACAAAATAATAATATGAAAGACTACAAGAGCCAAGTTGCTGCTAATGAAATTATTGACAGTATATTAAATTCATCAAAAGAAAATAATTATTATTGTGATATGATGATATCAATCAGGTAAATAATAAACTAATTTTTTAAAATGCTTTCTGATGACGGCATAATTTGTAAGGAAGAACTCAATAAAATTCATAGAAAAATAAATTTGTGTTACTACTATTTACAATAAATAAAAAATAAATAAATCATGCAGGTTCAAGTTTAGTTTAAAACTAGCTGCATGTGAACAGATTTTATCTAAATTTGACAATTTTTTTTTTTTCTTTTTTTTATTGTTTTTTTTATATATTTTTGTTAATGTTCATTATCATTCTTATGTACCTAGTAATTTAATATTCAGTGTTATTATTCACTAGTATGTGTTTAGTTTGAATAATATGCTGTTTTTATTATTCAAAATAAAAATCATTTTTCATAGGCCCCGAAATCCGTAAAATCCTAAAATCCGCACAACCTCTGGTCCCGAGCTGTGCAGATTTTTGACTCTCTACTGTATATATATTATCATATTCTTTCTTTTCAATACAGTGATCAGTTAGGTAATATGTTCCAAAAATTAACAAAAATTTTTTTATAAAATTATGTAACACTTTAACATTTACTACTTAATTTGTTTTGATCATAAATACATGTAAAATGAAAAAAAAAAAAAAAAATGCATTTTTAGTTTTTGGAAATTTTTGGTTTGATATATCTATATGTTAAACAGACCTGATTAATTATAAAATAAGACCTGATTAAATTTAAACAAATTAATAAGGAACTCTGTAAGTTAACACTTTGAATTGTAGAAGCTTGCGTCAGTTGTTCTAGATCAAAATATCATAGCTAGGCCCTTCATCAGGCAAAAAAAAAAATAGGCATGAGTGCATCATCAAAACAGTAAGATGCACTCACATTTACTGAGAAATTTAAAGTGACTTTTTTATTTGCCTTCCTCTGAAATATAATTTGCTAAATTTCTGAGTAGTGCTGCTATCTACTGAACAGAAAAAGGAAAAAAGTTTAAAAATCGATTAAAGGTATTGATATTTTTTGTAAATTGTCAGTCAGTGCAGAGTTGGTGAGTCATGTCAGAAGCTGTGTAGTAGAAACTAGAATGCTAAAGTGAACCTGTCAGTGCCAAATAACGTTTTTAACATGTTAATTGCCAATCACACTATATCGCATGATGCGAGTTCTCACCAAACAGCTGATCTCACGTTATCGCGTGGACATCACTATCAAGTTCCTAAGTAGAATAGTATAGCAGCTACAGCAAAACAGCATGTAATATTTATATTGGCCACTAGGGAAGGGATTTTTAATTTTTTTTTGTACAAAATTTCAATTTTCAGCTTGGCAATGAATGTGTTAAGCCTTCTTTACTTTGAGTTCAAATCAGATAGCAATGCTGCTCAAAAGATACGCTCTGTGTTTGGAGAAGTGTCAATCAGTAAGTGTATAGCACAAAAGTAATACAATTGATTTTCATTGAAATATGACAGCCTCCATGATAAATTTTAACCTGGATGTCCATTCACTATTAACTAAGCCCTGCTGAAACAGTAATTTGAGCATAATCCACATCAAACATTCAAAGAATTCGTACAAAGATGCAGAGTGTCAGAGGAAACCATTCGATTGCGTCTGCACAACTTTGAGGAGATTTGGAAGCTCAGTAAGTGGATTTCTTTTGTCGACTGACAAAATAAATTTTCAGAAGCTCACTATTTGCTCTTCACTGTCATCACATCATAAGAAAGACCCATCTTTGTACCAGATACTGACTTCTGACAAGAAGTAGGTGTTGTACTGTAAGTGCAAAAGAAAATATCATTGGTTGTCCCCATGGATCTGCTGTATGTGCTAACAAGCTAAACATTCATCAGCAGAATGTATTACTCTGTTTTTGATAGATCAGTGCAACTATTGTGCTCTTTGAATTGTTGAAGCATGTCAAAACAATCATGATTGAGATGTTCTCATCCCAGTTGCAACTACACAGCATCAAAAGCAGCCAGCATTATTCAATAGGAATAGACAGATCCTTCTCTGAGACAATGTCAGACCTCATACAACGATTGCATCCAAGAAGATGATCAACATACTTTGTTGGAAAATTTTGACCTTATCTTCCTTACACACTGATTATTGCTATCGCCAGTTTTTGTTCATGGATAAACAATTTTGAAACCGAGATAATATCATGTAGGCTATAGGACTTTCTTTTTTTTTTTTTTTTTTTTGGGGGGGGGGGGGTTAGAGGTAAAAAATTTTACAAATGCGAGGTTTATAACCTTGTATCTCATTGGAAATATGTAATTGAACCTGAACAAGAGTATTTTGCTGAATAAAATGTTAATGTTCTTGCATGAAATAACCAAGTCGTTGTTATTCACTGAAAAATAATCAGCATGAACTTTTTTGGATACCTGATAATTGACAAACAGTTTTAACCCTTTATACCCCGTCAGTACTTTAAAAGTACCACTTGATTGTAACTCTTGCAGAAATAATTATAAGATAAAAAACTTTTTATAAACCATGTTTTTAAATTTTCTGTTGAATCATAGCTATAGAACTAACTGCATTAGCACTTTATCAGTTTGTATGAAATCTTTAAAGTGATAATGACATCAATTTTTGTGAGATTCATAATTTAACTTTTTACAATTTTTTAATACTCATATTTAATTAAATGTATTTATTTTTATGTCGAAAGAAAATGAACTCGTAAATTTTTTTTTAGCAACAATTAAATTATAACTAATATTTTAATGACTATTTATAAGGTATTAGGAGGTCATTATTTTCTTATTTTAATTAATTATAAGAAAACTATTCGAAAATCAGACTTTGAAGTATTGTGTTGTCATCGGGTTGTGAGCTATTGTGAAAGTTTCAAATATCTAGCTAGTAGGGAAGCTAGTTAAAATTCAATTGCAAGATTTGTACTGGACAAACAAACGAACAAGAATAGAAGTTAATAAAAACATGGTAAAATAACCATTCACATTTTATCGACGATACTTTTTAGTACCAGTATTGAATACTTCTCTTGACTATTGGTCGATTGCAATAGCAGTTCCATGAAGGAGGAAAGGTTTTGAAAGTGACTTTTGCTGCCATTAAATCTCAAATGCTTCTGTTTTTTGAATGATATGTGTTGCTATATTTCTTCATATAAATCTGCTCAAAACTGAAAGATATGTGTATCGTAATTTTTTCTAATATTGTATGGTATGATAAGTATTAATAACTAGTGCACAAGAAATTGGTGTTGTGAATTTTTTTTTTTTTTTTCAGCTGTAGTGTCCCGATCGCACTTTAACGTACCAAAATGATTAATTAACTATAATTAACAGAAAAAGAAAAAATTTCCCATTTCAGTGTTAATTATTTCCTATTTAATGATTCCTATAGGTAATTAGAAAAGTTTTGATATAATATAATATATGTTTTATCATAATTTGGGGCATAAAGGGTTAATTATTCAAATAAATAAAAAATTAAAAAAAAAAAAAAAAAACTTCCTTGCTTTGGAATGATTAAGATTTCAAAGTGGATTAGTTCCTAATGTCCCCTCCCAATCTAGTCAGCAGCCAAGGAAATAATTAAAACTATAAGACAGAGTGCCTAATGAAATTATTCATGATAGATAACTTATTAAAGATTAGACAAACTATTTAGAATGTTGTATCTCTTGGGCATCATCCTGATCTGTTATAAATCCATATAAAATAGATGTATTATATATATAATAAATAAATTATATTAAATTTTCATTGGGCCATCAAATAGTTCTATAAAGTATAATAAATATATTTATTTGTACTAGAATTTTTTTTTTTTTTTTTTTTTTTTATGAAGTAAATTGTGCAAAATGCACCAACTAGTGTTTCATATTAAATCTGATATTTTCTTACAATTAGAAATTCTTTTTCCGTTTTCACATATAGAAAATTCACAACCATTAGATTGATTCCCGTTTTTCAAAAATTAATTTTTTTTTTTTTTTTCATTTTGAGGCTTCAAAGTAGGGGGAAATGCACTTGGTCAGTTTTTTGCACTTTAGAGCTGTAAAATGAAATTTTAAAGATTCAAAAAAATTTATTTTTGAAAAACTGGAATCAATTTAATTATTGTGAATTTTTTAAATGCAAAAACGGAATAAATATATATATATATATATATATATATATATACATTAGGTAATGAGTAATTTTGAAAACAAATTTATCCGTAGAATAACATATTACAAGACTGTTGCTCACTTTAGGTGAAGTATCCCCTTAATATTCATCATATAATAAATGTTATTTTTATAATATTGAATAAAGATATAAATTTTAATTTCCCTTCTACTATTTTTGTAAAATATTTAAAATTTTTCATGTGATATTTTATTACTTGTATTTATAATGGTAAAACATAGCACTTTCTACAAATTACAGTTTTTGTAGATGTAATTTTATTGTTGAATTATAAAAGGTTTTATTAAATATGTCATTGTTCTTTTGTAAAATTGTTAAAAACTGTTTTTTTTTTTTTTTTTTTTTCCCTCACCCTAGCAACGTATTTGGAAAATATTAGAAAATGATCCTTTATTTCATCGTTCATTTGGTGAAGAAAGGACATGGGAACAAAATCATCATATTACTTTTAAGAGATTTATGCGTTTACAAGAAATGAATTTACTCCCTCCTGAACTATTGGTTGAAAAATTGCATTTCTCTTCAGCCAAATCTAATGCATTAGCTATGTATGATTTAGGTCTATATATTAAGCAGTCTCTAAGTATTGATGTAAGTATTGCCTGATTTAAGTATTACTAAATAGAATAAAATTTATTGAAAAATTCACAATTAATTTTTTACTTAAAAGTAGGGGGGGGGGGTATTTATTTTGATAAATCTGTTTATGTATATTTCTATTTAATAAGCACGAGATGTTTCAGAATGTATGACAAAACTTTCAAAAATAGGCAATAGAAAATAGTACAACATATATTTCCTTACATCATTTTGTTAGCATATAAAAAACAATAACATGCATTTCACTGACTATTTATGTTTTAATGGAAAAGTATACATTTCAAATATGAAATATTATGAACATAATTTATTTATTTAGTTTTAATTAATTTGTTATAAATATGCCAATATTTTTGCTTTTATATTTATTTATTTTTTTAATATTCCAAAAATAAATATCTACTCTTTCTTTTCTTTTTTTTTTTAACCTACAAATATTTTTATTTAACAGTTAATTGCAAAATTTGGATTAATCCAAACTAAAGTTTGTCAGATTTTTAATCTTCTCAAAAAAAAAAAAAAAAAAAAAAACTTTGTTGAAAATGGCAAATTTACTAATTTTAATTACAGGTTAATACAAATTATTAAAAATAAGTTGTGATTTGTTTTAAGTATTTGATGTACTTTGTTTATTATTTCTACTAGCAAACCCGTGCAAAATTTCCACACTTTTATTTCTTTTCTTATTTACCTTTAAAATTTGAAACTCATAAATATTATAGCAATTTCACCACCAAAAAATTATACTTTACATAGAAAAGCACTGCCATTCACAATTGAATATTGCAATTGTAAATTTTTCATTAATATGGAATAACATGTTGAAAAATCTTAGCCCCCCCCCCCCAAAAAAAAAAAAAAAAAAAAAAAACTAAGTTCTGGATCCGCCACTGCTAATACCTTCACCAACAGCATTTAAGAAATTTTATTTATCTTTAGTAATTATGTCATGTTTTAAAGCATCAAATATCCTCTATTGTTGTGTAACTATTTTAGCTACTATGCAAATAAGGCTGATTACTATCACTGGCATGCTTATCACTATTGAAAACACCACCAGTATTATCTGCAAAAAGAAGACTCAGAAACATTACTTAAATAAAAAAATTTACTTTTAAAAACACTTTTTTTTTTTTTATTGAAGCGTTATTCCTATGAGAACTGAAATATCCTCATTGGGATAATGTGACACATGTTTAAGGGCAAAAAAAAAAAAAAAAAAAAAGAGTTGTTTTGTGTCAGGGATTTTACTTTGTACTTTTCAGTATATACGTTTTGCACCAATAGTGTACACAGAAAATTTATAAGGGAAGGGTTACAATGTATCTCTATTTATTTTTCAATATTTAAATACTTGTGGTCTGTAAACAAGCTGTAAATGTTATGTACAGTAGAATCTTAATTATCTGTCACTCTTTTAACTGTCAGTTTTGATTATCTGTCAGACATAAAAGAAAAAAACTTGAGAAGTATATTTTTTCTATCAAGATATAAGAAGGAAAAAACTGGTTGCCCTTAACAACTGTTACGTGTGATTCTAGAATATTGCTGATCTACTTGAAAACATTTCAGTAGAAAATCTCTACATAATTTTGTGAATCTAAATTTAGTGTGAAAATCAAGTTCTTCCAAACTTTTTGGTTAGGGTACTCTTTTGTGAAACTGTAAAAAATATAATTTTGTAAAATGAAATTACAATTAAGGTTTCATTTTAGACAATGACAGTTCACTTTATAGAGCTAACATCACGCATATGTATAAAAAGCTTTTACAAATTAGAAAATAAATATCAGCTTTTCGGGGAAATATATCAAAGCATGTTCGATTACTCAGACGGCCTGTTCATATTAAAAGGTCTGTTTTTAAAGGGGGAGGGGGGGAATTGTGAAGGATCCTTTTTTAGGATAAAAATTTTGTAAAGGGTCCTTTTTTAAGATATGAAATTTTGTGAAGGGTTCATTAACCGACCCAGGTTTTCTTCTGGACAGACCCCCTGGGATATGATAATGAACATGTATATTGCTCATAAATATTCTAAATATTTCTATATCCATGTTTAAATTATTTGAATTTCTTTTTTCTTTCTTTTGTTTTAATATAATAGAAATATTCACTATGATGAAGGATTGTGAGGAGGGTTCTGACCTCTATCAACCCTCTCCTATATACAATACTGCTCTACACATTCTTTATAGTTTTGTATTTTATCATTAATTTCATGTACTATAAATTCTAATTTTTACTTTTTATATTTATTAGTATCCTTCATTTGTCATGAGAAGCAGTGGAAGTGCACGACATTCAAAATTCTTTGAACCTCTGAATAAATTACAGGTTTGAATTGCTTCATTTAACAATATTCAATTTTTTTTTTTTTTTTTTTTTTGTTAAATTAATATTTAATGTTTTATTGCATTCCTTTTTTTAATGTCATTGTAAATTGTTTGATTTTTTTCCCCCAGCTTTCTGGCTGTTTTGCTCTTACAGAAATTAGCCATGGCACTAATACTAGAGGTATGAGGACAAAAGCCACATATGATCCTAAAACTCAGGTATATTAATATTATATATATATATATATTATCTACTTAAAAGAAATAGTACTTACTTTTTAAAGTAACATTGTAAATCTTTATAATTTAAAAATAATTTATTGTTTTATTTAAAAAATTATATGTAACAAATATTTAAAAGATTTTTTAAACATTCGTTTAAAAAGATACTTTTGTGTGTGTGTGTGTCTGTGTCTTATTTTTTCTGTTACATTTATTTTACCAGAATAAATAAATTTCATGGTACCTTGGTATCCACAGTTATTTTAACCACTTAGCAAAAGTTCTTTTTTGTGAAAAACCCCTTATAAGCTTGTAACTCTAACATATTTTTGTTATTTACTAAGATTTGTGAAATGATAAGGGGTTTTTGGTTTTTCACAAAAAAGAACTTTTTCTAAGAGGTTAAAGTAATTGGATCTTTAAATTAATTACGCTTCATGAGAAAAATCCCTTAAGAAATTTCAACTCTTAGAAAATATTTGAAATCTAGCTCATTCTTTTTTGGATAATTTGCTTAATTTTTACTCTATTCAAATGCACTTTTGATAAAAGTTGCCCAATATATCTAGCTTTCAACCTATGCAATAATTTTACTTCCATTACCCTACTACCGTAGGTAATGGAAGTATTGTATTCGGCCTGAAAATTCAATATCGGATTTTCACCTGATTTACATGTTTTAAGGTCCCCTGAGTCCAAAAAAGTGGTTTTTGGCAATTGGTCAGTGTGTATGTATGTGTGTGTGTATGTGGAGAATCTTCTGGCTATTATAGCTCAGAAACTAATAAAGATAGAGCTACGAAACTTTAGAATTGAAATACATCTGGTGTACAGATGAAATTTCCAAATTTTGGTGAAAATTGAAAAAACGGAAGTGGGACATCGGAAACCGGAAGTGGGACCGTAAGTCCGTATCTCAAAAACGGCTCTAACGATTTTCTTCAAACTTGCTATATAAACACTCTATTAGATGTCCTTTTGAATGATATAGTTGGTTAGTTCAGGAAAATTGATAGGCGTCCTGTATAAATAGCTCAATTTCAGGCCTTGCAAAGGCGTTCCTTTAAAAACGGTTTTACGGATTTTTTTCAAACTCGCCATTTTAACTCACTTTTAAATATGCTTTTGTATGTAATTATTGTTTTCCTGTCAATAATTGAGTTTAACCGGAAGTGGGACCGTAAGTCCGTATCTCAAAAACAGCTCTAACGATTTTCTTCAAATTTTTTTCTCTTATTTTTTACCTCGCTATATGTAAGCTTCGTTTTATATGTCTTTATAAGTTTCTCTTACCGAAAAAATTTTTGGTTTCTACTTCTTTAGGTCACTTTTATGTTTTCTGAACACATTATCTCTCAAAAATGCATTATAATATGTGTGATAGTAGGGATAATGGAAGTCGTGTGGCTGTTTCACACCAGATTTTTTTTTTATCTTTCGCATATGTGCAGTGGAAACATTTTTCATAGAAATGTTCATATTTTATGAGACATTTATATTCCAATTGCAGTATATATTTTTAAAAGTGTCTTTCCAAGTTATCTGAAAGTGGGAATAATTTTCGTTAAAAACTTTGTACATTATAAATAAAAACATTCTGATTTTTTTTTAGTTTTAAAATAAATGCTTATATCTCTGGTATTTAATATAGTACTATCATCACACAGATTCATCCACAAATTAAACTGGGTCTGTATTAACATATCCTAAAGTTACAGTTCGTTTCGTTCACTTAACGATACAGGGTGATCACAAACATAATTGATTTTGCTCAATTTCTTACAGACCCCCTAATTGTTGTCTTAAACCAATCTTTACTGAAAAACATGAGGAAGACCCAGTTCTTTAAGTACACGATGTTTGAAACATTTCATCAAGAGATAAGTCTTTAAATTGAAAAAAACTGATCGTTTGCAAATCTTGCTAAACTTTTGAGCAGGAGTGTATATATTTTAAAATAGCAAATTTGAATTCCAAGGCTTCCCTGTGTAGGAATTCATTTCTCATTGTGTATTAAACGTTCTATATTTTTCTTAGCAAATATACACTTTCTGTTTCATTTTGCTATTGCTAATGAATTTTAGTAAAATAGTTTTAATTCTAGTTATAGTTTTAACTTCTCATTCAGTAATTTTTATTATTTTGTAGGAATTTATTCTTCATACAGCAGATTTTGAAGCAAGTAAATGTTGGTCAGGAAATTTAGGTCAGATAGCTACTATAGCAGTAGTATATGCTCAACTTTATACTCCAGATGGACAGTGCCATGGCCTACATAATTTTGTTGTACCTATTAGGGATCCTAAAACATTGCTTCCTTATCCAGGAATTACTGTTGGTTGTTTAGGGCCAAAAATAGGACTTAATGGACTAGACAATGGGTATGAATTTTTTAAAATATTTTTTTCCATTGTGAACTATTAAACATTGATGCCTTTTTTTTCTTTTTTAATAAATTTGTTTACAGAGTGTGTTCGCACACTTTTTAGATGATTTTGATGGAGCGTACTGAAAAAATTAGGCTCATATTTTGAGTTTTAAATGTTCAATTTAATAGCCCTTGTTCTTAACTATCATTCTACATTATAATTTCTGTGATAATAATGCTTTTTGTAATATCGGAAAAGGTATTTTGTTCCACTCCTCTTGAACTGCTTTCCAAAGTCCACAAAGCATTGTAGGTCGGCATTTGGATAATGCAGATTTTAAGAGTCCAAAAGCACAAAAATCCATTGGTGATACATCAGGTGATTTAAGAGGAATATTAGTGAAGGGTATGGTTTTAATTCCTGTTTCTTGTTCCATTTTTTCTAGAAAAGCAATTGGGGATTGTGATGTGTGGCTGCTTGCTTTGTCTTGAGGCAGTTCAACGGATTGATGGCATTATGGATAAAGATCAGGAAATTGGATTAAAATATGTTCTTGATAGCATTTAGAGTTGATTTTGACATTTTTGTCAACTTATTTTACTTTTATCTTGCCTTTGTATGTAAAACCAGCGATAGTTATAAATCCTTTAGGAAAACTTTCTTTTGATTCTTTGAAGTATGTAGCAAAAAAAATTTCTCCTCTTTTATGATAATAAATAGATCTTTTGTTGTTGTAATCACTTAAATAGACCCAAGCTTCATCTATTGTTACAACATTTTTCTATTTTTCTCCTGATAAATGTTTTTCATAAAGAGTTCTGCAGCGTGTTACGTTCATAGATATGACGCTGAGAAAGACAAACATTATATTTTTTGCCCTTTTTAAGATTCAAATCAGAGTTAACAATTTTATTACAGTTGAAACTGAGCAATTTAATCTTTTTGCAACATACCTTTGAGTTGGAAGGTTTTCTTGAGCATTAAAGATCCCTTGCAATTTTAGAAGTGCAGTGTTTTTTTGTTGGATAAGTATTTAGAAGAATTTTCCTTTCAGATGCCAGACTATAACAATTTTTTCCTTTCTTATTTTTAATATTTCCTATTCTAGCTTTAGATATAAAAAAAACTATGGCTTTTACAGAGCTTCTGAATTACTGAATAAGAATAACCCTTTTCGGAAAGAGCGGGAGCGTATTCTTCCATCCGTTGCCTTTTTAAAAGTGCCATTTTGCTTGTAAAGGAAGATTCTAAATATCAGACAATAAATAAAACTTCCAAAAATATAACTGTTGTGAAAATAAAATTTTCCATGCAGATGATTTTTTTCTTACGGCAAAATAAAATTGTCTAAAATGTGTGCAAACAGCCTCTGTACACTTAACTAAGCAGTAGGTCATAGCTTTAATTTATCTAGCACCATCGCTCTTTTTCATTAATATCTTTCACATTAATATCTTTCACATTTTTAACTCTAATAGAATTTAATTGTTATAATTAATTGACTCATTTCCATTTTTTTTTCCAACAAGCATAACAATTTGCTTGTTTATAAATATAGGATACTTTATGATCTGGCTTATTTTCTTCATGCTAATTTGACATTATAACAACCATTCTGGTGTGTTTGACTCAAAAAATGAGGTCTTCTTTAAGGTTATGAGTCGCTAAAGTTTATCCATTCTAAGTTAGAGTTATGCAATTTGAATATATTGTTAGTCTTTTGAGTATCCTAAAATCCGAGTAAAGTTATTAAATATAAATATGAATATTAGCACAACGTTAAAGATGCCAATGTAAAATTCCACTTCCCTGCCTAAATATATGAGCAATGATCCACTTCATCATTCTGCACTGATGATGGTACGCTTTATGCTACCAAAGCTGCAGTGTGCACTTAAAAATTTTACATTAGCATCTTTAACATTGTGTTAATATTAATATTTATATTTCTGTTGTACGTCAAGTCTGGTTATTTAAGGTTATTAAATGTTATAGAACAAGTTGAGATATTTTAAAATTAAAGTCTTAGATTCATGAATGTTTTCACTATCTGGAAACTGTACTTACATGTCTCTTAATGCATTGCATGGGTATAGTGAGCCAAGGTTAGATTTGTCCCAGTGGAACCACAACAAAACACATTTTTTTTTTTTTTTCTTCTGAAAGTAGCATATTGTTAAATTATAAATAGCTCATATTTTTAAAAAGCCAATTAGTTGTAGTTTATACCTAAAAATTTTCAGATGTAGAAGTATAATAGCAACTGAACAAAATGAGGTCAAAATGGAACTATTGTAAAACATTGTTGCTTTAAACCAATTTATCCTATTTCTTTTTACATAAAAAAAAAAAGAAAGAGAGAGAAAGAAAGAAAGAGCATGTGTAAAATTTTGTTTTTATTAGTGTCAGTTTGATAGAATTCATAATTTTAAAGCTATTATAAGGTCTCTATTTAACATCTTTTAAATTAATTAGGCTAATTTAGTTTAGATGGTCAGTTTGAATTCGCTGTACGAGTATTATTTCCCATCTTTTAATATGCTTAGCATTTTTCTGCATTCAGTTCTTAAGGAGATAGTTGGGAATACATGCATACATTTGGAATTTAATAGTACAGATTACCGAATTTATGATGTCAGTTTCAAGCATGATCTCTGTGAAACTAAGGCTTTTATTATTAAGATGTAGACTGCCATTAGAAATAAATTGTTCAGTAACTAATTAAAGGCAAAAATCCTCTTTCCAAGTTGTTAGATTTTTATCTATTTTTTCTGCAGATGACCACCAGGCGATAAGAGTGTAATATTAATTTTAGACTATTAATGGATTGATAAATGATGCCTGGAGTGACTTGCGACATATATGCCAAAGATACATTTTTATGTATGAAGAAGCCACAAAAATGTATGGTGTACTTACCTTGAAAGATTAATTTCAAACTTGACTTGTTGATTCAATTTTCACATTGTAAAGTGATATATGGCAAAAGTATGATGCTGTAACAAAATATACTTACTGTAAGCTAAGGCTTTGATCAAAAAAATTATTTATTTTTATTATTATCATTATCATTAAAAACTCTTTCACATACATCATAAAAAATAATAAGAAAAATTGTAACAACACAAGCTGAAAATTTTAAACATGTATAATTCCATAATTTCTGTACTAAAAATTTTATAATTTATTGCTGTTCTAAAATTAATGATGAAATATTTTGTCAAGTTTGGTAGTGCTTTAGAAAACTTTAAATTTTATTCTGTAGTTTGGGGTAGAAATAATTCTTTAAGTTTATTTTATTACATTTATAAGAAATTTTTTAAAGCATAACTCTCTCTCAAATGATATCTTTCATGATTTTTTTTTCCAGTAATAATTTAATAATGGAATGACTTAAAATATGAATGTTAATTGTGTATTTTATGCAATTATCTAGACAGAATTTTTATTTGTTACAAAGTAAGACTCATAATTCTGAAAGGTATTCTGCCATTTATAAACTTTAGTTTTAGTTATAAGAAAACATCTATTAAAAAAATAAGAGTCTGTGTGAGGGGAAATAAAATATTCAAAATTTCCTTTGCTTTCTGTTTTATCATGTTTGTTTTTTAAACCAATAGTTTTGTATTCTTCTGCTTGTTTAACAGATGATTTCTCTTTTGATTTTCTTTTTAATATTATTATTACTATTATTAAATTACTTTTGCTAATGTTGAATTACTTTCTTTTCTATTTCCTGTTGTTTTCTTTCTTCCGAATACCCATTTTCCCTTTCATTTTTCTTTTCTCTCTTTCATTTTTAATTTTGCATTTATTATTAGAATAGTCCTTATGTTGATAAAATTGAGTTAATTTATATTTCCAAATATTTTAGTCATCATTTTAAATGTAATTATAGCTTTTTGTTGTTGGTAGCATGATGTGTTTCCTTATTTCGGTTTTTAATTTTACAGTTTTGTAATGTTTAACAACTATAGAATACCCAGGGAAAATTTATTAAATAAAACTGCTGATGTTACTCCTGATGGCAAATATGTATCTTCAAAGGTAACTATCAAAATATTAATTTATTGAAATTATAAAAGAAAAATATTTAATGACAAATTTATTATGAAATTTTTCAAATATGTTTTCTCTGATGGAAGAATATCTTTAAATGTTTCTATATATTAGGGCTGTGCCAATTAATCGGTTCGGTTAATCGACCAATGCTTAGTCCCGATCAATTATTTTAATCGAGTTAATAGGATTGATTAATTCGATTAAAAATTTTCAAAATCCGATTACAATTTTCAAACTACGACTTAAAGTAAAAATGTTGTTCTGCCTAAAAAATACTTTTTCGCATATTTTGCTAACAGACATTCTAAGAAACACCAACAAATAATGAAAAAGCAAATAATAATAATAATAAATAAATGAATAAAAATAAAACCTCTCAAAAGAAGTTGTTGCACTTTTGTTGATAGAGAAAAGGAGGAGGACAGTTATTACACAGAATGCCGCTTAATGTGCATGCTGGAGTAACACCACCTGTCTGTAGCCTTCTACAGAAAGTGTTGGCTAGGGTAATAGTATTCTCAGAAACAAGAAGCTTTCAAAAAATAGAAATTCTAAAGATTAAAAATAAGGGTGGGGGGGTTGAGATTTCCACTATCCGTCTGATGAGGGAAATGTCAACAGAATTTCACAATACCTTCAAGCGTTTATTGTCTGTTCAGAATTGTTGGTAGTAACTATTGAAGTAGAAACAGAAAATAACATTTTGTGTTCCAGTCCGAAGTGACAAAGAAGAACTAAAATACAAGAATTTGAGATTTTTATGATAAAGATATGAAATTTTGAGAATTCATTTAAAAATAGTGACAAGCGAGATAAGATGGACAAGGCAATATAAAAGTAAAATATGTGTATATTTATTTAATGTTTCTTTCAAAATTAATCGAAAAATTAATTTATTTAAAAAAAAAAAAAATTTAATGAGTGAAAATATTTATATAAAATTAACACTTAAAATCACCTCTGAAAATTAATTTAAATTTCAGTTATGAAACAGATATATAATTGATTGGATAAAAATTTTTGGAAAAAAAAAAAAAATCAATCAAACATGAATAATATGAATATATACATAATATGAGAGTTTTATTCATCATTGAAATAAACTTATATAAAGAAAAATGAAAACCGATTAATCGATTAATGAACTACGATTAACCCAGTTAAAACTCTTAATCAATTCCCACCCCTAATATATATATATATATATATATATATATTTATATTTCAGTGTTTGTTGGACATATTACTAAAATATTTAACTATATTTCTAGAGTTTGAATGAAAGGTTTGGAGAATCACTTGGTGCTTTATCTATGGGAAGAGTAGGGATTATCAAACTATGTATAAATTTCTTACAAATAAGTATTAGTATTGCAGTGCGTTATTCAGCAGTAAGAAAACAGTTTGGTCCTACATCTGATGAAGAACTACCTGTTTTAGAGTATCAAGTTCAGGTAATAAAAGACATTACATAAACTATAATGACTTTTTAAATTATTTGTAGTTAATTCCTGAACAGTGGATTCAAATATGAAATTCATGAAATCTATCTTTATTCATGATATTTTATATCACGTTTTATTTTTTGTTGGTTGTTAAATATTTTTTTTTTTTTAATATTCAGATTCGTATTACTTCAATAGACAAAATTTAAATGATTAATAAATATGAACTATGCTTTTAAACAGTAGCCAATTCTTTATTTTATGTTATTACCTTATTTAATTAACATTTAATACTTATATATATAATACATTTTCTTTTAGTTATCCATTATAGCTCAATAATTAAATTATAAAATAATAATAAAATTATTTGCCAATCTTATTTTTATGCAGTTTTTTTTTTTTTTTTTTTTTATGAGTAGCAATGATTGAAATTTCGTTACATGGTTTAAAACATTTTTTTTTTTTTTTTTTCAGCAATGGAGGTTAATACCATATATTGCTGCTACATATGTTTGTGAATACTTTTCACGAGATTTTTATCAAGATTTTGTAAATTATTTTGTAGCAACATTACTGGGTGAGAAGTCTCCTGAAATGGTGAGTTTTACGACAAAGTTCTTATATTTAAAAGTAAGATTAATGTGAAAATTTGGTCAATTAATTTATTTTTATTTTATTTTATTTTTTTTTTAAGTGTAATTTTGTGAAAATGTATACACATGAAATCATGTTGCTATCAAAGTTAATTTATTTAACTTTCTGTAATTGTCATAAATGTTATCTTTAGACAACATATTTTTGTAAGTATTGTCAACTATAAAAGCATTTATATAAATTTAGTGCAAATTTTTCTTATTTTTAAAATAACAATAATAATAGTTTTCTTTAAAAAATTTTAAATATGACATCACACCTGCTAAATCACATTAAATATGATTATCACAACCTTTTCAGAACTGTGAGTCTTACTTTGTAACAAATAAAAATTCTCATTCTGCCATGAGAAGAAGAATTATTCTTTGGTTAATCTCACACCTTCTCAATATTTATGATACAAATTCGACTATAGTTTAGCATTGGTCTGTATTTGAAAAAAAATTTATTGGTTAAATGTTGAATCACTCTAATACATAATATCTGTTAATTTTACTGAAATAATTGGTAAAATCATGATTAATAAAATCAGTTAGTAAATGTAATATGTAGTCATCAATATATTACAGTCAAACGTTGTTAATGTGAATCTCAAGGGGAATAAAAAATTCGTTCATGTTATCAGTAGTTCATGCTATCAGTAACTCGGAAATTAATTTTCATTTTGATGGGGATTGTGGACACAGTTCATGTTCAAAGTTATGCACGTTAAGCGTGTTCACATTAACAATGTTCAACTGCATTATGAAACACATCTTTTTAGTATTTTTATATGCCAAGCAACCAAGCATTATTTTAAATTATGTTCATTTAATGTAATCTCATGTAATGTTAAAGAAACCAAGAATGTATAAATGCACAAGCATCATCCCTAACAGCACAATTGTCCACGGTACATCTTCAGGATATCTCTGGGATGTCTTTTCATCCTGATAACATCCTGGGGAGAAGGTGTGCTGATAGGGATAATGATTTAATAAAAACTGCATATTTCATTTTTTACCCATTGTTACTCTTATGGGGAGAAAAAAAATAGAATAAATAATAAGGCTAGTTTTAATTTTTTTTTTTTTTTTTTTTTTTAATAACTAATATATATTTTTTTAATTTCTTCTATTTTTGTTAATGAGAAACATGATGTAAAAAAATCACAAAGATTTTTCAGCTGACGGACATTTTTTCTGTGAATTTTTAACAGCTGTTTTTAATTTTTAGTATGACAGTTTGTATTATTTCTTTCAGACAGCATTATTACCAGTTTTTATCTATCACCTTGAATGAACATGCAATCATTTTTGTCTTTATCTAAATATCTAAAGCTAAAAGTTTCTCATTGTATCTTTCCAGACTATTGGATTTTATCAAAAATTAGTACCCTTATTAATCTGGACAAAATCTTAATGTCATAATTTGTAGTTCAATTGAATAATCGGTTAAAAAGACATTAAATAAAAACCCCATTTTAACTTTAAAATTATTAGAAAAAAAAAATGTCAAAAATAAATAATTTATTTTTATATGTATATATATACCGTAAAATTCCGATTATAACCTCCTTTCCTTTATAAATAAAAATCATTAGAATCAGAAGGTGTGATATTATTGGAAACTTTTAAAAAGCTGAAATTTTAGGAAAAACTTCAGATTATAATAGCCAAGAGAACGGGAGGTTTTGGGGAAAGGGAAACATCTAAAAATTACAGAGGAAGGTATATTTGTGTGGGGGTTACTATCGGAATTTTACGATATATGTATATATATATATAAACATGCATTTTTTTTTTTTTTTAAGCAGTTAAAATAAAATTGAGAAAAATTGTGCTAAAGAAATAGAACAGCTACAAAAACTCCTTGATGAAATTTGGCACCAAAGTAGCTTGGGCATTTCTCGCCAAAATCTTTACTTACACAATTGTGATAGCCATTTTAATTCATTGACAGAATGACCACCAAGGGGCTCCTATGCCAAAGTAATACCAAAGAAATTTTAAGAAATGAGTATAGTAAACAATGCTAGGGAATGAAATATAGTTACTGTATGCCTTTATATGGAATAATAGATTAAAATTAAGTCCTGTTGTACTAAATTAAATTCTGTTCTATGCAGTATTTTATTACTTAGAAAACAAAATAGGCTTAGGGTTTTTATTTACTTATTTTATTATTATTATTATTTTAATTATTATTAATACTTTTTATCATTTTTGTAAATATCATGCACTATCATTCCATGATATTTTTCCATAAGATTCTAATCAAAATTTCTTGGATGACCAGTTTATTGAATTCTCTTCGTTTTTAGATGAATTAATTAAAACTAATTAACTATTAAATTGATTACAAGTACCTTTATGGTCATTCTGTATAAAGTACTTTGAACCACAATCCATGGTCACCTTCAGTACAGTAAGTGGCTTTTCCTATTCGTCGTTTCAGAATTTTATCATGCTTTTGTTCTTCCTTTCACTTCAGTTTACAATGCTACAGACAGACATACCCACTTGTGTTGTCAACTAAAATTTTGCCATGTTCCTACTAACAGCTCAAAATGTTCATATATTGAAAATGAAAGTCTCTATTTTAGTGAGAAATCATAAAAAAAGTGGAAAAATCTAAATAATCTATGCATAATCTTATTAAATTTATTACAAAATTACTTTCAAAAAGTCTCTATGCATTTGCATAGGGACAAATCCCTAAAATTGACAACACTCGCACCTACAAAGATGAAAGTTTAAAAGTTATCTTTTTTTGCTTGGGGCTTAGTTACAACTACAATAATAATAACTATTGTGTAAGCAAACAGTATTACTCAGGGGTCAATCCAGTGCCGTAAAAACCGGCGGTGCAAGCGGTGCGTCGCACCTGGGCCCATGAAGCAAGGGGGCCCATAGCCAGAAAATATTTTTATTTTATTTTATTACTTTTTTTTTTTTTTTTTTTTTTTTTTTTTAAGGAAAAAAAATGACTAGAATTTTGAAAATCTGCATCCCCCCCCCCCCACACACACACATAATCTGCCACTAGAAGAAAAAACATTCTTGAAAAATTCACTCTTTAAAAAGTCCTACTGCCTACTCCAATGTTGCATTTTTAATCCTTTATTCTCTGTGGACACATGGAAAACGATGTTACTATATTCTTTGAAAAGAAATAGTCTTTTCTGCTCCATACAAACCTACAATAGGAATGAATGTTTGTCTACCTTGGTATCGTCTCAAACGAACCGGAGTTTGGGGACTTGACAAAGTGAGTTTCTGGAAATATAGCAATTGCACGTGAAAGAGTCGGTTCAGCGTTCACTTTGGAGGAAAGTCTCAAAGAAATTAGTTATTACTACAAAAGCCTTTGGTCTTTGTTGATTGTCTTATATCTCTCAAACGTAATCTGATAATTATTTGAAAAGAAGATTAGACGAAAGTAATGGGTAAATAATAATTATTATTAGTCATTTTTATTATAAATTTTATTCTGTATTAGAATTAATATATTAGGTACATATTAAATATTTCAGTCAAATGATGGAACTTTCTTTAAAATTTAATATCATGGATTTAGAGACCCATTATTTTCTCGGACTCCCGAGTCTTTTGCAAACTTCCTTTTAAAAGATTATGCTACTAAAAAATAGTCATTTTAAAAGATAGGATTAATATTTTAATTGAGAAATATTCAGTATTAAAATTTTCATTTGAATGAAAATTGTTTCTCAACCTTAATATTATAGATTTAGGGGCTCCTTGTTATCGGGGCTTCCCATTTTTGCCGAAATAATAATATGACCCTGCTGATATGTTGTTTATTGTTTTTAGATGTGTTAGATAGCTTTTCAATGTATGAAAAAATTTAACTGATATGCTAAAATACTTTTAAAAAGAACTTTTGGGGATCTCCGAAGTCATTCATTAAATTGAAATTGTTTAATACCCAAGATCTCAGCTATTGTTAAATCCACTGAATCTCAGCATGACTTTACAGATTAAAATTTAATAGAGATTATTTTTTCTTTGATTGTAGAAAAATTACTGAATATATATATATATATATATATATATATATATATATACATACTATATGGTTATAAACTAAGATTATAAATGCTAAAATTCACCTCTTAAGTTCGCATTTATTTGTAGAGATTTTCAAAGAAGTCTGACCTCGATAATACGGAAAAACGATCTTGGTTGGGTTGTGCAGATTCAGGCCGATTGACTGCACTAGGTCCTAGGTCTGAGGAGGAGTGCCCTCCTTGGGAGCCTTTCTAAGGGATACTAATTTAGAAAAACGATCTAGATTTCTAATAGGGGTTTTTTAAATCTCGCTAGCAAAGGGAACTAGTATTTATAAGGCTGACGTGGAACTATTTTTACTAGAGACATAATTTAGCTTTTAGATGTCAGTCACAGGATTTTTTTTTTTTTTTTTTTTTTTTTTTTTTTTACTTTCCGAACACTATAGTGAGGAAAGCATTGTAATCATGTCAAAAATCCGAATTTGAGATTTTGATGTTTCGAGGTCCCCTGAGTCCGTGTTCACTATTTTTAGGATGATGTATGTATGTGTGTATGTCTGTGAGTGAACATGCTAGCGTCTAAACGCTTTGTTCGAATAAGCTGAAAGTTGGTACGTATAGTGTAAGTCACCGTAGTACGAACCCTATTGATTTTGGTGAATCTAGCACTTATAGTTTTTTTACAGGGACACCGGGAAAAATTCTTTATCATTATGGCCTATGGAGCCAAATTTTTAAAAGTGCGATAGCGTCTAAACGCTTTATTAATCTGAGCAAAAAAATTGCACACATGTTAAAGGTTGCACAAACTGTATAGATTTTGGTGAATTTAGCACTTACAGTTTTTTTACAGGGACACAAAGAAAAATTCTTTAGCATTATGGCCTATGGGACCAAATTTTTAAAAGTGCGATTGCATCTAAACGCCTTATTCAATATAGCTGAAAATTTATATGAATATTATAAATCACTGTTGCACTAAATATAAGCATTTTGGTGAATCTAGCATTTATAGGTTTTTACAGGGACACAACGAAAAATTCTTTATCATTATGATCTATGGGCTCAAAGTTCAGTAGCGTTAAATAAAACATCGTGTAATATATGGAGAAAAATACTCAAACACTGTATTATGGTTTTCCCTCTTTTGTTTGTTAAACAACTCCTCTTTCCTTACTTTATCTACAAAACTGTTAATTACTCAATGTTCGAAAAATCGAGTGGAGTCACTCCAGATTTATTTTTTTTCCCCAAAAGCACGATAAAGATTTGTACAGTACAAACAGTACAGTAATTACAAAAGTAGTATTGTACAGTAATTACAAAAAGTATTTCTGTAATTTTCCAGCATAACAAAATTATTACATAACATGCAATTTCATTTTTTTTTTTTTAAATAAACGTTTTCCCTCAATGGGCCGTTCAAGAAAATCGTCAGTTTTTCAACTTATGAAGTAAACACATATCTAGTCTAAGTCTAGTAATGTAATGTTATCAAATTATACTCTCATGCAAGGTTTTGAATTCAAACATTTTCTCTACAAAGTTGAAGAATTTTTATCATTTCGGTTTGTGATGCATGGTTTGTTAGGCAGACATGTCTGCGTAAGCTTCCATTCCGTTTGTATTCTAGAATTCTTCGATTTCTAAATTCGTATACTTTATTCAGGCTGATTACTGATTATTTCTTTTGAAAAGGTATACATTAATCCCACTGCTCGTGTATCACATAGGCACACACAAAAAAAAAATCGGATATATTACTATCTATGGACCATACGTCTTTCAAGAGCATTTTAACATATTTATACTGCATTAAACAAAATTAACATGTGTATTTTTATATGTACAATAGAATGTTTCCTATAGAAAATGTTGTCTATGGTATCAAAGATTTGTTTAGAGCGCAACACAAAGGTATCAAGATATGTGACTGGTAATAGGTAAAAAAGCTGGAAATCATTTTTTTTCTTTTTTATTCCACTGTATGAAATTTTAGTACACTTTGTGGGGCATGTGCAATTTATATAGAATATCCTAACCAAAAGGCGATCAAACAAATTGTTTCACACATATCTCTCTTTTATTCAAACTTTTCCTGTGATGTTGGAAAGTGTTTCATAACACAGACCTGGAAAAAAAAATTAAATTTTTTTGGTAAACTGTAGGTTCGAGGATGCTGAATCTAAAAATGATATCCACCTTTGCCCACCACGTATATGGTTATTTTTTTGCAAAATATTGGGGTTTATTAGAATAAAAATTCACTATTTTATTTCACAGAACTAAACATATTCTTTCTCATAATTAAACAATCAATTTTTACGTGATGTACTTACATTTTGTGCTCATTCTTTTTGCTTGTCAAACCTTTTCTTCTTCTTCTCCTCTCGATTTTTTTTTAATTTTCAATTTACTTTAATATTGTTTTAAAATAAAAAATAATTGTTCAATATTGTTCTTATAATCAGGGATAATTGTGTGTAGGATTTTTTCCAAACTATTTTTCACTAGTAATTTCTTAGATTTTCAAAAAATTTACATGTACGTTATTGGTTACAATAGTAAAGAAAAAGGAAAAAATGAAAATGTTCATCGCACACCCTGGCCTTTTCTTTTCTTTTTTTCATATAACTTTAAGATTTTCAAACTGGGATCGCAAACAAGTTCGTATAATCAATAAAAGGATACCAAATTTCATAAATTTGAGTAAAACACAACTAAAAATTACAGTATCGGACCCAAATAAGGGACTAGGGAATTCACGCCTTCCCACGCAAAAAAAAAAAAAAAAAAAAAAAGGAATGAAAGAAAGACAAAAGGCACTTACAAACATCGAAAATTCATATTGAAGCAGCTGATTAACATTCTGAATGGTATCAGCAATAAAATAATTTCATGTTTTTTTTTTTTTTTTTCCTAGCTGTTTCGAGCAAAAAAATTGAGAACTTTTTTTTTTTTTCAATTAATCGCTAAATAAGTCACTTAGTGTGTTGGCGATAAATGTATGAAATTCTATGAAATAAATAAAACGTTTGTATGAAAACACCATAAATAGCAAAAACCTCTCAACAGTTGTTTCGGGGTTGAAATAATAGCATGGATCTTCATCAAGCGGGAAAAAAAAAAAAAAAAAATGAGGGGCGTGCTATTATTTCAACTCGGAACAATTGCTGCGTTTCTTTCTGTTTATAATATTTTCATACAATGTATTTTATTATTTTTCAACACAAATGCACAGCCGCACTTTTTACTTACGTTCCAAATCTACTGTAAGGAAAGTTGTAACCATAATAAAATTCGGCTATGAGATTTTGGTGTATCAATACCTTTTCAGACCTCCTGAATCCATTTTTAATATTTTTACAGCGATATATGTGTATGTATATATATATATATATATATACATATATAAAATATATTTGTGTGTGTGTGTGTGTAAGCAAACGCGATAGTGTCTAAATAATGTCTAGGAATTACTGAAATTGTTGAAAGTTTTTCATTTCTTCAACCCAGTATTTCTGAAGGACAAAAAAAAAAAAAAAAAAAAATCTGGAGTGACTCCACTCGACTTTCCGAACATTGAGTAATTAACAGTTTTCTAGATAAAATAAAGAAAGAGGAGTTGTTAAACAAACAAAAGACCATAATAAAGTGTCTGAGTATTTTTCTCCATATATTACACGATATTTTATTTAACGCTACTGAACTTTGAGCCCATAGATCATAATGATAAAGAATTTTCGTTGTGTCCCTGTAAAAAATCTATAAATGCTAGATTCACCAAAATGCTTATAGTTAGAGCAACAGTGATTTATAATATTCATATAAATTTTCAGCTCAATTGAATAAGGCGTTTAGATGCTATAACACTTTTAACTAGTATGTTGTGGCCACCACATGACTTTCTTCTATATTTTCCTATACAAATTCACTCAGTAAAAATAATTTATTAAAATTATTATTTAAAAAAAATGATCTTCCATGATAATGCAGATGTTTTCCATATTAGAGAAGTAGTATAACACTAAATATCCAAAAAAAGTCAAGTTTATTCTCAATATTACATTAAAAAAATATTATATATATATATATGTATATATATTTGTTAAAAATGAAAAAAAATCGATAACTTCATTTTAAATTATCGCAGATCTACGGCTCAACCATTCGTTTTAAAGGTACTGTCGAGCTCTTTTGAAAGATACCCATCATGAAAATTTACTCCCCTCAAGGGGGGAAAAGGCGAGGCTCCTACACACAAAAAAAAAATTTCCCAGTTGACTATCTCTATTATAAATAATTCTGGTAAATTTCATAATGATTATTAAAAAATAATTCTCTTTATGCACATTTATACAAAATTTTGTACTCTACCACCATGTTAAAAATGTAGAAAAAGCGGGATGGTAACGCAACCTGTAAGACAATTTTTACCAAAAGTTTTTTAGGCACTAATTTATGTCAAGGTGCAACTACATACCGATTTGTATGAAATTCTGTGAAGTAGTTCCTGAGATACACATGCCACAAAAGTTTGTCACTCACACACAGAGACTGACAGACAAACACAAACATTTTCTAAAAATGGTCAAATCGTGTTCTACAGCTCTCAAAACGTGTAAATGCATCAAAAACCCGAGGTCGAAAATTTTTACGAATCCAATACTTTCTGTGCCAGATTCTCCAAACTCTATACAGATTGAGTAACTGTGACCTATAATATGTGTATAAATTTTTTGCTCAATTGAATAAGGCGTTTAGACGCTATCGCACTTTTAAGATTTTTTGTCCCATAGACCATAATGATAAAGAACTATTCTTTGTGTCCCTGTAAAAAAACTATAAGTGCTAGATTCACCAAAATCTATAGGGTTCGTACTATGGTGACTTACAATATACGCATCAACTTTCAGCTTATTCGAACAAAGGGTTTAGACGCTAGCGTCTTCACTCACAGACATACGCACACACACATACATACACACACATACATACATACATCATCGTAAAAATAGTGAAAACGGACTCAGGGGACCTCAAAACGTATAGAAACATCAAAATCTCGAATTCGGATTTTTGACATGATTACAATACTTTCCTCACTATAGTGTTTGGAAAGTAAAAAAGAATGTGCCGGTAAGTTCACTGAGAAATATGTACATAACATAAATTCTGACATTATACTCCAGATAGAAACATTTAGATACAATGCAAAATATATAATGTAAATATTATTAACGTTGCATGTTTAATTCTGGAAAATGATTATTGCTCTTGTTTTCCAGATGTATTCAGATTACCTGTAATTTTCCTAAAATTGCCTGTCACAGTAGCTTCAACTGAACAATCATTTTCTAAAATGAAACTGATAAAAAAAATAAAAAAAAAAAGTATATGTGTATTTCCTTTCCCAACAAAGATTAACAAACATTTCTGTTCTGAGCATTGAGGGCAAGAAGTCAGACCGTTTGAATATTGAGTTGGTTGGATGGTTGGAGGGGTTTTACGTTGCACTAGTTTCGCCCTATAGTCAGTTGGTTACGGTCTCCTCCCCTCCCAAGGATAATCAGGAGACATGCCGTCACAATTTAGATCTCCCACGGAGTGGATGCCCTTCCGCTTCGGTGACGCCAGACGTATAATTTGGATGAGAACGTGGAATACATTGCAGCCATGACGGCTTTTACGAGCACCAGTCACCATCAGTGTACACGATGGTCCTTGGCCGGCTGTAGTATCGAACCCATAACCTTCCAATTACGAGCTAGGCATCCATTTATAGGACTACCGCGGCCCCTTGAATATTGAGCATATAGTTAAATTTGCTGATGACAAAGCTCACAATCGGAAGTTCTAGACCTTGCACGTGATTGAATGTTATTATTATTCATTATACGTTTTTTTCTTATTTTTATTTATATAATTAATTTAGCTTAATTTAATTTTTCCAAAGCATTCATAATATTAAAATAAGCATTGAAATCAATATTGAAATAAACATTCTTTTTTTTTTGTAATAAATGCTTAAACAAAAAAAAAAAAAAAAGGAGAGAGAGAGAGAGAGAAATTAGTCTTTTTTATAAATCGGTAAAAAAAATGTGAAATACTACCTTTCAATTTGCTTTCTTATTTTAAAACGATTTTTAATACTTGTCATTGCAAGTAATGCAATTACTATAGTAATATTAGTATTTGCAGTAAAAGTATTAATATTGCGTCTGAAGTAAGACAGCAGAGGAGGGAGCCCTATAAATTCATCTTTAGTGTAGGGGGGGCCCATAAATTCATCATTCGCACCGGGGCCTCCAGCTTACTTGTTACGGCACTGGGTCAATCAAGTTAACTCAGTAAGAGAGCATTGGTTTGTTATATTAATAAGCATGTTCAATTCCTAGTTTAACCACTTTTAGCTCTTGTTGAACTTGGCTAATTTCATCTAACCAAAGAATTTTCTATTAAATATAGTTTGTTACATAAAACACAAAGGTATATATTTTGGTAGATGGATATTCTTTATATCCAACATTTTGGAAGAATCATATAAATTGCAATTTGTTTCCAGAAATTAAGATAAGATGAAAAAGTGGAAATATTATTTGCATAATTTTATTATAGCATTATCATTAGCATAAGAGCATTAGCATAAATTAGCATTATCATTAGCATTTATCATTAGCATAAATTAGCATTATCATATTAGAGACTTAATTCTCAAATAACTGCACAAATACCAACAGCTGCATGGTTCTTGGAATTAATGAACTCTTAATTTTTTCTTTTAAAAATCTAAATATAAGGTAATTTTAGAATGATATATCTCAATTGCAAGAAAAAAATTCCAAAAGTAAATGATATATTCATTTAACTTTAACCTTATATAACAATCAGGATAATAACTTCAAGCTATTCTACAATGTAGAATTTTTAAAACTGTATCTTATTAGTATTGACAGTTTGAGTACTCCAAAAGCTTATTCCAACCTGGAAGCAATTTTAAAAATGTCTAAGGGCAACTGTTTTTGTTAAAGCTGCAAACAATGCAGGTGATTTTACCCTCACACTGGTTTTAGATTATTAAGCACAAATGTTATTTTCTTTCTTTATATAAATATTTTGCCTAGACTAGTTTTCCCTGGAGACATGTCTTTGAGAATTTGTGCTTTAAGTATCTTCAAAATTTTGATAATTTTTACACTTGTACTTCCTAGTTATTAACATTTTATTGTGCAATGAAAATGAATAATAACTTCAACCATTTATATTATTAAATTTTGACCCAGGAAACAATTAAATCAGCTAATTGATAATTGAATACTCAGGTAAAATCTACAACAAATAAGCTTATAATTATATCACAATCCCAGAACCAGTCAAAATAAATTTCCCATGTATATTTAATTGCCTTGTGTACTTTTTATCTATATAAATAAAGCAAAGAGTTTGTCGGCGGCAGTGGCGTATGCAAGGGGGGGGTTTGGGGGTTTAACCCCCCCCCCCCTTGACAAAATGTATGATAAGAAAAATTAGGCTGTTCCTAACATTTTTTTTCACATTTCAAAAAAATTCGGAAAAAATGTATGGCAAGCGTAGAATATTTTTTTCTACGAAGTGATTTAAAATTATGACTAACTTTTTTTTTCATTACTCTGCGATAAACACTCCTGAAAATAACTAAACCACATCATTTGCGCGGCGCGAAACATGTTTCCCCTGAAAACATTTCTCTGAAAGGATTTCACCTTTACGAGTTCATAGTCAAGGACAAGAGGGGTCGACCATATGGGGAAGGGGTGACCATTGAAGTAGTGACCTTGAAGGAGTGACCCAAACAATACCCCAACAGTAGAAGACATTTTAAATGAACTAGCGAAAACTTCTCGTCGATTAGACTTCTCTCTGTAAATAAGAAAATTAAATGAAATATTTTGCCTAACTATGTATTGAATTTTATGTTTTGTGTAGCAGTTTGTACAGGCTCTACGTTATTCATCGCTAATTAAAGATTTTTTAGTTTGATCTTCTAATTGGTGAGTTTGTTTTACTGTTTTTCATTTTCTTACTCTTATTTTCAGCAAGTAATTATGATATTTTAAAAGATTGTTAAACTTAATTAAAAATAAACTTAATTAAACCTAATTAAACTTAATTAAACTTAAATAAACTTAATTAAAATTCGGAAGGACGAACCCCCCCCCCTTGGAAAAATCCTGGATACGCCACTGGTCGGCGGAACACATCCGGGTGGACCACCAGTGGCGCCAACTTTTGAAAAAGATTGAGTGAGCTCAAATATTTTTGGGTAAAAGTAACAATGCTCTAAAGATTTTTACTTTTCAAACATACTATGTAAGGAAAGTATTGTAATCATGAAAAAAATTTGAATTTAAGATTTTGGTATAGCTATACATTTTGAGGTCCTCTGAGTTCATTTTTACTATTTTTAAGGTGATGTATGAATGTGTGTGTATATGTGTGTGTTGAGTGAACACGATTGCATCTAAATGCTTTGTTCCAATGAGCTGAAAGTTGGTACATATGTTGTAGGTTTGTAGATCACCGTAGTATGAACCCTGTTGTTTTGGTGAATCTAGCATTTATAGTTTGTTTGTTTTTCAAGGACGCAACAAAACATTCTTTATCAAATGGTCTATGGGCTCAAATTACACTAATCGGCATGAAAATTGCCCCCGACACCATTTTAGCATATTCGTATGTAAAATGTCCTCCTGAATCCGAATCTGGCCCTCATTTTGCCCCATCACCCATCGTTTTCTTGTTACGCCCCCTCCCCCATTTTTATCATTGTTTGATAATTTTATACCCATCAGTTTGATTTGGAGAGGAACGATGATTATTTTAACCGTTAAATGTCTTCTGACCTGAGGAGCTACAGAGGTAGAAAGTTCTAAGACACAAACATACATTGTAGTAAGGAGGATATTTGAGGGGATTTGTGCCCAGAAAACAAAAGAAAATCAATAAAAACAATTATTTTCTGTTTCTTCTTCACAATATACCTCTTATTTTTTACATATTCCAGCTTCCAGTTTGCCATTTTCTTACCAAAACATCCCAAATAATAAAAATTATACAGTTTTTCAAAATGGTGGTGACTGGAGTAAAGTCTCAAAGCCCTCGCAAGAAAGTTTGATTGATTCACTGTATGACGTTTGCTTTCAATAACTCCCACGTTATATGTTTTGGGCAGTAAAATCTCCTGCTTTGACACGTGTTAAATGTCATTGCTCTTATTGTAGTCATCAGTCGTTATCTACCTTTAGTACATGTTTTGCGATAAGAGAGTAAACATTATGGTGTTCTTGATGGTGATGATATTGTGTTGTGATATTAACACGTGTCATAGGAGGATATTTTACTGTTCATGTTTTACTGCTCGACACATTTATCATGGGAGTTATTGAAAGCAAACGTCGTACAGTGAATCAGTCAAACTTTCTTGCGAGGGCTTTGAGACTTTACTCCACTCACCAACATTTTGAAAAAATTTTCACTGTAAAATTTTTATTATTTGGGGTGTTTTGGTAAGAAAATGGCAAACTGGAAGCTGGAATATGTAAAAAATAATAGAAATATTGCGAGGAAAAAAAACAAACACTGATTGTTTTTATTAATTTTTTTTTTTTTTTTCTGGGTACAAATCCTTTCAAATATCTTCCTTACTACAAATGTTTGTGTTTTAGAACTTTCTACCTCTGTAGCTCCCCAAGTCAGAAGACATTTAACGGTTAAAATAATCATCGTTCCTCTCCAAATCAAACTGATGGATATAAAAGTACTGAACACTGATAAAAATAGGGGGGGGGGATCTAGAAAACGGTTGGTGATTGGGCAAAATAGTGGTCATATTCGGATTCAGGAGGTCATTTTACATAAGAATCTGCAAAAATGGTATCAGATCTCGAGTTTTTTTTTTTTTTTTTTTTTTAATACAGAGCAGTGTTATTTTAAGTGCGGTAGTGTCTAAACATCTCATTCAAATAAACTTAAAATTTATATAAATGTTATAGGTCACTTTCTCACGAACTGTATATATTTTGGTGAATCTGCACTTATAGATTTTTACAGGCACACAACAAAATGTTCTTTATCGTTATAGTCTATGGGCTGAAATTATTTAAAGTGTGATATTATAAAAATGCCTTACCCAACTGAGCTGAAAATTTATGTACGTATGTAAATTCATCAGCAAACGAACTGTTAAGTTTAGGGACTCTAGCACTTATAGGTTTGTACATAAGGAAAAATTCTTTATCATTATGGCCTATAGGTTTCAATTATTTAAAATGCGACAGCATCTAAACGCCTTATTCAAATGAACTGGAAATTTGCACTACATGTTATAGGTCACAGGCCCCTGTCACACGAACTGTATAAATTTTAGAGAATATAGCACTTATAGTTTTTTTTATAAGTACACAACGAAAAATTTTGTATCATTAGGTTTATGAAGTCAAATTTTCTAAAGTGCGATAGAGTCTTAGACGGTAGTGTTTTATCCGATTCAGCTGAAAGTTTATATACATGGATCAGTGTTGCACGAAATGTATAGATTTTGGTGAATCTAGTATTTATAGATTTTTACAGGGACAGAACAAAGTACTCTATCATTACGATTTATGGGCTCAAATTATTTGAAGGGCAATGATGTTAATTGAAATAACATGCTATTACTGTATAGAGAAAAATACTAAAACTCTATTATAATTTTCTCTTTTGTTTATTTAAAGACTTCTTTTACTTTACTTTTTCTATACAATTGTTAATTACTTAATGTTAGGAAAGTTAAGTAGAGTCACTCCCGACTTTTTTCATAGGAGAAGGATGAAGGCAGAAAAGGATACCTTAATTCTACACTATTTAAAGTATAAAGTAATGGTAGAATTAAGAATGAACCTTCATCTGGTCAGGTTTCAGTACAGGGTGAAAGAGGGTGCCCAATATATTTTTCGTGAAATGTCTGTTGCTATCACCAAAAATTTCTGATTTTGAAACCATACATATTATAAGAATTTACAGTTTACACTGATGATAATTCATTTGTAAAGTATATTTTTAATTGACTTACATTTAAAAGTGATTCCGTTGAATTTCCTTTTATGGCTTGTATTCCTAACTTATTTTTCAAAGTAAACGCTTTTTTAAGCTTCAAAAATATAAATGACTGATAAATGAGAATAATGAAAATTGGGTAGGCTGGAAGAGCAAATTATTGGGTGAGCTCATGCCCCACAGGCCCATATAAGTTGGCGCCACTGTGGACCACTCCTATTTTTGATTGGTCTAGATTTAACTGCTTTAGCGATGAAAGTCGGCCATTTCTTTTAGCAAAAACTGATGATTTTTTTTTTACAGGTACTGCATAGATGTTATAATTTTTTAAAAGAGCTCTAAATACTGTTCATTTTTTGTGGGGAACACTATGTATATCAAGTCATTAGATTTAAAGATATTACATTACAAAGTTTCACAACGCGATATCATTCGATTGCTTTTATCTTAAAATAAGAGTCTAATATTAAACAGAAAACAATCTAAAATTAAAGAATAATGAATAACTTTTAAAAAATTATCAGTTTTGAAGTTCTAAGAGCTGCAATTTTTAAATTACAGCGTACTTAGTTCCCATATGTAATCTATTAAATTTGTAAACATTTATTGATTCAGTCTTGAGAATCATTCACATAAAACCATAGAGCATTGTTGCAAAATGAGTGCATGGTTGGTTGATTGGGTTTTATGTTGCACCAGTGCTGTGCAACAGGCACTTGGCGACGGTCTGGGATTCACCCCTAGAGGTGGTCCGGAGACATGCCATCACAATTTTGATCCTCCGTGGAAGCAAAACAAGTGCAAAACGGAAGAAATATCTTATTTAATATAGTATAAAGAGCGGGGGACATAGACAACGGGTACCCGAAGTGAGGTTTAGAGCGATTTCAATGTAGGTATTTTTTTTTTTTTAAGTTTTTATTGATAATGTGATATAAAAAATAAATGGTGATTCAATTCTTTTGAAAATTCATTTAAATACAGTGACCAGCGAAGCGGGCATAGCCTGCTCATGAAAAATAAAATATCTTTTGCAAAAATATGTATCATTTGCTAATTATAATAGTATATCATAATTTAAAAATTCAGTTTAACGTTGAAAATGAAATTCTTTTGATTAATAACATTTACTTATAGGAAATTTCATGAATAATTATAGGAAATTACTAGGACCCATATTCATGCATTAAGTTGTTGTGGAAAAGCCGTCTGTGGATGGTTAGCCCGTGATTGTATTCAAGAATGCCGAGAAGCATGTGGTGGTCATGGATATTTAAAAGGTTTTCATTTTATTTTTTAATTTATGACCTATTAATATATCAATTCAGTGGAGCTTTACTTAAAAAAATATCTCTACTAAATTTCCAGAAAATATTGATGTTGATGTTTTCAGAGTTTTTTCAGACATTTTATTTCTTATCTTATTAATATTTGTAATTTCAAATATTTAATTGCAAGCAATCCTAAATACTTTGATAGTATATTTTACTATTATAAATTAAAATCATATGTTTAAACAACACCCATTGAAGTTTCTCATTGAAAAGTGGAAGATCAAATTATGTGGGTACAAAATTTAAATTTAATATTTCATGCTACATGTGATATTTCTTCATATTTCATCATAATTTTTAAATATAATTCCAGCTGCTGGATTTGGAAATCTGCGAAATGACAATGATGCAAATTGCACATACGAAGGTGCCAATAATGTAATTTTACAACAAACCAGCAACTATCTTTTCAGTATATTGAAGAAAGTTAAATCAGGTAAGCTATTTTATTTATATTCTGCAAAACAAAAAGATAAAACAGTTCTTAGAAATTTTTTCTATTTTCATGATTTATTGGTTTCAGGAAATTTTTTATTTGTTATTATTATTTAAGTAATTTGCATTTGAATTTGAATTGATGCTTTGGAATATCATGAATACAATAGGACTATTTATTTTAAGTGTTTATATGAACAGAATTTTTGGTTCTGCATCTCAAGAACTAATGTATAAAATTCTGTAAAATATAACTTTAATATAGGTGGTCTTGATGATTTTTGAATTTTCATCACCATTTTGTCGATAAAGTTTTGAGGAAATTACTTTCTTTTTTTAAAAATTAACATATTTTAAAACAAATAATCAAATTTTACCTTTAAAATTCTGTTATTTGTCTAAACAAATTTATTTAGCATAATTAGTTAAAGGAATATTACTTTATTTTAATGTAAGTTAAAATATGTCATCATATCATCCTTTGGTATAGTGTATATATTTCGGCTGCCATATCACAGCCCTCTTCAACGCTAAGACGATGACTCTTTCGACTGGCACTTTCACATAAACACATAAACATTCACAAATGTTTATGTGAATGTGCCCGTCGAAAGAGTCATCGTCTTAGCGCTGAAGAGGGTTGCGATGTGGCAGCCAAAATATATACACTATACCAAAGGATGATATCATGAGGTATTTTAACTTAAATTAAAACAAATTTATTTATTTATTAAAAATAATTTTAAATTTATTATTTTGATTAATTCTTAAAATTTGTAGCATTTCACGTTTTTAAATAAATTCTGTAGGTGAAAAACCACCACCTTTAGATGACCTTTCCTTCTTCAACAGCATAGATGATATTTTGCAAATGAAGTATAGCCCATCTTCATTTAATTCAAAGATTGAATATTCAGGTTTGTTATTATGTTTTCTTTTATTTAATTTTGAAACAGTTTTTATTTTTCATTTACTTAATGAAAAAGGCTGTTAAATTTTGTATTTCATTTTCAAAATATATAAAGTTTTAAAATATAAAATTGGATGGTTCAATGGAACATATGACAACTAATGATGATGATCTGTTTGACAGTTTAGCAATATTCACAAATGGAAGGGTTTTATTCAATTTAGAAATTGCCCGCTTGATAAAATATTTTTTAACTGTGGAGGCGTAAAAAACAGGATTTCTTCATTTTTTTCCAGTGAAAATTGGGTTTCCACAATAATTAGGGGTTGACAACAAACTGAGTAAAGAAAAAATATAGTTTTTGCGATCACCCTGTATCATGAAAAGAGTGAAATTATCTTTAACTATTGAACATGTTAATACAATTTTTCAATGCATTTGTGTTACAATAGCCAGGGGTGAATTTAGACTTAGGCCCGTAAAGCCATAACTCCTTTTGCAAAAATAGACATGTTGTTGTTATTTCTAATCCCAAATAGTCCAGCATAAGCTAGACCATTTTCATGAAGCCAAAAACTTCTAAAAAATCTAAAAACAGTATTGGGTCCTTTAAAACCTCATCTTTTGTAAAACCCAAGCAGTTAAAAATGTGAGGGGAGGGCAAGGCCTCCCCTTTAATCAGCTTTACACCAGGGGCACTCTGGAAAAAAATTTATGGCCCTGATATATGCCTGAGCGCTCTGATATATGCCTACTCAAGAAATGTGTGAAGGTTCATGCTTTCTGTTAGAATGGAATTGGTGAGATCCACCAGGGCTCTTTCCAGTGTACGATGGCAGAGTGGGTGGAATTTTACAAATTTTATTCATTTTAAATTTTCGGAGGGAGGCTGCTGTATGTGACAATCCTCTTGGGTATCACATCCTCAGCAGAAGCAATCTTGGCCAAAACATCAGTAGATTTATTTCCCAAATTCCCAACATCGGATGGAACCCATTGAAAATGGATTGAGTGTTTCAAGGAGACCTGAGACCTACTGTTTTTACTCGCATAATAGTCGCATATCTGTTTTGAAGCAGAAAAACATCGTTCAAATTCTTTCCCTGCGTAAAAAAAAAAAAAAAAAAAAAAAAAAAAAAATTATTTACTTTCCTGATGTTCTTTCGCTTGACCTGGCACTAGTCTGTATGAACTGCAGGATAATAAATTCTAGAATCTCACTGTTTTTTTTGTTTGTTTGTTTGTTTTTTTTCTAATTGTGTTTGAGAGCAAGAATTAAGCCAAAAATCCAATTAAAAAAATTTAAAAAGTAAAAATATGAGAAATGTTGCTGATTTTTTTTCAAAATCTCAGCTGTAAATTTCTTTGTTTACATTAAAAAATTAATTGCAGATTAGAGGATTTTGTGGATTATAGGTCTGTGGATATACAACCATTTTTTATCAAAATACCTTTGCTATATTGTTTCAATAAACTTAATGTTTGTGATCTTAAGCAATTTTGCGTATTTTGATTGTATGTATTGGAGAGAAAAAAAAATGTATTATAACTTTTTTTCTTTTTTTAGACTTAAGTCTCTCATTGTGTACTTTGTTTCGTCTGTCTTAAATTTATCTATTCATGTAAAAAAACAAAAAAAAAAAAGCTTTCTATGTACAATTTTATGCTACTTGCAAATGCTTAGTTGTAAATGTGTAAAATAACATTCAGCATTGAATTAAATAATAATTCAACACTGATGTAAATGAATTCGGCATGTGCCTTGGTTATTGGGTTGTTTGTTTTGTTATTTTTGTTTGACTGTCTGTTTCAAAATTTTTCAAACGGTTGAAAAACATTCCTAACAAAATCATATTTTAATAAAAAATGAAGTTCAAAATAGTGATATATATATTATTTAGCTCTCATGTTATATAAAAGTTCATAAAATATAATTTTTTTTATAAAGTATGACATCAAAAATGTTAGTTAGAGAAATAGCATAATATCATTTTACAATCTACATGAACCGCACTTTTGAATGGATAGGAAAGGTGGGGGGAGACAGAAAAGTCGCATATACTTGAGCGGAATAAGACCCAGTTTGTTTTTCACTTTTTTTTTTTTTTTTTTTTTAATCATAGGACAAATATAAGTCTAAAAAGAAATGATTAAGAAAAGTTTTTATTGTTTTTGTTATCAATTCCTGAAAAATGAAAAAGTGTGAAAATTCCTCACAATATTAAAATTTTTAAGTGAGAAAATGAAAAAAAAAATATAAGATTCTAATGAGAAGTCTGACTGATTACAGTTATTTAGATTTTATAGAGTTATGCCTTTGTATTATTTTGTGAATTTTATTTTTAGATTTATTAAACATGTTTACATGGCTCGTTTGTTACTTGTTGGAAAAGAGTTATAACAAATACAATTCTCTTTTGCAAGAAAGTAAGAATGCATTTGTGGCCCGCTGTAATTCTCAAGTATATGCTGCCCATACTTTGTCCATTGCCTTTTTTCAGGTAACTTATTGTGTTTAATATTTTTACAATATTTTAATATAAATTATAACTGGAAATCAGTGTAATATTTGAAACTTTATTATTATATATTGTTAATTTTTTTTTTTTTTTTTTTGGTAAGGTTTTGCATACTTATAAAATTATACATAAATCTTATATTATTAAATTGAACCTACTAAATTATTATTTTGTTAATACAGGGTGGCTAGCATTTGATTTCCCCCCCCCCCCTTGACTTTTCCAGGACAAGTAAAAGTAAATTTTCCTGACTTATCCAGGTCATTTTCTTCCATTTTGGCATATTTTATAAATTGACCTTTTTTTTTTTTTTTTGTCCAAGAATTAGTGAAAATTACCTGACTTCTGCAAATTTTAATCGAATTCCTTCATATTTCCCTGACTTTTCCAGTATTGCAAAATTCCTTGACTTTTAGGTTTCTAGCCACCCTGCCACCCTAAGATTTGCATAATACATTTCAATTTCAAAGTTTCTAAACCTTTTTAATTTTTTATAAGATAAAAGTGAAATATTTTCAATGAGTCTCTTTCTACCTGAAAGTAAGGTTTACAAGATATTTCCATTTTTCATTAAAAGTTTAGCAAAAATTTATGTTTACAATATTTATTGAGAATAAAAATAAGTTTAAAAAAGGTTTGACTTGTCCATGTCTAGGAGCTTTGCTATTAGAATAAAGTCACAAAACTGTATAAATTACTGCAACTTCATTTGTAATAATTTTGATGAAGACTGATGTAAAAAAAATTTCATGTCCAATAAATATGTATATGAAATATTATTTTAATGTAAAAATTATTTTATACCTCCAAATTTTTTTTTTTTTTCATTAATCTATAATAATAAAAGAAGATGTCTGTCTGTCTGAGCATCTATTCGTTCAGCCCCTATTGAAGGCAGAAGTACAAGAATTGACATACGGATGCTCAGGAGACTTCCCGAGGGGCTCCTGAAAACAGAATTAAAAAAAATTTATTATTTCTGGAGATATTAATTAAAATGTCGACCTATCTCTAATCAAAAGCAATCTCAATGACTGAAAATTCACCGCAATTGCATAAAAATAGATATTTTAATGGAGTTAAAAGAAGAAAAATTGGAAAATAAATTAGAAATATTAGTCCGATCATTACGAATTTGGTACCAAGTTAAAGGGGCATTTTTTCTGAATTTTAGAGTGTAAGTTATTGATACAACAATTAGATTTTTTAAAATTAACTAAATTATAAAATTTAGATAGCAACATCATTTCAACTACCAGACGAATGTCTGCAATGAAAAAGGAAATGATTAAGAAAGGACCAATTAAGATGTCACATGTTTTATAGTGGGGGAAAATTGCAATTTTCAAACTTTTTCAAATTTTCATTCGCATTACATTTAAATTAATATTCGGCCTAGACAGCATATTATAAAGCTACAGTTAAATTTTCATGAAAATGTGTGAATAAATAAAAAATTACCTTTTTATTGTGAATTATATTTATCAGGACTCATTTAACCAAAAGACAATGTAAGATTATGTTGTCGTTTATATTTTGCAGCATTTTAAATTGAGATATGCCATTGAAATTTAGTAATATTTGGTTTTAATGCCCAATAATTCGATTGTGGATATTTTTGAAAGTGTAGAATTTTTAGGAAGGGCTTGAAAGGGGAAAAAAAAGTTATAGTGTTTGAAATTGGTATTATTCAGTTTTAAGGCAAGATAAATAACTTGCAGATATTTTCGAATGTAAAATTATTAGAAGGGACGGAAAGGAAGGGGGGTGAATGGGCACAAATGTAGAAAAGGAACGGAGTTCCGAATTCCAATTTCCACTCACATTTCATACTAAGAATTTTTAACGTTATATAATTTTTAACATTACGCAAGTTTTGGAGAAAACCATGGATAAGTCAGACACAAATCTTTTTATAAAAATGTTTATATTACCTTTGTATCTCAGCTTCTAATAAACATAATTTCATAAATAATATATAATTTTAAAAGTTATTTGAATTGGAATTGAAGAGTATATGTTGCAAATCTCTGTCACCAGAGGGCGCTTTGATATTTTAATAATTCAATATCTAGAATTCTAATTATGATTAAATTACTTATAACACATCATTTGAAATATTGGGTACTTTTAAACTGATATAAGCCGTTAAATCCCATATGGGAGTTTCAGAGAAAACCATAGAAAAGCCATAACACCTTTATTACAATATCTCCAATTCTAATTATGATGCAGGCTTTCAAATTCCGATACTCTGCTCACATTTCGTATTGAGGATTTTTAACACTATTCAGCCCACAGTTATGCAAGTTTCAGAGAAAAACCATGAAAAAATCAGGCACATTTTTTATAACAATGCTTATATTACCTTTGTATCTCAGCTTCTAATTAACATAATTTCATATGTAAAACATCATTTTAAAAGTCATTTAAATTGAAATTGAAGAGTACATATTGCAAATCTCTGTCACCAGAGGGCGCTTTGATATTTTAATAATTCAATATCTCTAATTCTGATTATAAGTAAATTACTTAAAGGGAGAAGATTGGGAGACCATAGGCCGCACCGGGTTGCAGATTTGCCACAATCAGAATTTTCAAAGGTCCTTTACTTGGTAAGCGAACAGGCTGTTTCAAATTATGAAACATAAAGCGACGCTTTAGTCACCACAGAGCAGAAATTTGCTTCAGTTAAAATTTTCAAAGCTATTTGTGCTATGAGCGAGCAAGCTGTTGTAGTTCTAAAACGGGGATAAGGCGCTGCAGGTGCCAAGCGGGACTTTGCCAAAGTCAGAACTTTTAAAGATCATAACACGGTGAACAAGCAGGCTGTTTCAGATATTGAAACGGGAAGAGTTCGCCGCAGATGCTACCGAGCGGGATTTACTGTGATTAAATTTTTCAGTAAAGCAATTTTCACTATATATATGTCGATAAGCTGTTGGCGCCACCGAGCGGGAGTTTCATAAAGTCAGATTTTTCAAGGATCGTGAACCAGCTGGTCGCAGAAGGCGGCTAGTATATAATAATAAAAGAAGTCTGTCTGTCTCTCTGTCTATTTGAGTATCTATACGTTCAGCCCCTACTGAACGTAGAAGTACACAAATTGACATACAGGTGCTCAGAAGCCTTCCCGAGGGGATAGTGAAAAAAGAATTTAAAAATTTTAATTAGTTGTGTAGATATTAATTAAAATGTCGACCTATGTCTAATCAAAAAGCAATCTCAATGACTGAGAATTCACCGTGATTGCATAAAAACAGTTATTTTAACGGAGTTAAAAGCAGAAAAAGTGAAAAATAAATTAGAAATATTAGTTTGATCATTACAAATTTGGTACCAAATGAAAGGGGCAATTTTTCAGAATCTAAGAATACAAGCGGCTTATCGATACAACAATTAAGTTTTTTAAATTATCTAAAGTATGAAATTTAGGTAGCAACATCATTTCAACTGCCAGACAACTGTCTGCGATGAAAAACGAAATGATTGTAACTGGTTAAGATGTCACATCTTTTATAGTGGGGGGGAAATTTGCAATTTTCAAATTTTTTCAAATTTTCATTCACGTACACAGAAATTAATATTCGGCCTAGACCAGGGCGTGAAATTTCCGCTCGCCAGTTTGCCATTGGCGAGTGGAAATTTTACTGTGGCGAGTAAAATTTCGGTCTGAATATAGAGAGAATTCTTATAGTATACAGTGCTACCAATATATATATATATATATCAATTTAAAAACGTAAAATCATGCTAATCTTAAGTAGTGTGACCAGACATTCTCTTTTTAAGAGGACAGTCTTCTTTTTCAACGCTCTGCCCTCCTAAACGAAAAAAGACATTACAGGACTAAAAAGTCCTCTTTTTTATGTTTTTGTCCTCTGTCCTCTTTTTAAAATGAAAAGCATTTAGTCCTTATTTTCAAAAATTTCGCAAAACTGGGAAGCTCAATCAGCTGTTGGCTGTATCAAACGGTGAGCACTAACTTTTTTCTCTTATGTTCGCAAAAGAACAACTTTCTAATAAACTTCCAAAGCATATTATGGTTTATGTCTATTCAGATTCTTCGAATTACAAAGAAATAAAAGTATTCCCTATATTTGTACAATTCTTTGATCCAGAACACGAAATCATTAAGAAGGCAGTGCTCCGGATGATACGTGATGGGTTGACGTGTGTTCTCACTTTTGCATGAATATTCCTCATAAAAATAGGCCCACCAGTGACAGAGAGGTTCTGTCCTCGAAACTGGCATACATGAGGCGATGGGTTCGATACACAGCCATGCTCGTTGGTGTAGTCGCTAGTAGTTTTCCATGGTTTTCTCCAAAAATAGCATAAATATGGGCTAGGACATCTTAGAAAGACCCCCACAGAGGACTCTCTTACTCAAGCCTAGAGCCCTAGTGCAGACAATTGGTCTTAATGATAACATACTACCACCACCTCACAAAAATATGCAAAAGTTAGTTGAATTCATTTTATGTCCTCCTGGCTAAAATGATCCCACAAAGCAACTATTTTCTTCAATGAACAAAATGTAGACATATGAAAAAAATCCCCTTTATATACCTATTTTTAAATTTTATTAACTACTAAGACTAGTTTAGGTTATACTTGTGAGAATTTTTATAAAAAACTTTTTTTGTGTAGCTGCATGAAAGTATCACAAAAGAAGTTTTTGTCTATAGCAAAAATTAATAATTAAAAAATAAATAAATAAATCTATATTGTCCAGTGACACCTATAAAAATTAAGGATTTTTCTTCTCATATCCGTATATTATTAATTTAAATTAAGGTGTACTGATCCAAATTCATCATTTGAGATAAAAATATTTGTACCACATGTGTAAAGTAAGCTTTTGAATCGGTTTTTATAATCATTTTCATTCAATTATGTGCCCTCTAAAATGACCTTTTTTTTCAAAATTGAATATCTTCTATTTTCTTATAAAATAAAAGACATTGCGTAATTTCTCCTCTTTTTCCAATAAAAAATTTTGGTCACCTTATACGTAAAAAATAAGAGTAAGTCAATCATATTTTGTGGCGAGTAACTTTTTTTTTCAGCGAGTGTAATCTAAGTTGAAATTTCGGGCCCTGGCCTTGACAGCATATTATAAAGCTACAGTTCAATTTTCATGAAAATATGTGAATAAACAAAAAAATTACATTTTTATTGGGAATTATATTTATCAGGAGTCACATGACCAAAAGACAATGTAAGATTAAGTTTTCTTTTATATTTTGCAGTATTTTAAATTGAGATCATTGAAATTTCGTAATATTTGTTTTTAATGCCTGATAATTGGATTGTGAATATTTTTGAAAGTGTAGAATTATTAGGAAGGGCTTGAAGGGGGGGGGGGGGTGTCGAAGGAGCAAAAATTTAAATTAAAAATGTTACAGTATTTGAAATTGGTATTATTAGATTTTAAGGCAAGATAAATTGATTGCGGATATTTTCGAGTGTAAAATTATTAGGAGGGACGGAAAAAGGGGGTGGGCGAAGGGGCAAAAATGTAGAAAAGGAACGGGATTTTCGAAGAAAATTATGGAAAACCCAGAACGCTTTTATCCTTTTATATTTTGCAGAGTTTCGAATTCTGATACTCGGTTCATATTTTGTACTAAGGATTTTTAACAATATTTAGCTTGGAATTACGCAAGTTTCAGAGAAAACCATGAAAAAGTCAGACATAAATCATTTTATAACAGTATTTATATTAATCTTGTATCTCAGCTTCTAATTAGCATAATTTCAAAAGTATATATCATTTTAAAACTTATTTGAATCGAATTTCAAGAGTAGACATCACAAATCTCTGATGCCAGATGACGCTTTAATATTTCAAAATTTTAAGATTAAGTTACTTATATAGGGTAGATTAGATCGTAGATGCCACTGGGTTGAGGGCTTGCCACAATCATAATTTTCAAGGGTCATTTGCACTAGGAACGAATAGATTGTTTGATATCATGAAACACTAACAAGGGAAGTATGAATCAGTAAAATTCCTATTGAACCCAAACTAAGCTTAAATTAAAGAGCATGGTCTAAAACATAGGGCAGCATGCAAGTTTGCTGTAACAACCCCCCATAGAGCGAGAAACCGACCCTGAAAGTTTTAGCTGTTTCCATGAAAACCAACGAAAGAGAATGCATTAAGAAGACGGCATGGCATAGTGGTCAGAGTGTTCAGCTTGAGTGACGAAGGTCCTGAGATCAAATCCCGGTGACTGCTCGCAGTTTTTTTTTTATTTTTTATATATAAATATAAATGAAATACAATATGAAAATATATGAATAATTTCAGGGTGGAGGGGACATGTATTAAATTCAATTAAAAAATTTATGATATATTTTTAAATTAATAAAATATTTTATTTCAACTAATATAATTTAAAATTTTTCTTTATTATACATTTTTCTTTTTCCTTAAGTTTACTTGGGTTCAAACTCTGACGAAATGCTCATTATTATTATTATTTATTTATTTTTATTTTTTTTTATGAAATAAAACATTAAAATAAATGAATAACTTTAGAGAAAATAATTATTAAACTTAATTAAGAATTAATAAATAAATAAATATACTCTATATAAAGATACTATTAAGAAATATATAGGATAAAATTATCTCTCTTCGTGAAGAAAAAAATCCCATTGAAATTTACGAAGTTATTTTCAAGTTAATAATGACTGATTAGAAGTAAGAAAATGATCAAATCATAAGCACTTTTCACGATGAGAACAACATATAAAAGAAAGTTTATCACGATTAAATTCATTACAATCTTGTTCAACGTTGAAGCGAACATTTTGGAAATTATTCGGTTTTTCTTCGAGATAACCAGCTTTACAAAATGCATATATAACTAGATTTTTAAATTTTGGAAATGTATGTAAACTAAGCTGTAAACATATGCAAGGGCCAACAGAATAATAACAATAAGTAAAAGTTCTTTTTTTATGTATGAATAATAGCGCAATTAAAAGCGGACGAAAAAAAATGCAATATAGATAATATTTTCCATTGCACTATTCATTTGAAAAACAATTTTTAATATGAAATAAAATGTTTTAATAATTTAACAGAATATTTATTTTTATATATAAAAAATAACAAAATTAAAAGCAGACAATAAGCATTTAATTTATTTAAATTATTAAAAAGATAATAATTAAAAATGTAGTTGAAATAAAATATTTTAATAATTAAAAGTATATCATTATATATTTTTTTAATTGAATTTAATACACGTTCCCCTCCCTGAAATTATTCATATATTTTTATATTGTATTTCATTTATATTTATATTAAAAAAAAAAAAAATGCGAGCAGTCACCGGCATTTGATCTCAGGACCTTTGTAACTCAAGCTGATCACTTTGACCACTACACCACCCCATCTTGTTAATGGATTCTCTTTTGTTGGTTTTGATGAAAACAGCTAGAACTTTTAGGGTCGTTTTCTCGCTCCATGGCGGTTGTTGCAGCAGATTTGCACGCTGCCCTATATTGTAGACCATGCTCTTTAATTTAAGCTTGGTTTGGGTTCAATAGGAATTTTACTGATTCACACTTCCCTTGTAAGGGGCGTTGCAGTCGCCACAGAGCGGATATTTGCAACAATTAAAATTTTCAAAGGTATTTGCACTATGAGCAAGCAAGATATTGTAGGTTCTAAAACAGGAAGAAGGTGGCACTAAGCAGAAGTTTAATACAGTGAAATTTTTCAAGGATCGCTTGCATGGTGAATGAACAGGCTGTTTAGATCATGAAATGGGAATACGGCGCTGCAGGCGCTACTAAGTAGGAATTTGCTATAGTTAGAATTCTCAATAAAAGTACTTCAACAATAAGGGAATAAGATGTTGTAAAACGGGAAGAAGGGTGCACTGAGCTAGACTTTAATACAGTCAGATTTTTCAAGATTGCGAACCAGCTGGCCGCTGAAGGCGGCTAGTAAGAAATATGGATAAAATTAAGAACTTCTACATAAACATCACTAAACTAAACATAACGAAAAATAATAATGTTTGCCAATGTCAGTTTCTGTCATTCTCAAAAGAAAAATTTAACTGCAAATTAGTAATTTATAATCAAGATTTTATGAAATTCAGCTGAAGTAACTGGTGACTGTGAAATTTAATAATAGCATTGACGAAGTAGTGATATCACTATTTTATTTACTTTTTCTACATATTAAATCAAAAGGTAAGATAAAGATGTACATTTCTTAATTTTACGGTTATTTAGTTAAATTTAGGTTATTTTTCATGCCAGAAATGCCAGACAGAGTCTGGGTTTCTGCTTTTTACTTTCTGAACATATATTATGTAAGAAAAGTATTGTAATCATGAAAAAATTTTACTATGAGATTTAGTATGGTATATTTTATGATCTCCTGAGTTTATTTTTGTGATGATATATGTGTGTATGTATGTTTGTGAGTGAACATAACATACAACTAAACACTTTGATTGATTAATCTGAAAGTTGGTAGGTATGTTTGTTATAAATCACCATTACAGAAACTGCATAGATTTTGATGAGTATAGAACTTACAGTATTTTTTACAAAGATATAAAGAAAAAATCTTTATCATTATGGCCAATGGGCTCAAATTATTTCATGTGTGAATAGCATGCAATTGAGCTAAAAGTTTGTAAGTATGTTGTAGATTGCTGACGCAGAATTTGCATTGATTTTGCTGAGTGTAGGACTTAATAGTTCATTTTCAGGAAGACACACACATATAAAAAAAAAAAAAAAGCATTACTGCATGTGCACTCAAATTATTTGAAATGTGTTTGTGTCCGATATATGATCTTTATATTCAATTGAGATATAAATTGGTAGGCGTTTTATAGGTTATCATCTTTTTTTTTTTTTTTTTTTTCGGAATACAAAGTAGAATTTTTATATATTGCCATTTATGGCTTCAAGCTATTTAAAGTTTCTTTTAGTAATGTCAAATTGTATAAAACATATTTAAAAAATAATAATAAAGCAGATAAATATTTGATTTGTGACCGTACCATTTATAATTATTTTACAGGGATGCTTAAAAGAATTGATATGTATTACAATCCATTAAACAATGTTCAACTTGTGGAGAAAAACTCAAACATGATTTTCGCTCTGGTTTATTTAACTACATCATTTATTTAAATTCATTTAAACAATCATTAATTGCTAAATGTTCAGAAAGGTCAAGTTGATTCATTTGAGTTTTTTTTTTTTTTTTTTTTTTTTTCATCTCTGCTGTTTGTTACTGTCTTAATTGCTAAAATTGATAACTCTTTCAAATGATTTTGTATTTTATTCACACAAATGGAGAGTGAAAAAACTTGAGTCTATAGTCTCTTTTGAGTTTTCTGAGATAAGCATTTTAAAATTTATCAAAATAAATGTACAAAAAAATAACAAATCAAAGGAAGAAACAGAGTTCACCAAACTAAGAATTCAGGTCAAAAGTGTTGTTCCTTGTCAATGCTTCCACAATGTTACAACTCTTTTGCCCTCTCGTCTCAATTATCAGAGTATAGATGGCAATTTTCTCTAATTACTTTCATATGTTTATTATTATTTATCTCTTATATTCAATTATAAATTCTGTTTTGTTAAATAAATTTTCTTTTAAGTCAACAACAGGCCACCTCCTTATAAATTTATCTATTTTTACTTTTACAAGAAGGGGGATTATACTTGGAATTTTTGGACAAATATCTTTATCTGGTTAATATAACAGATCAGATATTTTTAATGTTTAGATTGTATTACAGTTTTGTAAAATGCATTATGTAAAGGAACCATTTTTGTGGAATTTTGAAAAGATTCTGCCTCGTAGTAGTGTAGTAGACATTTCTAAAGTGGCTGTAAGATTTCATATTACTCTTGATCATCCTTATTATAAGAGAGAAATTCTGTTTGAAAGAATACTGGGTTTTAAAATCCAATGATACTGGTTATTAAATTAATTTGAATATTTACAACCATTGTATGATGTATCATAGCCATTATTATAGAAAAATATATTATCTCTGTTGTATTCAAGGCTAAAAAGGGGGGGAAAAGTGTATTTTCAAATTATTTTTATTTTTATTTACTATACATTTTATTCAAGTATGAAAAACTGTATATATGTATTTATAGTAATAAATGCAAATATTATATAAAACATTCCACTATTTTAAAAATAGTTTATATTTATTTATTTATTTTAGCTTATCGCCTTGAAAAGATTCTTAAAGTTAATAAATGCTAGTACAAATCCTTCCATAAAGTTAGTTCTTGAGAAATTGGGGAAGTTATATGGACTATGGAGCATTGAGCAACATCTAGCCATTTTGTATGCAGGTATATTATTTTCTTCTAATGTGTATACATTTTAAGTCTGTAAAACAACCAGAAAACATATTAACATCTTCAGTATAAGATTATGATTGTCAAGTATAAATCATGATACAGAAATTTTGAATTATAATCCTTACTTATTTTTCAATTTGTTTACTTTAAAATATCTTATACTTCAATATATGCATTGGTTAGATTGGAATACTGTTTTAATTAATGCTTGATTCATTAAATTTGCTTTTATAGGAGGCTACATTTCAGGAAATTTGCCTTATGACATAGTCAAAGAAGAAATAATCAATTTGTGTAGTATTTTGAAAGATGAAGCTGTTTCTTTAGTGGATGTTCTTGCACCTCCAGACTTTGTCATAAATTCTGCTCTTGGAATGTCTGATGGAAAGGTCTGTTTTTTTTTTTTTTTTTTTTTTTTTTTTTTTGTAAATTAAATTTTATTTAAATGGTGTATGTATTTGGGGAATCAGTTTTGAAAAAGGTACAAATTTTATTCATTAGCAGCCAAATAAAATGTGTATTTCAGCAATCAACCTCAAAAATGTCACAAATTTTGGGAATCAAGTGTGAATTATATATTGATATTTTTGTGAATTATACTTATTACGGGTACAATTATACTTTACATAAGCAATTGTTTGCAATTAAATGTAAATTTACAGATAGATGGGTTTCATCGCAATTAGTTGTAAAAACATCACAAATTTCTGTAATCAGCTTTCAAGGAAGCGCAAATTTTATCAATAATACATAAACTTTTGATAATTTGTTGTGAAATAATCATATCTTTCGGCAATCGACCCCAGAAGTATTTCATATTTCAGGAATCAGCTTCAAGTTGTATCAGTTAATGGCTAAATAACATCTTCTTTTTACTTCAGTTAATTGCGATTAATCAATAAATTTTGTCAATTAATATCAAAATTATTGTCTCAAGATCTATGTTTTGTTCGCAGTGACCACTGGTTAGGAAATCATGGAAAAGTCAGAGAATTTAAGTGAGTCTTGAACAGACAGGGAATTCTGACAAATTTTGTTGAAATAAGCCATTTTTCAAATCTTGTTATTGTAAATTGTTAAAATTTTCACTCATTTTTTGTGGGAAATAAGCAGTGTGTGTCATGGAAAATGGTGAAAAATAATCACGGAAAAGTCAGGGAATTTGAAAAAGTTCTAATGTTGGCCACCTTGTGTTCTATATTTTCATATATTCTCTTATTTTTTCTGCTACTTTTTGACAAGAGTTCACTTTGTTTCTGGTGGCTATAATTTTTTTTACGCACTGCATTTGTATTAGAAGTGAAGCAAACAGAACAGAAAAGAAATTTGGAAACATTTAATTTATAAACCCTTCACTGTGTTGCTGAATAAAAGAAATTAAGTGTAACAATATATGTGTATGTAGGCAAGGTAAAGTATGAATTTGGTCCATAATAGATAAAGTTTATCTAAGAAAGGGTGAGAATAACCCACATTAAACTTTTTTTTTTTTTTTAGAATGGTTTATTCACCTGGGCTGTCTGTCATCAAGCCACTTTTCTGCTATATTTTGACTCAAGGGTCATCCCTATAAATATGAGTGATAATGCATAACCATGTGAGTGACCCGTAAGTAACTCAGAATTAGGACTGGGTGATGTACCGATTCTATAAATCAATTTATCTTCCATCTAATATCGCGATAGAGATAAATCGTTTAACACTGATTTAGAAAATACCTCCTCCCTATCCCCATCTACTTATACAAGTCTTTTAATCGATAGTATACTGACCGAAAAGTGGCACTGTAATTTCTCATATGACTATAACTGACTATAACTCAGCATCTATTGCTTAAAATTACAACAAACTACATATGTAAAATTTTTATTATGAAAAGTTATGTTGATTACATTTCTGAATGATTAATATTAGGGGTGGTTGTTATAAATATTGTTGCGTACTTGAGGGTTCGTGAGTTGTCCGGGAATGAAAGGCCAAACTTACAAAAATTCAGTAATTTATTCACAGAAAGTTCCAGAAAAATACAGGTCAATAAATCAATTATCAGCTTCAATTCAAGCAGTAACCACAGCTTAAACAACAGCTGTCAATAGCAAATCCACAGTACAAACTGTATAGCAATAACACTTGAAGCAAGTCTCTCTCAAAGAGGCTCAAGAGCAATGCAAGCACTAGCGAAGCTGACTGAAAACTGAACTGAACTAACTGCCTTGGCGAGGAAGCGCTCCTTATATGCTGTTCCATGGAGCCCAGATTTTTCGAGAAAACTCTAGAAAGTGGTCAACCAATCAACTTACAGCTTCCATATTTGGTATATCCCATATAAGGATTTTCTCGCCAAGGTCGCCAAAAAAATCGCCAAGGTGGGAAAAAGTCGCCAAATTTGGCGCCAAATCCATTACTTGCATTACTGGGGCTTTTTAATGCGTTTTTAAGGGAAAATAAGGCTATTTCAACGCTAAAACGACTAGAAATGCACAAAATTAGCACTTTATCAACTTACTAAGCCTCTTTGAAAGAATTTATACAAAAATAAACACAATTATTTACAATTTTGTAACACTGCCCCCCTCCCAAGGACTGCACGTCCCGGGCAGTGCAACCCTTGGTCAAGAGGCGAAACTAAACAAATTTACACAATCTAAAACACAAAAACTATGTTGCACATAAAGATAACATAGAAATATAAATTAAGTGGGAAATATTTACAAAGTTCACAAATATGTACAAATATTTATATACAAATATTTACAGTGCACATGCTCAAATTTTACCAGTATTTACATTTTAAAATTTAATTTTACCGTTACTTGTGGTACTTGGCTAGCCTGTTATAGTGCACCACCTTCGGTTTTGATGAAGGTGTTTTAGTGATCCGCACCACTACATCATTCAGCCTTTTTAAGACTGTGTACGGTCCGTCCCAGTGGCACTGTAACTTGGGAGAGAGTCCTTTGCGTCGAACAGGATTCCACAACCAGACCTTCTCTCCTTCCTGGAACTCATGTTGTGTAGCCTTTAGATCGTACCTTGTCTTCATTTTCTCCGTTGCCATGTTAATCCGCTCCCGAGCAAAGTTGTGTACGTCCTCAAATCGTGCCTGGAGATCTTGGATGTACTCCTCGGGCGATGAGGGCGCATCGGGTGGACAACCAAACAGGAGATCACAAGGGAGACGAAGTTCACGTCCAAACAGCATCTGGGCTGGAGTATAGCCGGTGGTTTCATGGACAGCACTTCGATAAGCCAGCAGGAACAATGGCAACTTCAAGTCCCAATCTTGCTGGTTCCTTGATACTAGAAGAGAGAGGTTATTCAGGATGGTACGATTGAACCTCTCGACCATGCCGTCCGACTGGGGATGTAATGGTGTTGTCCGGGTTTTGTCTATGCCGAGTAGTTGACACAGTCCTTTGAAAACATCAGAGGTAAAGTTCCTACCTTGGTCGGTATGAAGTTGTAGGGGCGTGCCGTACCTTGACACCCATTGCTGCACTAGGACCTCTGCGACTGTGCATGCCTCTTGATTGGGAATGGGATATGCCTCAGGCCACTTGGTGAAATAGTCCATCACGACGAGGATGTATTTATTTCCACTGGAGGTCCGTGGCAAAGGACCCAAGATATCGATTGCAATCCGTTCAAATGGTGCTCCCACGTTATACCGTTGCAGTCTTCCTCGACTTCGTTTCTGCGGGCCTTTACGTGCCGCACAAGCATCACAGGATTTACACCATTTCTCCACATCCTCCTTTGCCTTGCACCAGTAGAAGCGTTCCCGAACTTTCTGCAGAGTCTTCATTACCCCAAAATGGCCTCCGGTAGAGCTACTATGCAGTTGTTCTAAAACAGCTGGAATTTTTGATCTTGGTAATAACATCTGCCATCTGAAGCTTTTCCCATCATCAGATTCCCACTTTCTGTATAATACGCCGTTTCTGATATGAAGAGAGTCCCAAAGTGCCCAATAACTTTTCGTAATGGGACTAAATCTGGAAATGTTCTGCCAGGTAGGTCTGTTGCTGGTCGTCTCCTTCAGTTGTAATATTAATTTTATGTCAGGATCTTCCAACTGGGCTTTTCTAAGTTCTTCGTCACTCCATGGATCGGGATCTTGTTCTGGTGGTGTTGAGGTAGTAACTTGGCAGGCCACCGGATTTATCGGCAGGTATTTCTGTTCGGCTCTAGAGCAGTACTTGCAGACTTCCGAGCAGGGCTTCCGGGACAAGGCATCTGCATTACCATGTAGAGTCCCTTTACGATGACGTATCTCGAAGTCATATTCCTGGAGGCGTTGTATCCACCTGGCAATCTGTCCTTCCGGGTTCTTGAACTGGAGCAACCACGTTAAAGATGCATGGTCAGTCCGGAGCAGGAATCTTCTGCCATAGAGGTAATGATGGAAATGTTCTATGGCTTTTACGATGGCGAGTAGCTCTTTCCTGGTGGTACAGTAATTTCGCTCTGGTTTAGACAGGCATTTACTCCAATAGGCAATGACATGTTCTTGACCATCAATTTCCTGCGACAGAACAGCACCGACACTCTCATGGCTGGCATCGGTATCAAGTATGAACTGTCTGTCGGGCTGTGGATACGTCAAGATAGGCGATGATGTTAAGGCCTCTTTAAGTCGCTTGAACGCATTTTCACATTCATCTGTCCACAGGAACTTCTGTTTGGCTTCCGTCAGCTTGTGGAGTGGTCTGGCAATATTTGAGAAGCCCTTGACAAACTTCCTGTAATAAGTGCATAACCCCAGGAAACTTCGTAGTTGGTGTACATTTTCAGGGCGACTCCAGTTCTCGACTGCAGAGATCTTCTCCGGATCAGTTCTCACACCTTCGGCAGAGATGATATGGCCGAGGTAGCTCACTTCACGACGGAACAAGTTACACTTGCCTGGATTCAATTTGAGGTTAGCCATTCTGAGTTTCTCCAGCACCTTTCGGATGTTTCGTAGATGGTCTTCAAAGGTGCGCCCCACAATGATAATATCATCCAAATACACCAGACAGGCTTCATAGGAAAGTCCTTTTAGCACTGTCTCCATCAGGCGTTCAAAGGTGGCAGGAGCATTACATAATCCGAACGGCATAACTTTAAATTGCCACAGTCCTTGTCCCGTGGTGAATGCAGTCTTCTCACGATCATCAGGATGTAACTCTACTTGCCAGTAACCGCTCTTCAGATCCAAAGTCGAGAACCATTTATTGCCAGCAAGTGTGTCTAATGTGTCGTCAATTCTGGGAAGAGGGTAACTGTCTTTCTTCGTGATGTCATTCAAACGACGATAATCCACACAAAATCTTGTTGAACCATCCTTTTTCCGCACCAGTACTATGGGAGAGGCCCAAGGACTCGTTGATGGCTCGATGACGTCATTGTGCTGCATTTCATTTAGAAGTTCAGTGATCTCTTCCTGTTTAGCAAAAGGAAGTCTTCTTGGATGTTGTTTGATTGGAGGATGATTCCCTGTATCAATTCTGTGCTGGGTGATGTTCGTTCTCCCGACGTCTTCAGGTGTTCGAGAAAAAAGATCTTTAAATTCATGGAGTAGCTTCTCCGCAGCACATCTCTGTTCCTTTCCTAACTCTGCATTCTTGAGTAATTCCGTTATTAATTGTTCAGAAGACTTGGATTCAGTTGATTGCGTGGGGCGGTTGATGCATGTTACAGGAGTGCAGGCTACTAACACCTCATCCTTCTTCACTGTTCGGACCTTATCGCTGATGTTTGCGACTCTCACAGGAATAGTACTCTTTGAGAGATCAACTAGAGATGAAGCTACCAAAACTCCTCTTGGGCTATTGTCTGTATTCGGGTATTCAATCAGTCCATAGCGGAAGTATTGCTTTGTAGGTGGTGTTCCTGAAACTATTGTCTCTGTGTGTGGAGGGATGGAAATTTCAGACTTGGCTGTTATCTGGCAAATTGTCTGAATGTCTTGATTTTCAGTGTTGAACACAGCGATGTCTTCCGAACTCGAATGCAGTTCATTATTCTTGAAGTCCAATTGAAAGTCAAATTTTCTCAGGAAATCAATTCCAATGATTAAAGGATCTCTTATATCAGCCACATATGCCATATGATGGTAACTGGCATTCCCAAAAGTGATGGCCAAGTTCATTTTTCCATATATTTTGATTTCGTCTCCGGTCACAGTCTGGAGTTTAACGCAGGGCGGAGTCCAGATGATCTTCTCTTTTAGTTCTTGAGCCAAATCCGTTCTAATGATGGTCACATTGGCTCCCGTGTCCAGAATCATCCGGCAGGTGGCGTTGTTGACTTGGCCATAGACGTAAAGTCCATTATCGCCGCCACTCATCGATGAAACATGAAATACTGTAAATTGGGGCTCTTTAATTTCAGGCAACCTCCGCCCCGCGAGATGGCCTCCTCCTAGTTTCCCTGCAGTGATGGTGAAGCCGGGTGATTTCCTATAGTTGGTCGTACAGGGCAGTTCCTCTTCACGTGACCATCCCCTCCACAGCCCCAGCACTTTATCTTCCGGTCCTTTATTTCCTTTTTATTCTCCAGGCTGCGCAATCTCTTTAAGATCTCTTCGATACTTCTCTTCATTTCATTTTCACCAGCAGGGGTATCGCTTAATGAGACTGCTCTTATGGTATGGCGGTCTTTACGGGAGGCTTGTTGGGCTGCCTCTATCCTAAGTGCATAGCCTAAAGCTGATTCTACGTCTCTGATGTTGGACAGTCTTAGCGCTTTTTGAATTTCTGGATCACGAACAGCATCGATAAAGTACTGAAGAGCTAAGTCGTTCCGAGTGTCAGCATGACAGTCTGAGAATGCTAGATGTGACAATCTCTGAATGTCCGCTGCCAGCTCTTGCAAACTTTCGCCCGTTTTCTGGTAACGGGATTTTAGCTGGAGGCGACTATAGTCCTTAGAACACTTCTCTCCGAAGCGTAGCTCCAGTGCTCTAGTCAGGGCCTCGAAGTCGTTCCTTTCTTCTTTAGAAACATTTCTCAGTATCTCGGCTGCATCTCCCCGTAATGCTGCTGCTAAGTGGACTGACTTGGCGGTAGAGTCCCAGCCGTTAGCTTCAGCTACGATGGAAAACTGCGTCCTATATACATGCCAAGAGGAACTGCCGTCGTAGGTAGACAACTTAATAAATTCCTGATTCTGGATTCTTCTCTCTTTCTTTTCAGTTTCCTGGGGCAAGGAGATCAACTTCTCGTCTACTTTTCTCTCAAGATGTTCCTCTACTTTCTTCATGACTTTCTCCTCGAAATTATCTTCTATCTTCATAAATCTCTCTTCAAAATTCCTTTCTACTTTCATAACATTTTCCTCTATCTTCATAGCTTTCTCTTCAAAACTCTCTTCTATTTTCATAACTTTTTCTTCTATTCCATCTATTCTGTTTTCCACGTCTGATAACTTACACTCTATCACTTCTTTCACGTTTACTAAGTCGTCTCTCACTGATGATAGTTCTTTCTTCATCTCTTCTTGATTAGATTTAATTTCTTCACCCAAACTGTCTTTCATTTCCTTCATTTCTTCAGTCAAGCCGTCTTTCAATTCTCTTTGCGATGCTTCCATACTTTCTTTCATCTCTCTTTGTCCTTCCTTCATTCTTTCGATCAATCCGGTTTCCATCTTCTCCTGTCCGGCTTTCATTTCATTCATCTCTTGACTCAGGCTAACTTTCATCTCATTCATCTGGGTAGCTAAGCTTTCTAGAATTTTTTTCATCTCTTGCTCCATAGCTCTCGTTATCACCATTCACAGACAACCCCACTCCTGACACCAGAAATGTTGCGTACTTGAGGGTTCGTGAGTTGTCCGGGAATGAAAGGCCAAACTTACAAAAATTCAGTAATTTATTCACAGAAAGTTCCAGAAAAATACAGGTCAATAAATCAATTATCAGCTTCAATTCAAGCAGTAACCACAGCTTAAACAACAGCTGTCAATAGCAAATCCACAGTACAAACTGTATAGCAATAACACTTGAAGCAAGTCTCTCTCAAAGAGGCTCAAGAGCAATGCAAGCACTAGCGAAGCTGACTGAAAACTGAACTGAACTAACTGCCTTGGCGAGGAAGCGCTCCTTATATGCTGTTCCATGGAGCCCAGATTTTTCGAGAAAACTCTAGAAAGTGGTCAACCAATCAACTTACAGCTTCCATATTTGGTATATCCCATATAAGGATTTTCTCGCCAAGGTCGCCAAAAAAATCGCCAAGGTGGGAAAAAGTCGCCAAATTTGGCGCCAAATCCATTACTTGCATTACTGGGGCTTTTTAATGCGTTTTTAAGGGAAAATAAGGCTATTTCAACGCTAAAACGACTAGAAATGCACAAAATTAGCACTTTATCAACTTACTAAGCCTCTTTGAAAGAATTTATACAAAAATAAACACAATTATTTACAATTTTGTAACAATATTGATATCAAAAAAAGTTTTTGATGGCCTGTGGCACGACAGTTTTTGAAGTGTGCGTTGCCGCTTTGTTTACAGCACTTGTGCCTACTTTATTCGCTTGACGAAGGGTCGTGTTTTATTTCAACTCAAAATGATTGTTGCTAGTTTTTTGCATTTTATGGTGTTTTAAAGTTTTTAACAAATTACTTTTCAACCCTAGTTCTCTGATGTAGTTTTGTTATTGTTAGTTTTTACAGGATCCTTTTATTTTTTAAACTGTTTAGCCCTTTTTTTTTGTGTGTGTTCCTGATATATGATGGAAAATTGAACTTGTATTTTGATTTATAAAATTTGTCTTTTACCACAGTCAGTTAATTAAATTTCCTCTTTCTTTAAAAAAATGTTTCAAGTCGAATAATAAACTCAACGCGATATTTTTGAACCAACTGCTCAGTTAAGTAATAATTTAGAAAAAACATTTTGAAAGCTGATTCCTAAATTTTTTATCATTTTACTAAAATTAACAAAATTTCTGCTTCTTTTTTGTGTCATATTGCCGAAATATGTTATATTCTGGCTGTCAATATTCAATTTGCCTACCACACATCATTCTGAAATAAAAATAGGGTTCCCATGGGTCAGGGAAACCCTGAAAAACCTGGAAAAGTCGGAGAAAATTGCAAATATTGCCCATAAGCTTGGAAAAAATATCATAAACCTTGAAAATGTCTTTTGAACATTCAGTTTATGTTGCAAGTTGTGTTTACTATGTTGTCTTTTATGCCGTGAACTATTTTCTATAGTCTAAGAGCCAGTGAAAAGCTACCTGTATGTATTTGACCAGACCTGGGTTTTTGTACATTGAGGCCCCTATACCTACCATACATGAGATGGGGAGTCGCTAAGCCTAGCGTGGTGGACGTGGCGGGCGCTCAGGTAAGACAGGTATCGACTTTTGGCGAATTTTAAATTCATTTGACCACATCTGCCGTTTGGAAATTTGAAAATATATTATTATTATTATCGGAAAATAACAATGGCAGACCATTATCGCGCATATAACATTGTGGCAGACAGTTTTGAAAGTGCTGAAAAAAATAAAATTTTGAAAGTAATTGACCAGATCTGCCACTGATATATTTTATTTATTAAGGTCTTAAAAACATATTCGTCACGGCAGACGTTTTCATTGAGTACATACTTCAGCAGGCAATAAAATCTTAGCAACTACACGGTCAGATATACATGTATTACGTTCCCTGTTTTACATCAATGATTTACTTTATAAATGTTTTTATAGTAATTAATATTTAATTTTGTAAACTATGGACTAAAATTTATAAGTTTGATGATAGAAAAGTAAATATATTTCGAAAGAATCTCAAATATTAAGGTGTATTGCAGATAACAAATAATCATTCAAATATTTATTTTATTTTGTTCTTTTTATTTATTTAAGACACAATTAACAAAAATGAATCAAAAAAATAAATCATGCATGCATTACAAAATATATATTTCTTTCCATTGGTTTGAATCTACATTCATCATCATGAGAATCATGTATGACGTTGTGTGACTCGTCTTCATCATCCATTGAATCGGATTCTGTAAAAATAAAACGTAAATTATAGAATAGAAGGAATGTGTAAATTGATTCAAGCATATTCGGTAAAGAATTAATTATTATGAACTTACCAGGGACCTTCGTAATTAAGTCACTCACAGAAGTTGGGTGTTGATCTCCTTCGAACTATTTGAATACAATATTACCGCCTTGCTCAATCCAACCATACTCTAATGGGTCGAACATGGTCGGTTGCTTTTTGTAAGCATTTTTCCAAACAATTGAAGTATAATGCGCTCTTAGAAGTTGCTGGTAAAGCTCACTCTTACACAATGGTATTGAGCTTGCGTCAAAATTCAGTATTTTCTTGCTAAAATTTTCATTAACGCCGGAAGCTTTATAATTGCTGACGAAAAGTTGGTACCTTCCATCATCAACGTCAATAGATTTTTTTTGCATTGTAGAGCTGGCAGGTAAATTATTGAATACTATTAAATACCTCTTTTAATTGATCCTCAATCAAATTTTTTTCAGCAAAGTAAAAGGTTTTTTCTTCCCTTTATTTAAAAAAGCCGGATTGAAATCACATCCTGCGAACGCATGGATTACGATTAAGCTTTTGGCTAACAATTAACCAAGCTCGTTATAAATTTTTATGACGTCAATATACCTTTCGTTATTTCCTGTTCCATTGAGCATACAAATATTAGAATTAGAATTTTGTAATTGTGTCATATTCCCAATCATTGTAATCAAAATGGTATCAGAGGCTCTAATAACAATATTCGACTGCTCAGCGATATTGCAATCATGATAGATTATCTTGGTATCAGCTTCTTCATGTGAAGGACAATATACATTTTCAACAACACTTGATTGGATTTGTCATCAAAAACTTGATACGATTGACAATTTCGGAAATTTAAAAAAATCTGTCGGTTGCCCAAAAATGATTTCATTTCCTCACTACACCAATGATTTGTAAAAAAAATCTACCAGAGTGTCCTTAAATTTAGTATTCTTCAATTCTTTTACAAAATCCGATGGCCGCACCAGTTCAGGCTCCGAAATTGTGTAATCAATCAACGATGCTTCATGACGTAGACATCTTTTATTGATGGAAACAAATATTGGTCAAAGATTACATCAATTCTCCGGGTGGAATATTTTGATACCATTTGCAGAAATTTCTTTGAAATACTCCCGAATATTTTGGGAACTTCTTTCATAGAATGTAGAATGAAAAATCTATCAATTAAGAATACATATGTATTACGTGGTGGTTCCTGATCAATATTTGGTTCAAGGCATTTTACTAGGCTAGAATGAGTACAATAGTGATACATAGGGAAAAAAATCTGGAGTGACTCCACTCGACATTCCGAACATTGAGTAATTAACAGTTTTGTAGATAAAGTAAAGAAAGAGGAGTTGTTAAACAAACAAAAGAGAAAAAACCATAATAGAGTGTTTGAGTATTTTTCTCCATATATTACACGATGTTTAATTTAACGCTACTGAACTTTGAGCCCATAATTTTTATTAAAATCACACAATCAACTGTGGAAGAAAATCATATTTATTGAAATTTTATTTTTCCGACTGAGTGAAAATAATGCCTGGACCGGGAGTCGAACACCGGTCCGGTGTTCGACTCCCGGTCCAGGCATTATTTTCACTCAGTCGGAAAAATAAAATTTCAATAAATTTGAGCCCATAGATCATAATAATAAAGAATTTTTCGTTGTTTCCCTGTAAAAACCTATAAATGCTAGATTCACCAAAATGCTTATAGTTAGTGCAACAGTGATTTATAATATTCATATAAATTTTCAGCTCAATTGAATAAGGCGTTTAGATGCTATCGCACTTTTGAAAATTTGGTCCCATAGGCCATAATGATAAAGAAATTTTCTTTGTATCCCTGTGAAAAAATTGTAAGTGCTAAATTCATCGAAATCTATACAGTTGGTGCAACTGTGACCTTTAACATGTGTAAAAAATTTTTGCTCAGATTAATAAGGTGCTATCACAGACGCTATCACACTTTTTAAAATTTGGCCCCATAGGAAATATTGATAAAGAATTTTTCCTGGTGTCCCTGTAAAATAACTATAAGTGCTAGATTCACCAAAATCAATAGAGTTCATACTATGGGGACTTACAATATACGTACCCACTTTCAGCTTATTCGAACAAAGCGTTTAGATGCTAGCGTGTTCACTCACAGACATAGAGGTGCCAATTTTCAATAAGAACTATCAGTAATCAGAGTTATATACTTATGCAACGTGGAGAAGTGAATTGTGTCACGGAATAATTTTTATGCAAAAGCCCACATATAATAATGAATAGCACTGTTTTTGTAAGCAAATATATAATATATTAATTAAAAAATTAGAAAAATTTCTAAAACAAAATTAAATAAATATGTATTTCTTTTTCTTCTTACAAAATAAGTTTTTTTTTTTTTTTTTAACCTGCTTTGAAAGGGGAAAAACATTTGGATCTCTCTCATTATTATTATTGCTTTATGTATCTTGCATAAAACCTAACATATCTTTTGTTTGATAGTATAGTATGTATTTTAAATTTATTGAGGAAAAACAAATAGATTCATCAACTTCAGTAATAAAGCCTAAAAATAATTACATATGTGAGAAATATTGAGCACTTCTATCACTTTTTCCTGATCACTAGCTGGGAAACGGCGAGGGGCAGTCAAAATATAGATAATTAGATAAATGAGAAATGTTCTTTATAGGTTCTAGAATCTAATAAAGCATGTTTGAAATGAATATTGACATTTATGTTGCTGATGGAGAAAAACTGGGAAACTAAAGGCTTTTGCAAAGCTTTTAATCAACGATGGCTGGTTGGAGATAAGAAAAGAGGGAGGGGAGAGGAGGGGGGGGGGGTCAAAAAATATTTACATCAGCCAGAAAGATTGCATAATTCTATTTCTTTATAGTTTCTAGAATCTTATAAAGCAAGTTTTAAATGAATATTGACATTTATGTTGTGGATGGAGAAAGATTGTGAATTGGAATGCTTTTGTTGTGCGTTTGATCGTCGATTGTTAGTGGAGTTTCTTTTTTTTTAATGAACGATATCTGCGACTTTTTAAAAAGCATAGAATCCGTAATTTTTATATGTTGTCCGTAATGCCATAATTACTGCCGTAAATCCGTAACAATTACGGACAAATCGTAATAATTGGCACCTCTACAGACATACACACACATATACATACATCATCGTAAAAATAGTGAAAACGGATTCAGGGGACCTAGAAACATATAGAAACATCAAAATCTCAAATTCGGATTTTTGACATGATTACAATACTCTTTAACTACATTTCTTGCAACCATGGAAGCCTCTGCACAAGTGTGGATTCAACAAGTCCACTAGTAAAAAGGGGAGACAAGCTTTTCATTGAGAGAAAATAAGCGATAAGGGAATACCGAATGAATGGATGTTTACTAAATTCAAACATGTTGGTCAACTTGGAAACCCTCCAAGATTTTCGACTCATCCTCACTGCTAGGCGTAGGAAACGTGGTTACACTTTCCTCACTATAGTGTTCGAAAAGTAAACAGAAAGATAGCTATACAGACAGTCTATGCATAGATCTGACCAGGTAGTAGCTAAGTATGTACTCAATGAAAACGTCTGCCGTGACGAATATAAGTTTTTAAGACCTTAATAAATAAAATATATCAATGGCAGATCTGGTCAATTACTTTCAAAATTTTGTTTTTTTCAGCACTTTCAAAACTGTCTGCTACAAGGTTAAACGCATGATAATAGTCTGCCATTGTTATTTTCCGATAATAATAATAACATATTTTCAAATTTCCAAACGGCAGATGTGGTCAAATGAATTTAAAATTCGCCAAAAATCGATACCTGTCTTACCTGAGCGCCCGTCACGTCCACCACTCTGGGCTTAGTGACTCCCCATCTCATGCATGGTAGGTGTAGGGGCCTCAATGTACAAAAACCCAGGTCTGGTCAAATACATACAGGTAGCTTTTCACTGGCTCTTAGACTATTACGTTGCAGACCAAATTTTGTGACTGGAATTTTCTAAAAATAAACCTGGAAAATCTGGGAATTTTATTTTTGAAATTGAGTGGGAACCCTGAAAAAAAAAAAAAAAAAAAATCAAGACCAATTTATTCCTTAGATGAAATAGGTAGCAGAGTTTGAAAAAGAAATTTAATTTTAAATGATATTATTAAAACTTTCTTTTTAATAATATTTTAAAGTATAAACATTGTAGATTTTATTAACTTCTTTAAAGTAATATGTAAAGCTTGTTAATTGTATTATAAAGAGCACCATTAAAAGTTCTTGTGTACATTCTTCAAAAAACCCTTCCCCCTTACAATACTAATAATAGAAGTGTCTGACAAGGCCAAATTATTGAATAAATAATAATAACAGATATGATGTACTGTATTGTGAAACTATTTTAATCATGATTTACTGTATTCTTAAATATTATAAAAAATAAATTTATTTTCTATTTAATGACAAAAATTAATATTTATTACAAATATACATACTGTAATTGCTTATTAAAAAAAGAAAAAAACATTACTTAGCAAACAAATTGGAGTCTTCGTAAAACCACAAGAAGTTTGGAACAGTTATGACTCATCTAAAATCGTATTTTCTTCTTTTCTCCCCAATTTAGCATAGTGCAAGCATAGCATTTCGTCTCTGCTTTGGAATAAACGGAGCACACGACAGGCCGGTTTAAGTGCATCATCTCTCTGGTATCTCCTTTGAAATGAAAAGCCAGAACGTAGCACAATTCATATTACGTTAAATCGTAAGACGTCTTTTGCACTTAGTGTTAAATTGTTTTCGATAAATCGACAAAACTTTTCTTGATACATTAACTCGCAAGAGCGTCGAGGTAACTTGATGCCTAGCTAACCTCGGATTTTTCCAATTCCATAATAGATGTTATCTCTAAATCGATGCTGCATTACGTCATCTAACATCATCATTCCGAAATTTCATCATAGATGTTATCGTTAAATCAAATCTCAGATTTTAGCTATGAATTGATTTTTCAATTACATCGATGTAACGCCCAGTCCTACTCAAAATATCAGAAAATTTTACAGTATTTGAAGGATTTCTGAACCTTCGCATCCTGCTTCATTTAGGTTTTAAATTTTTATTTCAATTTTTTAGTTTTAATTTAAAATATATATACATAAAAAAAATTTAAGATAATGTTTTTTTATCGACAGCCTAAAAAGTAGAAAATTAAGCATAATTTTCTGCTCTCAAACCAATTAAAAGATCATTCATTGATGACTGTGTCCTACTACATGATAACATACTTTGTCATCAATGAATGTTTTTAATCATTTAATTTGTTTAGTACAGAAAATTTTGCCTTATTTACTACTTTTTAGGACGCCGATAAAAAAGCATTCTTTTTAAAAATCTTTTCTATAATTTCTTTCAGATATATGAGCATTTACAGTCAGCAATAATGGATACTCCAGGAACTATGGAGAGGCCATACTGGTGGAGAGAGTATTTTCAGAAGCCTAGTTTAACAGCCAAACTCTAAAAAATTGTAAGAATATATGCACATAAGTGGAACCTTTTTCTTAGCACAAAGTTAATGATCAAAATGTGCATTCTCTTTTCACTAATTGTTATAGCAGAATATAATAATCAAAAGACTTTCTGAATAATTATAATAATACAAAGTTATATTTTTGCTACAATTGATTTCTTATAATTTTGTATATACTTTTGTAAGTATGCAATATTTTCTGTACAAAATTATTTTGGTTACTTTTTACAATAAAGAAAATGTTTTTATGATAGCACTCTGAAGTTATTTTAGCAGATACATTCCTTTAATGCTTTATCATTAAAAAAAAAAAAATGCTTTTTCAATATAGTTTTAATAGTATGCAAGCTGTCTGTATAATGTGCATATATCTGATAACATTCTAATTAATATTCTGTAGTATTGTTTGTGCTGCCTTTTTTTTTTTTTTTTTTTCCCAGAATATTTTTCTTCTTATTTTAATCGTAATAACATTTGAAGAGAACTACTCTAAAAATAAAGTGGTGTGGGAAAAGAACGGTACAAACAATACTACAGAATATTAACCTTTTACATGCCACACTATGATCCAGATGTAAATTAATTCATCAAAATCACATTAGAATACACCCAATAAGACTATAAAACAAAAAAAAATTCTGAAATTTTTTTTTTCTATATGATTTCTATGATGTTCCTTTTAAGGAACATTGGCATGTAACGCTGTCTTTTTTCTACTAGTTTCGCTTCAGGAAAACAAAGCGCTTTATGATAATTTTTTTAAACATTTCTGCTTCAATGAAGTTTTATTTTACAATTTGAATTAAACTTTTAATGAGTTTTCCTTAAATATTAGTAATTTTAACATATTTTTTAAATTATCTAAATATTTTAATAGAATTACAATGTAAAAAGTACAGAAAAAAAAAATACATTCACAAACTCCTGACTATATACTATATACAACAATAGAAATACTATGAATCAAATGCAATTTAGAAAATAGAAAATAACTTACCAAGAAAAAATAAAGATTTCACTAGGCACAAGAAATTAAAATTTTAAAACATAATAAAGCCCTAATACTGTTGTTTTTTTAGCAGTTTTTTTTAATGTTCATGATATTGTGCGAAGCAATGTATATGGAGTCTCTTTTTGCATTCAAAACACTTGTAATGTGTGTTTTTTTGGCAAACTACACATCTCCCTTGTGCTGCAGAAACAATGTAGTGTGTGTCAGATTTTCTCGAACTTTTCGAGTGATGGGCACGGGGTCCAGGTATAATATGAATTTTCAGCTTTGCTCTAAGCAAATTTAAAGTAATCTCTCTTCAATTTAAAGTAATCTTTCTCTCTCGAAAAGACCTAAAACCTAAAATAAACAAGCAACTCTTATGAAGCACACTTATTTCTTGCTTGTATCGATGACTAATCGTGCTTCTCCGCAGACATTTCCCAACCCCTCCCCCCTCTGAAGTTCCTCACCCTTTAGAAATAAATAACGCATCATAAATGTTCTTCACACATTTATATCTAGCACATATAAACAATCTATGCATTAAAATGTAATAAAGGAATGAATATCTGGTATATCACTGAAATTGTATACTGTTACATGCCAATGTTCCTTTTATGGAACATTGTATTTTTAGGCAAAATTTAAGAAAGATTTCTTATTATTATTTTAATTTCATTTATTATCTCATTAAAGTGAACCTTTTCAAGAATGATAAGAGAATAGATGAATTTTAATTTTTAGGAATATTTTAGAATTTTTTTTCTTACATATTGTAAAAAATGCCGAATTTTAGAATTTTTTTTACCCTGAAATTTTTATATTTGGAAAAAAAGGATTATATCAAAAAATCAATCATACCATCATTAATAAACCGTATCAGTTTTAAATTTACAGATGTAACAGTTTATTTAAAAAAATATATTAATCATGATGTTCCTTAAAAGGAACATTGGCATGTAAAAAATTAATTAGAATGTTGGCAGGTATGTAATGACATCATTGATTTGAAAGAGAAAATAGAAAAGATGAAAATTTAATTTTAAAGATAGTTAAAAAAATGATTATGTAGGAGATATAAATAGATAATATTCATCATATTGGAGAGAAATATTTTTTGAAAGAATGTGGTTTTGTGACCATTTTTTTAATTTCATATTTTGGCTACACTTCTTTATGCAGAGATGCAATTCAGTGTATCAACACTTTTTATTGTTAATCTTTTTGTATCAAACTTCAATTTTACGTCTTGAATCTTTATGGTGGAATGAAGTTTTAAAGGATATTTTTTCCCCCAGAGTGGGACATTCTTAAAAATATAAGGGAAATACAAGTTTTAAACCAGAAATATTAAAAAAAAAAAAAAAAAAAAAAAAGTTTGAAATTTATTTTTTTTACTTTTCGATTTTTGAGTCATTGCATTATAAGAAGGAAAAGAAAAGAATGGATCTTTCAGCTCAAACTCTTCCTAAACAATCTCACCTTATCATAGTACAATCATCCTTTTTTGTTTATAGCTGACATCTGAATGAACAATACATATAATATTAAAAATAAATTGCTGCAACATTTTCATAAAGCAGTATAATGTGTCCATGAAATGCATACTAAAATTACAGTAATAAACTTTTCATTGATTTAAATTACCATCTTTAGGTTAAGTTCTAGATCTACCATTGATCTTTTTTTTTTTTTGTGTGTGTGTGTGTGTGTTATTTTATTAACAACTAATAATATTTATTAAAAATAACTTGTAAGAACCCACTAATGCTCTATTACCACATTCAAACACATAGGATGGTTTCAGCAAGGTTTGGGGTTTGTTATTCTATAGTCATTTATTGCACATATTAAAGTGCATATGATTGTGATCTATGACTTAAAATTGATTCTGAATCACCAAAAACAACTATGCTCAAACCACAACTTAAACTGAACGGACATTTTTTCAACTATTTGGCTACCAGATTTCTTTCAGAAAATACTAAATTTGAAATGACATGTGAGTAACTGTGATTAAACAAGTAGCTAATAGAGGGTGCTGCAGTTACATTTCAATGATTTTCAAGTAGTGGATGAAATTGTTTTTAAAAAATAGGGATCAAATGACATTACAATGGTTTTGATATTGCTACCATGTATAACATCAAACAACAAAGTTTTATGTCACCTTCTGCATTCCTATAAATACACATGCCTCAAAGAAATTTCATTTGAAATAATGCCTTATGAAAAATATATATCTCTGTTATAAATAAAGATAACTAAGATAAACATATCATTTGTCTTAATTAAGGCCAAGCAAATATTGTTTGAAATAACACAATATAAATTTTCATATTTTACACATCAATGGAGTTCATAATTCCATTAACATTTTAATACTTTTGTAAAGTAATTCTATTTCTTTTACAACATATTTAGGTTTGTCTGTTATCACTATTTGTATGTTTCAATGAAGAAAATTTAAGATTTTTATTTAGCAAAAATCATAATTGAAATATTAAGGAAATTGAAGGCCTTTGTTTCACTTAATATATACGTTTTAATTTGATATGGTTTTTGGATAAAGTTAACCCACTGCCTGATGCAATTTTTAAAAAATTTCTTAACTTTATGCAATATCTCGTCTTGACTCTGGAAGTTACAATCCTCCATAATGCAAGTAGAAGAGCAGAAAAGTGCTTAAGAAGTTTTAGAATGTTATCGCCTAGCTATTCTCATACATCTTCTCTCTTGTATAAGTGTATTTATACATACAAATGCAAAGGATAAATACATTCATTCTTAAAGCACACTTTTAGCAAAAAAGAAGCAATTATTTAAATTATATATTTTTTAATTGGATTAAAAGGAATAAAGTAAAATAGATAAAAAAATAAATTATAACAATTTTATTATAAAATCAAATACAATACATATATTATGATAAGATGATATGAAATAAACAAATTAGCCCAATAGATATAGTTTATAATTTTTTAAAATCAAAATGCATATTATTAATGATAAAATTATACATAATAAAAATCAGTTTTCAAGTTTCTTAATTACATGTCCAGTAAATTTTGAATAAAATTTTAACATAAAAAATTTACAAATTTTAATCTGACAGAGTGTATAATTTTGAAATATGTACATAGAATACTCTATTTTCACCACACAAAGTTGAGCTCCATAGAATGTTGATAATGAAAAAAAAATGTCACATAATGTTAAGGCTATTTGATAAAGGAATAAAATCAAGCTCAGTATCGTCAAATAAAGCAACTTTAAAATCTGGGAGAGGAGGAGATTCTGGAGGATGAAAACCTAAAAAATAAGGAAAAAATTATATACTATATACATATAAATCTGCAGAATTATTCTATATACAGTTAACTCCCTCTAATCCACAAAAATTTCCTCGAAAGATTATGTGGATTATAGGTCATTGCCTTTGTTTACATTTTTCTTTTGCCGCATAAATAAACATTAAAATGGAAAAATGATTTATGTTGCTGATTTTATCGAAATCTCAGCTGTAAATTTCTTTAGTTGCATTAAAAAAATAAATTGTAGATTAGAGGACTTTATGGATTACAGGTCTGCTGATTAACAAGAGTTGACTACATTTCTCATTTATCTCTTAAATTAAGATAGAATGGGTAAGAGAAACTTGTCATCTTTTTATTACAAGGTCCTATTTTTCTGAAATGAATTGATGGTAGAAGAATCCTTCTCTCTTTTAGATATACATAATAAATAGCATAAATACTGAAAAGATAACGCTCGTCACAATTATTATTATTATTAACAAATGATATACACTTTTTTTTTTTTTTTTTTTTTTTATAATGGAAAATTAATTAAAAATTGGAATATTAACTTAACAATCGAAGAAAATCGGTAAAAATAATAATAAAATTACACCTATCGACAAAATACAGAATAAAATTGTCTAAAATTAGCATTTTTAAGTCTGAAATTTTTTTAAATATTAGAAAAATGAGAGAAATATACATTAAAATATAAAAACGGGAGATATGGCTAAAAGACAGTCTCCCGTGAAAAACAATAGAGTTGGTAAATATGCTACATACAACCAAATTTTAAATGTTTATTAATAAAATTGCTGAAAAATTCTGAATAATAAAAAAACAAAGATTATTTATCATGAAAATCGTAAGACAAGTTACAGTGCTATAAATTAGTTGCAACTGCTAATGGACATATTTAAAATTTACCTTTTAATATTTTTCAACCTCAATTTACTTATTTGTAAAACTATTTAACTAAAACATTTTCTAAACTTTAATACAAAGGCTTAGTTTTTACCTTTAATATCTTTCAGAGGAGATGGCAAATTATCAGCAGTCAGTTCAGCATAATTTGTAAAAGTGTAATTTAAAAATAAAGCATCTATATGAGCTTGTTGAATTCGCTCACACTGAGGTAAAAGATCTTCATAATCATCTGCATTAAAATATATATATATATTAAATATAATTGTACATACAATTCATAACAGAAAATTCATAAAAAGCTATGTTTATCTGTATTAAAATTTGAAAAATAAATGTGAAGACTTATCAAAAGTTTTTATTTTATTCAGTTTTTCTTTTAATACTAATCTTAAACACAAATTTTGGCTACATGAAATATAATAAACCAGCAAACCTGTGCAAAACTTTCGCATTTTCTTTCTTTTCTTATTTACCTTAAAAATTTGAAACTCATAAATCTTAAATCAAATTCTCCGCTCAATTTTAATTTTAATTCATCAGAGACCAAGCTATTATGAAATCAAAGTTAATATTGTGCAATGAAACGCTAATGATGTTAAACCAAAATCATCCAAAGGAAAATTAATGTTTGACTACTCAGTTTTCATACTTTGCCAGGCAGTACAACTTTAATATAGGATCCCCATGGCGGCTTTTGAAAGCTGTGTTTTGTTGCCATGTTGGCAATGCATTTTTATTAATTTATTTATTTTGGCATATTTTTTTTTTTTTTTTTGTTAAAAAAAATAAGGAATAAGGAATTAACTTAGTCATCATGCTTAAATAATATCCATGATTATTTTTTATCATCACGTATTTTACTTATAATTTGATTAAATATCATATTGTTTCGACAAAATTTAATCATAACTGGACAACATTAGAGAAATACTTATATAGATTCTTAATTAAAATCTATAAACCAATATATTAAATATCATATAGCATCCATGTTTTAAACTGTTTCTACATAACATTTTATGTGAAAAACAAACTGATGATCAAGTTTCAAAATTGATTAACAAACCAGCAATTGATTAACCACCGCTACTTTAGAATGTAGAAAAAGAGGGGGGAAATGCTAAAAACCCCATAGAAACAGCATGGGAAGAAAACCAAAAAAACTCACAATGTCAAGTGTGTTAAAAAAAAAACAGGCTGACACCGGAAGTAATAAAAGGACAAATTTCACTAGAAAAAGACATTGAACAGCGGGAACGGGGGGGCTGGGCCTTTAAATATATCGTCCAGGGTTTATAAGACTCGCCTAGTTCACAATATTGCAAGGTAAGTGAAATATGCATATGATTACAATTTGCCCATGGATAAAAGTCATTTTTGGACTGACTGGCTAGCCACTCACCTACTAGACAGAACCAGCCAAAAATAGATCATAATAATAAAAATCTTTGCCTCACTTATGGTGCCATACATTATAAAAAATCACAACAATTATAACTATTCATGTTTCCCCCCCTCTTTGTTCTGATTCTAAAAATTATATTTATTCAATTTTCTACTGCCAGGAGTTTACACTGTAAGAAGGATAAAGAACATTTTTTGATTGACACTAGAAATGCATCCACCCAGCAATCTAATATTCAGTGATTACCACGTAGCTTTGATCAAGAATAGAACTTTTATTTTAAAAAATTTCGAATGACTCCACTCAACTTTCCAAACATTAAGTAATTAATGGTTGTATAAATATTAAAGTAAGAGAAGTCATTAAATAAACAAAAGGAAAAATTATAATAAGGTATAATAGTATTTTTCTCTGTATTGTATGTTGTTTAAATTAATGCTATTGCCCTTCACATAATTTGAGCCCATAGACTACAGATCATAATGATGAAGAAATTTCCATTGTGTCCCTGTAAAAATCTATTACTGCTAGACTCACTAAAATCTATACAGCTCATGCAACAGCACCCTATAACAACTATAAAAATTTTCAGCTCAATTGGATGAAGCATTTAGATGATATCACACTTTAAATAATCTGAGCCCATAAGCCACAATGATAAAGCATTTTTCTTTGTGTCCCTGTAAAAAGACTACCGTAATTTCGCATGTATAGTCCGCAGATGTAGTTTTACATAAAAAATATTTTTAAAAACATCAGATTGTCTGCATTACCGTATAGTCCACAGGAGAAAAATATAACACCAAGAAAACAGCAAGTAAAGCATTATTATGTAGTTTTATATGAAAATATTAAAGCATTCTCGCTGCTAAAATAAAAATTATAAACAAAACAAAAAGTACTTGTTATTAGTAAACTATATTTTAAAGATTACACATTAATAAATTAATTAATCATACATTAGAAAAAAATTTTAAGTTGATGTTTATATTTACTATCGGAATTCCTGGTTGAGTCACTGATTGAGTTTTACTCATAGACCTACTTTCCCACTAGAAAGGCACTATGGGTGATGGTCCGGGATTCAGCACTAGGAAACATTTTTTGGAAGATTGTCTCAAACTTTGTCACTAGTATTGCTCAGCAGTAAAACTGATGATATTTTTCTAACATAGTTTAAAAAATAACAGTACAGGAATACTGAGCAACGTGCTATCCTAATAGTGATCTTTTGCTCTATGCTCCATGGTTCACTACTGATACAATATGAGATACGATGTTTTCTTTGTGCCTCATTCTCTTGTTTATGTTTATATTTGATCGTCCAAGTCGGCAGTTTACAATCGCTTGTTTAATTCTGATTTTGAGAATTTGAACTGTGAATAACTAGCAGATAATCTGCACCATCGTATAGTCTGCAAATGAAAAAATTTGCTTTTCTGACATACATAATCTGCAGACTATATGTGCGAAATTACGGTATAAGCACTAGGTTCTCCAAAATTCATATAGTGTAAAAGTGATCTTTAACATGTATATACATTTTCAGCTCAGTCTGATGTAGCATTTGGATGCTATCACGTTTTAAAGAATTTGAGTCCATAGGGCATAATAATAAAGAATTTTTCATTGTGTCCCTGTAAAAAAAAAAAAAAAAAAAAAAAAAAAACTGTACTAGATTCACTAAAATTTATGTAGTTCGTGCAATGGTGACCTATAACATGTGTATAAATCTTCAGCTCAATCGAATCAGGCTTTTAAATGCTATCACAGTTTAAAAAATTTGGGTCCATACCATATAGACCATAATGATAAAGAATGTTCTTTGTGTTCCCGTAAAAAAAAAAAACTAGAAATGCTAGATTCATGAAAATTTATACAGTCGGTATGACAGGGACTCATAGATGTGTATAAATTTTCAGCTCAGTCAAATAAGGCATTTAGACATTATTGCACTTTAAAAAATTTGGGCCCAGAGACCATAATGATAAAGAATTTTGCTTTGTGTCCCTGTATAAAATCTAATAAAAACTATTCACTAAAATCAATAGGGTTCGTGCTATGGTGACCTATAACATACAAACTTTCAGCTTATTCGAACAAAGTGTTTAGCCATTATCATGTTCACTCACATACCTACACACATACATCATAATTAAAAATAATAAATATGGATTCAGGGGACCTCAAAATGTGTAGAAACACCAAAATCTCAAACTAATTTTTGACATGATTACAATACTTTTATCACTATAGAGTTTGGAAAGTAAAAATCCCTTTTTAAATTTTAGTCTGCTGCTGCATTTAAGTTAGTTGGTTGGTTGGTTGGTTGGTGTTTCATACAACAAGATCCAAGAAAATTATTACAGTTGAACCTCATTAATGTGAACACTGTTAACATGAATTACTTTTAACATAAACTGTTTCTACAATCCCCGTCAAAATGAAGATTAGTTACTGTTAATATGAACTACTGATAATATGAACAAGTTTTTTAGCCCCCTTGAGATTCATGTTAATGAGGTTCGACTGTAATGCTTTTAGATTATATCAGCACATTTTAATATAAGTAGAATTAAAAAAAAAAAAAAAAAAAAGATTGAAAATGTCAAGAATTAGAGAAGGTAGATTACTTTCGTAAAGTATAGATAGTAGGGATGAAACGTGACATAGACTAAAGGTCTATGTTTTAATTAATTTTTTTATTAAGCAGTCACATACAGTGCAAACATTAATCTTTAAGTTTTAAGGGTCTCAATAAAAGTAACCTGACCAGTGTTCAACTGTTATGACACATCAAATACGAAAATTTTAACAAAAAACAATTTTATTCAACAAAGTATAAATATATATTAAACTTTCAAAAATATGACAAAAACAAGATTACCTTTTCAGGTGGTGAACCAGACATAGCAATAAGCACAATCTATAATCATGCACTTGAAGAACAATCACATTTCGTTTTAATAACAAAACATCCGCGATCGCCAGGTGGATCAGCGGGAAAATAGGATGATGATAACCATACTTCCGCGATCGCCGGGTTGACCAGCGGAAGTAAAACGAGATGTATTAGCACAAAGTAGCAACGATGAGGATTATGCTTACACACTGTTAATTATATGATTTAATTTAGAAGAAGATTTTAATTTCACTTTTACTAACTTTAGATCTTTTCAAACTTAACAATTGCTGCTTAAAAAGCAGCTAAACACTATATAACATTAATCAAAAATAAATTTAACAGCCTCATTTCAAAAACGTCGATTATCAATTTTTATTTCAAGAATTCTCATTACCCGCGAATGACGAAAAAAACTTTATCCTTTAAGAAGGAACAAATTCAAACAAAAACTTAATAATTTTAACATATGTAAATTAACAACGGCAGCCATCGTTTCTAAAAATGCAATAGCCAAAAGAGCATAATTAGCTTAGCTGTAATAACACTAGAAGCACATACTCCAGTGTTTAGCCAACAACAGCTTAAAGCTGCTCAACTATTCACAAAACTACTACTTCATTTCTAATTGAAGACTAGCTGGCCATTGCTGACAACTGCATCTTAACACACAAGCCGCGATCCTTTTATACTGACTGAAAAGTCAAAATCTACATATAAACAATACATTACTATTGCCACTCAACGGCCACAGCCGAAAATACAATTTACTATAACTATTTTAGTAGAAGTGGCAACAGTAAAAATAGGAAAAATTATGCAGAACAAGATTGGCAACGGCAACGATGTAAACAAAACATCGATCATTAAAGCGTGATGCAGGCAAAGATAGCTGACCGAAATTTAAGTAAAGAAAACTTTTAAATTTAAAGAAAAGGTAAGTTAACAGATATATAATGAAAAATAAGCATTTATATTTAAAAAATTAACAATTTTTTTATGTGTGAGGACAATTGATAGATATCAAAACGGATAGTGATTTTGCCGGATACCGGATATCCGGAGCTCTCATGCCTGCCGGATACGGATATCCGGCACTAGCTTTGTTTTTTGTTGTGTTGTATATTTCTTTTCTTTTTCATATTTTAAAACAAATTATAAACATGTTTTACTCACTATTTATTAATAATGCTGCATAAAAAAATAACATTAATTATTTAAATATTAAAATTTTCTATTTGTTTGCGCAATATTGCCATAAAGATTAAAATTTTAAGCCTCTATACTTGTGACTTGTACTGAAAAGTATTATCACAAAAAGATAAGTTTTGTACAAAATTATAAAATTATAAATTAATTTTATTTACTTAATTTTTACCAAATAGTATTAAAAAAAATGAAACACACAAAACTTTCTTCTATATTTTCCTACATAAATTCATACAGTGCAAATAATTAATTTTTTTATCCTTTATAAATACAGGCGCATCTCGGAGAGATGAACTATTACACTAGATGTCCAACGGAAGTGAAATTTTACCATGCAGATGGCATCCTTTCCGCTCTCGGGGGAAAAATTGCAGTGTAGCAGCGCCACCTATTGGCGAATATGCAGTCAATTTAATCACCATAATGTCTCATAATGGCCTTTTCATATATCGAGTTTTGTTCGATTATACACAATTGAACTTGAGATATAGCCTTTCCTTAAACTGCGAAAATTACTGTATAAAGCGCCACCTGTGGAGCAATTGGCACAAAAAGTTGACATAATTTATGTTAAGGTTCACCTACATATAAATATATATACAATTCTGTTCAGTAGTTTCTAAGATATAGCCTTCCATGATATTGCGGAAATCGATGTAAAGCAGCACCACCTGTTGAGGGATTAGCACCAGAAGTTGATAGGCATTAACATATGTCAAGGTGCATCTGCATATAAAATTAGATGCAATTTCTAGAAGTAGTTCTTGAGATATAATTTTCCTTGAAACTGTGAAAATCGTTGTATAGCAGCACCACCTGTTGAGCAATTGGTACCAAAAATTGATAAGCACAAATTTATGTCAAGGTGCATTTGCATATAAATTTATATGCAGTAGTTCCTAAGATACAATCACCACATTTTATTTTTTTATCACTCATACCACACAGACATTTTCTAAAAGTGGTCACGTTGTGTTCTGGACTTCTCAAAACCTGTAAATTCACCGAAAACCAGAAGTTGAAACATTTTACAAATCTAGTATTTTCTTCCACTGAATGTAGAAGATAGAAAAAAAAAAAAAGAGTAAGCTTATTCATTTAATTATTTCATGCTGTTTAATTTTAAGTAATATTTAGTTTCACTTAGAATTTAATTGTTTTGAGAGATTTATAAGATTCAAGAAACCAAAAGCTTTAAACTAGTATGTTGTAGCCATCACAAAACTTTCTTCTATATCACTCTATATATCAGCACTACATACTGTTTAACATGCACAAAAACTCAATCATAGCTTCTGAAAATAAGGATTTTAGATCTGGAATTTGGAGCAATTTTAATAAGCAAATGCCGAGATGTAGTCGTGTGGAGAATCACAGAAGTTGGGGAATAGAAACGCTACCTATTAGTCAGAATAATACCCAAATTAAACCAGCATCCGTATTCAAAATATAATAAACACCTCGCTTATCAAATTTAGTGCAATTAAATTCTACAGATGTTCATATTTAGCCTTCCTATTCACACAATAAATTGTACCATAGCATCACCACCTGTCGGCCAATGTGCACTAAAATTTAAACAGCATAGTGTTTTATAATAACCTTCTCACATACCAGGTTTTGTGGAATTATACACAATTAAATAGTCTTCCTTTAAATAGGAGAAATGACATATAGAGTGCTACCTGTTAGCAATTTGCACCAAGTTGACAGGCACTTGTTTTTTTATTAAGGTACAACTACATATAAATCTATATGTAATTTTGTACATTAGGTCTTGGGTTAGAGCTGCAACAAAATTTTTGCAACAAGCAGACCGTTTTTTAAAAATGGTCAAATTATGTTCTGAAATCCTCAAAACGTGTACATCCATCAAAAACCAGAAGTCGAAAATCCTTATCAATCCAATATTTTCTTCAATTTAATACAGAAGGAAGGAATAATTGAAAACAAATTTATATTTTTTTCCTTTGTACATTTTTACTTATTTTATATCTTTGTTTTCTGTATGGACAAGAAAAAAAAAGGTTTAGGTATTAAAATTCTTTAATTAAAAGTAAGAGTATAAAGTTTTTTTAATGTACAAAACAAAAAACTTTAAATAATTGCAAACAAACATTAAAGTGCAAAATTACATAAACTGGAGAGTTTTTTAATCTTACGCAGAATTGAGTTAGTAAGTGGCGCAGACAATGACATTAGGATCTGCTAGTATAAACTTATGGTCACAAAAACAATTTTCTTGTGTATAGGAAAAATGGATTGTAAATAAACAGGCAAGTTCTAGACAAAAAATACACATTGTTTGACTCACTTTCTTGAAACTTTTACTTAAAATATAAAAGTCATAAAAACAGAGTTATATGCACTGCAGAGCATGAATATCACTTGTTCAGGAACGGCAGTCAATGCCTCTTTTTACAGTCATGAGAAAAATTAGGGGAAATTTTATAAATCATTCTAGAAAAACTCAGCTAACTCCGTACTAGATTGAGATAGGGTTTCCGTATTTCTTAGGCCTAAAGCCATTACTTTTGGCCACATTTGTTTGCTAAAGTGGCCAAGTTCAACTTGCTTTGAAGCCAACTTTTTTTCTAACCTTTACAAACTATAAGCTAAATTTATTTGATAAAAAGAGATTTATTTTTTGTCGCAATAAATCTTCTGAGAGGAGTTTGATCACTGAATTTCCTTCTCCGGATATCCGGCATAAAATTGTCGGATATCCGTATCCTGAGTGCTGATATCTGGTACCCCGTCGGATATTTAAAATTCAGCCGGATAGGCCGGATACCGGATAGTTACCGGATATCCGTTTCATCCCTAATAGATAGTACTTTAGTGAAGTACTGAGGTCTATATAAGTTAATACCTTTAATACTCCTGAAAATAATTTAGTCACTAACAAAGAAACTTTCTACAAGAAGTACAAATCTCTGGTTTTCTTAAAAATAAAAAAAATACTAGCATAACATTTTATTAAGTATAAAAGTGTTTTCCAAAAATATTAAATGATCAGTCACAAAAAAATAAAATAAAATAAATAAACTATAAAAAATTACTAAAAATGATTTTGTGTTTGTAATATCACCAAATAAGTGCCCCATTTAGCAAAAACAATTTTAAAATATATTCACATTAACAAGTAACATTTTTCATATCCGAACTTTTAACAATTTTTTGCATAGAACAATCTGCCCACAGTTACATTTGCATAAAAACTCTTTTTATTCAATTTTATTTAACAACAAATTATGCTTTACACAATCTTCTTAAATACAATATCCTTAAACCAACTTAATTCAATCATTAACACAATGTAATGGCAATTTAACTTAAACTTTTTGATTTATATTTAGAACTTACGATAATTATATTAATATCAAATAACTTAAAAATAAATAAATAACATTTATGGAAAATTACCCATTAAGAACCTTACACAACTTGCAAATTTTCATAAGTTAAAATAAATAAATAAATGATTTGCCGATTCCTTTGAATGTTTTTGTTTGAATAATTCAATCATAGGTAATGTTAGAAACTCCAATTTTACACAACTTTAATAAACAGCAAAATCATTGACAAATGCTTTTCTTTTTACAAATAAGTACAAATTTTCTTTATATTTTCTTTGTTTTAGAAAAAAGACTTTGCTCAGATTTTTTTATGCTTGCCAGACTTAATCAGCATTTTGAATCCATTTCCCTGGCTTCACTTTTTCTGGAAAAAATAAATAAAACTTGTTTCAAATATTTATTGTCTTTGGTATTAATGTATGAGAGTTATTTTTATTAATTTTTATTTTTATTTTATTTTTATTTCTCCTTTGGCATTCAATACATAAAGTTTAACATTTATTTTATTTTGGGGATTTTCATTTACAACTTTGTAACTAAAATTTTACAATTGAATTAAGTATAAATTAATACTGTACTTAATTCAATATTAATTTCATCTATTGCATAATGATATTTTACAAGTCAAACAGAAATTTGCACTAGAAAAAATATTCTAGTAAGAGATGATTATAAAATTTAGATATAATTTTTTCTGCCTTCAATGAATGGATCGGTGAAGAAATGATGAGTCATGACTTAGCTATTCTCTTCATTTTGGGAGAATGTAACAGTGCTTGCTGCTAGGGGAGGGGGGGGGGACGAATTTTTATTATTTTTAATAAAATAAGTAACAAAACCTTAAAATTCAATGGAAAGTTGTGTTAATTTAACCCTTTATAGGGCCATTTTTTCTAGCAATGTTATGTTAAAATATTTTTGGGATGAGATTGATTTCTAAAAAGAAATCCATTTAGCTTATTACCTAAAATTAATTTGATTTTTAAGATCTTTTTTTTTTTTTTTTTGGTGGTATGTTTCCCCCCACCCACTGGGAGCTATTCAAAGGTAAGACATCATATATTTTGCATTTATTTTTATTTCACATTGCATTATATATTTTTTGTAAAGTTGGCATATGGTCACCAATGTTAGTCAATCGTACGTCATCTGGAACAGTTTTCTTGCAGCTCAGGAAACTTACAGGCCGTCCTTTGCGTTTATGACTTGAAAATCCAAAAATCAGTTGACGTGCTAGCTGAAGTAAAAAATTTAATTGGTCTCTAGGTCCTGAATCTCTTCTACTTACTTTCCAGAGAATGAAGGCATTTACAATTGCCAGATCAATTAGGAAGTATAGGATTCAACATTTAAAAATTAATAAAGTTGGTGGGAAGTATACTTCCCATGCCCTCACTACTAGTTTTAGGAAACGTGACTGCACTATAATAATATCATTAATAGTATTAAAAAAAAAAAAAAAATCTTATTAAATATTGGGGAAAGGGGGGGGGAACCTTTAATATACAGTATCATATGGAAATCCAAAGTTTAAAGATTAAACACCACACATTATACAATTCAATGTATAGGAAAGAATTATACTGATGAATTAACAAAACATTGTTTTTTGAGCATTAGTAATGAAATGCTTTTAATGAATAGGTAATTCTTTTGAGACAATTTGAGACAAAAATAAAAAAATTATGATTTCTTATATTTGATAAGTAGGTACTTTTAAAGATATAAAATTGAAATAAATTTATTTAAATTGAAAAAGCTTTTTTCTACCATCAGGTTCATCACATATATGCATTTTTTCAATATCAGGCCAAGCTTCCTCAGCAATAGGTAAATCAACCTGAAATAAGATAATTCTGATTATTCATTTTCATACAAACCTAATATCAAAGATGCTAACTTTGAAAGATAGTTTTTTTTTTTTTTTTTTTTTTTTTTCAGTACCAAGAACATTTTCAATAGTTTTGGGTGTTTGTCAGTAGTCTGACAAATTGATCTTAACTGATGCAAATTTATGTTCATATTTATATCTATATCTATATATATATATATACACTTATTACACTAACATATGTAGTATCAAAATCTGCAATATTTCTATAATGTGAAGGCAACAACTGAATGTAAATAAATGAAAAGTAGGTATAAAAGCAAGTTTTTATACATGCAAAGTTGGATGGATCAGAACCATTTGCAACGTAAAATGAATAATTGTGTCAAATGTAAGCTCTCACAAATAATAATAATAATAATAATAATAAATAAAATCTGAAATTTTAATATCTTCAATATTTCATGTTAAATTTTGCCCAAAATATAACTGTTTATTATTTAACATTGCCAATTTTCTAATAAGTAAAATACGCAGAGATAGAAAATATCTATACATGGACAATATTTATGGTTGTTGTGTACCTGTTATATTGATATTCAAAGTTCCATGTTAACTCATGGGGAAATTTTGTTCTTCAATAATTAATACAAAAACCAATAGTTTTGTAAAATATTTGTCAGTGTTGTAGAGGACAACTTTTCATACCTTTCTACAGTTTTATTTTTTTAGAAGAAATGATTTTTAATACATTTAAATTAAATTTATTCTGAAGGAATTTGCATATCTTTTACTTTAAACTTTGATAACTTTATTTCAGTGAGGAAAATCTAAAAAGAAAAATCTACCGAGTCCGAGATGTACAACTTTACTTCAATTACCCTACTACCGTCGGTAATGGAAGTATTGTATTCAGTCCAAAAATTTTATATTGAGTTTTCATCTGATTTATACGTTTTAAGGCCTCCTGAGTCCAAAAAAGTAGTTTTTGGTAATTGGTCACTGTGTGTGCATGTATGTGCACAATCTTCTGGCTATCATATCTCCGAAACTAATAAAGATAGAACTATGAAACTTCAGAATTACAGATGAATTTTCCAAATTCTGGTGAAAATTGGAAAAATGGAAATGGGTCATCGGAAACCGGAAGTGTCTATCTTAAAAAATGGCTCTAACAATTTTCTTCAAATTTGCTATATACACACTTTATTAGTTGTCTTTTCAAATCACATCATGGGCATAGCGAGGGGGGTTCAGGGGGGTGTAAGTGCACCCCCTAAATCATAGAAATGAAAATTTATTTTATGTAAATACTAGGCTTCAAAAATAGGCAAAAATATTGTTTTTGCCTTGTCTCTACTGCAGTATTTTGAAAATTTTTAATATCTGAATAAATGATTATTTATTTTAAAACAATATATTGGACTGGAGTGATAAAAGTAATAAGATTTTATTTCAGGTAGTAAATGCGCACGGTTTTTAATTCAACACATCGGGTTGAGGTTGTCAGCTAGTGGGGGTTTTCATGACAGACTTTTCATGGGTCGCGAACTGACTGATGATCTCTTCCCCCCCAAAAAAAAGCATTAAAGGCATATGGGAGCAGGAATTTGCCATACTCAGTAAATCCCATGGGGCAAAGATTTAGTTAGTCTACTTATGGTGAGAATTGTTAAGGAACACATTAGGTTGAATGAAAAATAAGAGATATGTAGGTCAATCCGCCATATTTATTCAATCTCTTATATACAAGGTAGAAAAATTTTAACAATTTTTATACTTTGCGGCATTTAAAACTGTTATTCTTCTTACATTTTTCAAAGGCTTTTGCAGCAAAATTTTCAAGTGGCCTCCACTTGAAAACAAAATGACAGAGCAAGTTGGTTAACATATTCATCCAGATATGAGATAAGTCCAAATTTCGTTCAATTTGGAGTATTATTTTGGAAGTTATTGTGATTATAAATTTTCAAGTGATAATTTCATTTCAAGTGGCTCCACTTAGTTTAAGATATTTGCCACTTTGTTAAAAATGGCAGATAAAATTCATTAATAAACTTGGTTCAGACCATTATGTGGTCCCCAGTGGCAGAAATGCCGCGACACGGTGACATAGTCGCGGACACAGAAAAATGGCTTGCAGACAGTTTTTGTCTGCACTAATAAAAAAATTAGTCTGCAACTTTTGGAGACTCTTTGTCTGTACTGTACTAATTGAAAAAAAATTGCCTGCAACTTTCAGACAGTTTTTGTCTGCAGTCATAAAAAATTGTTTGCGATTTATGGACATTTTTCGCCCACGACAATGCACTACCGATGTATGATGTCTTAGACGCTCTCTGGTAGAAACCCCTCATAGATGCCTTTGTAGGAACACACAAAACAGTGCTTAAGAAGGATGACCTAGGAGCCTAGATCTCCCTTGATAGGCAGCGTTATGCATGTATTATTTTCTCCTATTACTGAGATTTTACGGGAACATAGAAATGTGCTAATTTCATTTAAAAGTGCTCCAAAACTTCTCCTCCGCTTCAAAATTCACTTATAAAAATTTCTGTATCAGAACTAAAACTAACTTATTACTTATAATTATTTTTATTGTGTTGTGTCAAACATTGCTATAAAATATTTAATTGAATGAGTTAAACTTATTATTCTATAATTGTTTATACTATATTGTTCTGTTGTAAAATTGTATTGTTTATTGATGCACGAGATCACCACTGTTGTTAAGACCCCCCTTCCCCCAGATTGCTGCTATCAGCTTTCAGGCTTTTTGAGTGTAAGCCATTTTTACCCCTGACTACATGCAAATTTCGCAGACAATGAAATTTTAAAAACCTGTTGCAGACAGCTACAAAATTTTCTGTCACTGGGATGTGGTCTATATATACATTAAAATTCAAGCAAATCCGACCTTAAATATGCTTTTTACAATGTGGATTTGAAGTTTTCAAGTGGCTGTCACTTGAAAATAAAATTGCGGAGCCATTTAAAAACAGTGAATACAATAGGTCAATTTCTAAAGAAATCAACCTCATAATAAAATTGGTTGAAAAAATTAGACACCAAACAATTTCCATGAAAGATCAAACTAATACATATATTGTAAAGATATATAAAACAGTTTTTTCAAAAATCTGTAAAACGATATTTTGAAACACCAATTTAATAGATTTAAAACGACCTACCTAATCAGGACATTTATCAATTTCCCTGTAGTATCAGAGTAATACACATAAAAAATAACCCAAAAAAGGTTTATATAGCAAATTTGAAGAAAATCATTAGAGCCATTTTTGAGATTCTGATTTTTGGCCTCACATCCAATTTCCCCCAAAGCTTGGAAAACTTACCCATTTACCAAGAACCAACAATAATATGTTAAAGGATATCTACAATAAAGTTCATAGGGAGAGTCTGAAGAAAAAATCTGTAAAGTCATTTTTAAAAGAACGCACATGCAAAACCTTAATTTCACCTACTTATAAGAAATGTCAGTTTTAATGAACAAACCAACTAATAAATACAAATGGACATCTAAAAGGGCATTTATACAGCAACTTTGTTTGATTCCTTTTTAAGATAGGGATTTATGGTCTCACATTTTTTTTTTTTAATTTTCATCAAAAGGTCGCAAAATCATCTATAAAGTAGATCTGTCTTGATTCTGAAATGCTCTATCTTTACCAGTTTCACAGATATGACAGTCAGAAGACTCCTTACACACATACATACTGACCAACTGCCAAAAAATGCTTTTTTAGACTTGGATCACTTTAAAACATGTAAATTAGGTGAAAGCACAATATTGAACTTTTTGATTTAATACAATATTTCCATTACCTATGATAGTCGGTTAACAGAAATCAAAAATAAAGAAACAATAATAATAATCCCGTAAATTACCTATTTTCAATGCGACTGATAAGATTATCTTATTAAAAAAAAAATGTAACTTTTAAAAATTGCATCTTTGCAAATGCAAACATTTTACACTTAGCAATACTTTAAAAATCTGGAGTGACTCCACTCAACTTTCTGAACATTTAGTAATTAACAGTTAATTAAATAAATTGAAATAAGAGAAGCTGTTAAAAAAATAAAAGTGAAAAACATAATAAGGATGTTTGAATATTTTTCTCCCAATTTGTAAATTGTTTGATGGAGTGAAATGTATTTAAAATATTTTGTGCACCCTATAAAATAACTGCAAATAGTAATCTCGTAACACCAAAGCTTTTTATATTTTAAGCAATTTAACATTAACCAAACTTTAAACAGTTTAAGCCCACAGGCTGCAACATATAAAATATATACTTTGTGGATTTGGTTAAAAAAAAAAAAAAAAAAAAATATATAATTCTATCTACAGGGTTCCCACTCAGTTTGAAAAATAAAATTCCATGACTTTTCCAGGTCTATTTTTAGGAAATTCCAGTCACAAAACTTAGTTTGCAACATAAAAAATAGCTCACGGCATAAAACAGAACATAGCTCGCAACATGAAAGACAACATAGTAATATGACTTGCGATATAAATTGAATGCTCAAAAAGCAATTTCTAGGTTTATATCATAATTTATCCAGGTTTTTGAGCAATATTTACAATTTTCCTAGATATTTCCCTGACTTTTTTCAGTAATTTCAAATTACCTGATTTTTCCAGATTTTCCCTGTTCTCCCTGACCCGTGGGAACCCTGATATGGCTCTTGCAATAATAATATTCTATAACATGCCAACCAACTTATGTTCAATAAAAAGTAGAGTTTAGAAACTACACTGTTAAAACAAAAATGCAACTTTACTGCCAGAAATTCTCTGTAATTACAGAAAAATACATTTTTGTCAACGTAATTTTTCCATAATTTACGACTTTTTTCTCAAATTACAGAGAATTTCTGTCAGCAAAGTTTCATTTTTTTAACAGTGTAGCGCACTAAAAAAATTTGAGTCTATAGTAGGGAAGAGTGGGGTTGAATGGGATGCAGGATGAATGGGACAACAGCAAAATTTTTATGTTTCTCAAGCACTGGAAACTTGACAATATTTCTGATATATGGCAGCACTGAGGTCATTCATCAAGTATAGTTTCAGAATTGTACTATCCATAGAAGGGCAGAAAAAAATTAAAGAGTCTTTTTCAGTGGCGGCTCGTGAGATTATTTTATAGGGGGCTGCTTAGAGGTCAGCATGGGCCGGCTTATAGGCCCGACCCCAGCGCAGAGCGAAATAATATTGTATTTGAAGCACTGGGGGTCTCAGCCCTATTTCTTTTGAAAGTAAAAAACAATATCGTTACCATTTTCTGTAGACTATTTTGAATTTTACATAATAAGAAATAGGCTATTACAGAATCTAAGAGTTCAAGAATACATAACAAACAAAAGTCTAAGTAAAAAATTCTACCCCGGTATTAAATTCAAGACAGATTTTTTTTTTTTAATTAACTTTTGTAAAAATAATAATAACATGATAATAATTATTGATAATTATATAAAAAAATTGCAATTATAATAATACATTTCATTAAATTATTTAAATCATTTAAATTATTAATTTAAGAATTAACATGAAAGTAAAATCATACCACACTGCACTAATTACAAAATACTTACCAGCATTCCAAACATTTTGAGTTATCCTGTATTAAAAATGTAGTTATACATAAATGACATATTAGTAAACATTTAAAAATACCTTACAAAAACTTTTCATTTTAATTTGGCTGATTAATTTCGGTCACACTGTGACCATCTTCAGAGTCAAGACTAAACGTTGACGTTCTTCTGTTGTTTATCTTGCCGGGGAATGCAGTGGTTGCCACTTCGCTTCACTTCATAATTCTTCAGGATCTGTTGTCAAGCTGCAGGGATGATTGAGTGTTCTCTATCGTTTACTGTGTTATCGTTAGTAATAATTTCGAGGGCCTCCCGTTTTAGTGCATAATTATGGTTATTGTAAGGTGCTATTTTTTTATGTTAATGGAGTTAATATTTATGGGGTTATTGTTGTGGGTGGCGGAGAAAGCGGTAGAGGATTTTCCTAATTTTAGGTCTGCGCGATGCTCTTTTTCTCATTCGGCGATTTTGCGTTTGGTCATCCCAATATAGCAGGCTTTATTCCCATTGATATGTTCAAAGTCAATTTTATATATTCCGGGGGTTGATTGACTCAAAATTGACTTTGAACATATCAATGGGAATAAAGCCTGCTATATTGGGATGACCAAACGCAAAATCGCCAAAAGAGAAAGAGCACCGCGCAGACCTAAAATTAGGAAAATCCTCTACCGCTTTCTCCGTCACCCACAACAATAACCCCATAAATATTAACACCATTAACATAAAAAAATAGCACCTTACAATAACCATAATTATGCACTAAAACGGGAGGCCCTCGAAATTATTACTAACGATAACACAGTAAACGATAGAGAACACTCAATCATCCCTGCAGCTTGACAACAGATCCTGAAGAATTATGAAGTGAAGCGAAGTGGCAACCACTGCATTCCCCGGCAAGATAAACAACAGAAGAACGTCAACGTTTAGTCTTGGCTCTGAAGATGGTCACGGTGTGACCAAAATTAATCAGCCAAATTAAAATGAAAAGTTTTTGTAAGGTATTTTTAAATGTTTACTAATTAGTATGCTTTTCTTTAAAATTAAATGGAATAAATGACATATTTTACTAAAATTTCATCCAGATATAAAAGGTCTTATTATAATTTCAAACGATTTTCCAAAATTTATTGCATATAGTCAATAATGTACCCGATATTTTCTGTTTTGCCCAGCAAAAAGTCTACAAATGTTACAAACACTATTTTAATCAGATAATATGTTTAAGAAGACATCAGTTCAATTTTGTTTGAAAAAGTATAACACTAACTAAAATCATGAATACCCAAGACAGTATTGCATTTTGCATCTTTTGTGCTTAATTGTAAAAGAAGTATAAATAATGACTACAACATTTTCTAAATGGATGATTTTATTATGGATTAGAAAGGTATATTATAATTTTCCCCGAAGAGTCTGAAGCAAAATAACACTGCTGAAATGTATTTAAATTATTTTCCTTATAACTATTGTATATAAACTGTAGTGTATGTATTTTTCTGCACCTCTGTAAATTAACTTTTAACAAAACATTCTCCTTTTTCAATAAGAAATATGCTGTGGTTAATCTTAATAACGGATTTTCGATTTCTTAAATTTCCAAGCATAATTGTTAAAGTTCACACTCAAAAAGAAAGAGGTACAATATAAATACTTTTCCACTTTGTTGTTGGAAAATATTAGAAATCAAAAATTTAGTAGTACATCTGTGTTTTAAAAAAATATGACTGCTAATAATTTCATTTAAAAAAAAAAATCCTTAAAAGCGATAAAGAAATTATAAATACTATATTTAAGAGAAGGCAAATATGACAAGGAGATTACAAAGGGAATTCACTCTGTTTCAGCATTACTGAAAATCCCTTATGTCGGAGCTGCATCTGATGCAGCTGCTGCGTTGTCGTAAAGCTCGATAAGTCGGAACTGGTAGAGAGAATGAGTAGGGGCAGCTTTCACTATATTTTCCTTAAAGAAATCCCTTTTTTCAGGAGCTGCATGAAGAGCAGCCCCTTTTTGATCTTTGGAGAGGCTATTATGAATAAAACTCGTCAATTTTTCTCAGCCATTTAATAATTTTTATTTCTAACGAAGTATAGTAATATGGTTCCATATGCATAATACTATAGTTTATAAAAATATTATTTTTTAAAATATTCTATAAATTATTACTTTGAATATTTCTGGAGGGGGCTGCAGCTCTGCCACGAGCCGCCACTGGTCTTTTTCAGCTGACAAAGTAAGTTTTTAGTGATTCAGTTAGGTAGTAGTTAAGACATTAACTATTTGCTTAAAGTTAATATAACTCTTACATGGTGAAAAGACAATCTTTTATTGTGTTTATGACATTCAAGAATATTGATAATTGTTGATTAAGCCTATTTCCTGTTTTATATGATTATGTGGTGGTTGGGATGAATGGGACAGTTTGAATGGGACATTCCCCACTATGTGCTAATTTAAAGTTGTACACAAGAATTATATTAAAACAAATCTTAAATAGATTTTCAATATTTTTATAACCTACAGTTCAGTACTTATAACATGGAATTATAAACGTACACCCCGCGACAAAAAGATAGGTGCAAAGGGTTTTTCCTTTCATTTTTCATAAAATAACACTATTCCCAAACTAATTTTTGTTTGAAGACTAATTTGGAAGTTTTAAGACTAAAATTTTTCTAATTTAAGACTACACTCCTCAACAAAAAGATAGGAACAAAGGTTTTTTTTTAATTTTTCATAAAATAACATTATCTAAATTGTGCTGATCATTTATTATCATATCAAAAACATATTAAATATTTGAATCATATTCAAAAATTTAAAAAAAAAAAACATTTGTTCCTATCTTTTTGTCGTGGTGTGTAGGCTTAAATTAGAAAATTTTTAGTCTTAAAATTTTTCTAAATTAGTCTTAAAACAAAAATTAGACCAGGAATAGTGTTATTTTATAATAATAATAAATGATAAGCACAATTTAGATAATGTTATTTTATAAAAAATCAAAGAAAAACCCTTTGTACCTATCTTTTTGTCACAATGTGTAGCATGGATTTAGTAAAAAAATAGGTTGAAATCAATTGTTCTGATTTTTGTTCATAATAATTATGATTAAAAAAATTATAATTTAGAATATTCCATGCAACCTAAATCAATAATTAAATAATAATAATAAATAAATAAACTAATAATATTTGGATTAAAATCACAATTTCAATCGAGCTAATTAAATAAATCCTGGTGATTATTAATGCAATACAGAATAGAATGCTGATTTTTCCCGATCAGTCGTAAACCAAAATTTATCTGGATAATTTGTACTCTATTATAATGATTTATCTCTTTCTAGTGTCTTATTTGTTTTTAGATTAGATCTTATTAGATTAAATTACCAAAGCCTAGAGCACAAGGAACTGTGCGAACCAAAGGATTTTCGCCTTTTGACATTAATACATCAGTTTATGTTAATTTCAGTAAATTCATAGTGTGTAATAAAATCACATAAACTAATTTAATTTTAAAAATTTATTTATTTTCCATTTTGTTTTGTTTTCTTTGTTAACTCCAATCCTGTCCCATTCATCCCCATACGTGGGGATGAATGGGACAATGCACATGCATGTAAAAAAGAATTATTAATTAAAAATGATAACTTTATTAAAGTTAGTATGTTTATATGTAACTGATTACTGAAGTGTACTTATGAGCAATGTTACAAAATTCTGAATTACATATGGTGAACGTTATCAGTAAAAAAAATCAAAAATATCCCATTCATCCCCACTCTCCCCTACATAATTTCTTTGTGTCCCTGTAAAAGAACTGTAAGTCCCATATTCATAAAAATCTATTTAGTTTGGGAATTTTTTAATAAAAGGTAGTCAAACAGAATATAGCTAATCAAGTATCATTTCATAATAGACAGCTACAAAAATTTAAATAGATTTAATTAAAATTTATATCCAGAAAAAAAAAAGAGTTTGTAAAAAATCATATTTAACAAAGTGTTGATAAAACTGAATGCTTGGATAAAAGTTAACTACATAATTTGGAACTATTCGCTTGATAAAATTACAATGAACTTAAAAACACTGTGGAAATTAGTATTTTTTGAATAAATTAGAAATAAAAAATTATGATCCATGAACATTTTTAATAATTTTACAATTTGAATTTAAATAATCATGATATTGATAAAAAGAAATAGTGAAATAGCACAAGAAAAATATTACCTTCTTTTCCTGTACATTTATTCTTGACTTGATTTCATTTTGTTCAGAGAAAAACTGGCAACTGTTTTTGTCAAGGGTGTCTTTTTTATTTTTCACTTTTGAGGATTCTGTGAAACTATTCAAGCTCCGAGAAGCAAGTCCTTTACGAGATGCACCAGCTGAAAGTAATAAAATATGACATGTAGAAATGAAATGTTTAATTTCAATAACAATACTTAAAATTTTACAATTGGTACTCATCTAAAAAACATTTTATGTGTAACATCCACATAACTCCCATCACCCACTACTATATATATATTATGAACTCTGTTCAGAAGTGTAATCACAATCAGAATACATAAGTTATACCTAATCAAGTGGTAGAGCTGTTTTTAACCCTTTCATTCCCAACTTTTTCCCTCCATAAAACAATAAATCTTATATTTAGTCAAATTTATTTCAAAGGTAATATATATAAATATTTTTTTTAAATAGGAGTAATAGCTGAGTACGAATTAATATAATTAACAAAGCAACTGATAGATGTTTATTTATGTTTAATATAAACACTGATGCCATTAAAAATCATAACTTTTCAATAAATAAAAATATCAAAATTTTAGAAGAAATACATATTGTGATTAATTAAAAAAACCTTATGCTTCACCTTAAGCATAAGGTGATTTTTAAAATGGTGTTTAGTAGTTTTTAATGTAAGTTTTGCCTTTTATCATAACTCTCTATTTTATGAAATAAATGACATATTTGGAAATAATTTACATTATATAATATACACAATTTATTCTTTTTCAAAAGAATTACTCTAAAATCATGTAGTTTGAAACTGTGTAATTCAGGGGATGTATGAATAAAATAGCTTAAAGCTATTAAGTAGCTTATGCAAGATGCTCTGATAATGAGTGTATCAATTAGAAGAATGTTTAAGGCAAATTCTATTTAATTTTTGTTTGTGTCCACCTATATTGATAACTAAATTAAAAAAAAAAAAAAAATATATATATATAGGTATGTATTATATGATTTGAGATTAAGTGAAACTGGATGAAACATGTGAATATAAGGTAATAAAAGAAAGAACTACTTATGTTTTAATAAAAGTAATATCAGGCAAACTTACTGCACATTCCTGCACATTAAAAATTTTGTTCTTTTTGTTATGATTTTTTATCGAATCAAAATTTAATTAAAAAAAAATTGTTTTTGCCTTAGTTGTTTTGAACTTTGCATTTTTATACAATTAAAATTCAGATATCATTCTTTTCTGATGATTATGTGTAAACATGTTAAAACAATACATGTACAGTATTATCAGTTTTATTCAGCAAAAATGCTTGTTTAGTGTTTGCTAAACTATATATGCTCTCATATAAAACAAAATAATATATCAAGCAGAAACGGTCGTTTTGCCAAGCCAAGCTCAGAGAAAAGCAAAACAAACAAACTACCACTAACACAAAGCAGAACGCGCCAATAATAAAATCGACAGAAATAACCCAAGATCGTTAAATGCTTATTATACAGAAACCAACTTTCCCATGTTAAATCGGCAAATTTTTTTTCCGTAAAGTTTTAAATATTGGACGAACCAAATATCGCAGTAAAATGAAACAAAAAGTAAAATATTCGTATCAACGAGATCTTTAATTTGAGATAAAAACGAACTTTCTAAGTTAATAAGTAAAAAAATGGGAGTATTTTCAATTTAGCGTAAAATTAGATGCTTTGACAACTTTTTGAAAAAATTTCTTCTTCAAGAAATTTTTTTTTAAAACAAGCTAGAGAATTCATGAATGTGCAGAATTTTTTGAAAACTGGTTTTTCAGATAGACAATTACTTAATCTAGGAACTTTTATAAAATTTAGCTTTTAAAAATCAAAATTTCCTATCTTAATTGCTGAAAAATTGTTAAATATCGCCAAAGAGACATAAATCGCCAAATATGAAATTGCTTCATCTCAGTTTACCCGAAAAATATTAATTTCAAATTGAGCTGCTTTTTCTTTTTATAAGTTATTTTTTTAACCAAAGAATCTTTGATTTTATTATTTTGTACAATTTTAAATTTTATATCCCTGAAAACAGAAATTAATACATTTTTGAATAACATTTGTTTCAAATCTATAGCTTGAATTGCAGATTTTTTAATATTTTTCATACCTTAAAATAAGAAAGTCAGTACACGATATAGTATCCAATTTTAATATCCTTCAATTCAATCTGGCAATGACATACTTGCCAACCAATTTTAATAAAAAAAGGGAAGATTTTTGTTGAAAACCCAGAAGATTTCATAAAAAAAGGGAAGATTTTTTTTTTCTCTTTGACGTATTAAACAATACAGTTTTACAATTTTAATATTTAGAAGCAATCTATAACAACATTTTACTATAGATTGATTATACTAAATTAAATATATAAAAGTTTTAAATGAAGTTATTCCTCTTCAATATATAAATATCTACAAAACAGAAGCTGTAAGAAATTTATTTAACAATTGACAAAAAAACTTAGTTAAGTTAAAGTATAACTAATTTTTTAAATAAATATAGAATATGATTTTTGTGTATCTACATTAATCATACATATAAGAAATAGTAGCAGTAGCTAATTATCCGTTAGGAAAAAATTTTCTGAAAAAATTATTTTTTATTTTTTTCATATGTTTACACATTTGGTATAAATATGACATACAAATATTTAATTTAATAGAGGAAAAATAAACAGATTCATTAAATTCAACAATAAAGATCTAAAAATAATTACATATGTGAGAAATATTGAGCATTTCCACTGCTTTATTGTTTCTAGAATTGATCACAATCCAGGGAAAGGATGGAGGTGGGGGGGGATACAAAAATAATTACAGAGTAAGAAATGTTTAAACTATTTCAACTCTACTTCTAGAATCTAATGTAATAACTTATTAATATTATCATTTATGTTGCAGATGGATAAAGATTCGGAAAGAAAAGACTTCTGCAGAACATTTGATTGCTGATCACTAATTGTAGATAAATAAAGGGGGGGGGGGAGGGGCAAAAAATAATTACGTCAGCAAGAAATATTTAACAATTCTATTTCTTTAAATGTTCTAGAATCTCATAAAGCAAGTTTGAAATGAATATTGGCATTTATGTTATGGATGGAAAAAGATTGGGAATCAGGAGTTTTCGTAGAACATTTGGGTTTCTTTTTAAAATGAACGATATCCGCGATTTTTTTTAAAAACGGAAGATTTCATCATCTGTCCGGAAGACCGGAAGATACGTTTAAAAACCGGAAGTCTTCCGGGAAAACAGGAAAAGTTGGCAAGTATGCAATGATAATTATGATGCATAAAGATTTCTACTTCCTTCTATATAGTATACTAGCAGGCTTTGCCCGCTTCGCTTGTCATTTTATTGAAATGAATTTCGACTTTCGGTTTTTAATGGATTTACACGTTGTAAGAGCTCCTGAAAACAATTTGACTATTTTTAGAAAATTTCTATTTGCGTGTGTGTGTTCTATGTGTGTGGCGAAAGTTTTGTTCCAACTAGATATCAGGAGCTACTGCTCAGAATTACATATAAATTTATATGCAATTGAACCTTGATGTATAATAGCGTTTATCAATATTTGGTGTCAATTGCTCAACATGGTGCTGCTATACAGTGATTGTCGCAATTTCAGAGAAGGCTATATCTGAGTAACTAATACATGGAATTGCATAAATTTACAAATAAATTTACATTGTTACAAATTATAGTGCTTATCAACTTTTGTACCAATATCTCAACATGTGGCGCTGCTATACAGCGATTTTCGCAATTTAAGGAAAGGTTCTGTTGCATATAATGAAACAAAACTTAATATGTGAAAAGGCCATTATGAGACATTATGCTGATTCAATCTCGATGCCTATCGGCCGATAAGTGGAGCTCATATACTACAATTTTTTTTTTAACTGAAAGGATGCCATCTGCATGGTGAAAATTTACTTCCGTTGGACATTTTGTGCAACAATACCTCTCTGAGTTGACAATATGCAGCATTCATAATGAAAAAAATAATAAATAATTTCTGCTGCGTTAATATGTATAGGAAAATGTAGAAGAAAGTTTTGTGATGGACACGACATACTAGTCTGCATAGAAAACCCATGGATAATGTCTAGCAACCAGAATTATGGAAAGTTTAACGCAAAGAAAACTTTGTAATACAGTTTAATGCAAAGAACAACATCGCACGAAAGCTGAGTTGAAATCCAACACATATCTGATGTAAAGTATCAGGTTAATTCCAGTAAATATAAAAGCTATTTAAAAAAAATAAATGATATCTACAAAAAAGACACTTAAAATGTACAAAAACGCCAAGCTCAAAGAAAGAGAATTGATTAAAGTTGTGTCTAAAAAGGGTGTGATATCAAATTCCCAAGCTTACATTCAAATACTTATTTAATATTCCCTTTTAACTAAATTTTCACATGTGAATCAAGTGCCTTATGATATGTTGATAGAAATCCTTCTTTCCTGTACTAAATACATCATAGCGTGTTTCTGAAAAATATTATTATTATTATTTATGTATGATGGGCTTGGCGGCCATCTTTCAAGTAATGAATAAACATTCACACAATTTGAAAGAAGTTTCTTAAAATATAGCTCATATAAAATTAATTTTGCTATTCCATTCAGCAGAGACGGAAATATTTCAATAACATGATTTCTTATAATTATTTAGTATTAAGTGCACTTCCATCCTATAAATGCCGGGAATAAAGAATATAAAAATTTAAATTAACGTAAAAACATGAAGGAGAGGGGGGGGAAGCATAGAAGCCTCCACCCCCCGTTATATTTACCCAATTTGAATTTAGCTTCTTGGAATAAATATCTCGTAAAAGTAATATGGTTATTCCATTCAACAGGGGTTGAAATATTCAGATTAAAAATGAAAAAAAAAAAATTCATTAAAAACATCGCAAAAGCCCCAAGTTGAAAGCCCCCATCGCAAAAGCACACAAGTTGAATCAATTTAAGTTTTAACAGTGTTAAGTTTGGCGCACTCCCATCCTCCCATCCTATAATTATTTCTCATTGCGCAGCACTAGTGCGATATAAAACTCAATTAACCAACCAATCAACCAACTCATCCTATAATTGATGAGATTTATAGAATTCAAACTAACGTAAAACTTTGAAAGATGGCCGCCAAGCCCATCATACATAAATAAAAATAATAATATTTTTCAGAAACACGCTATGATGTATTTAGTACAGGAAAGAAGGATTTCTATCAACATATCATAAGGCACTTGATTCACATGTGAAAATTTAGTTAAAAGGGAATATTAAATAAGTATTTGAATGTAAACTTGGGAATTTGATATCACACCCTTTTTAGACACAACTTTAATCAATTCTCTTTCTTTGAGCTTGGCTTTTTTGTACATTTTAAGTGTCTTTTTTGTAGATAAAAAATATTTCAAACAGTTGATTTACTTAAATTGCCCAAAACAGGAAACTGATTCCGATATTAATATCAGAATAGCGTAAAATGTACTTTCAATTATCAACAAAGATAGTGAAATCATCTAAAATAGGTATTTTTCGGTGGAAAAATGTATATAGATTTTAATATTGTTCATTTTGAATCAGCGTGAGTGTTAGATGGTAAGAAAGAGAATCTGAAATGTTATGATTCCAACTGGAATCATGGGGAAAGAAAGGGTTAAAGATACTAGTTTCTGAGATCTAAAACTGACCAACTTAAGCAGGACATCTATTAATTTTCCCATAGTAACAAATTAATACAGGTGAAAAGACATCTAAAAAGGATTTATGTAGCAAATTTGAAGAAAATCGTTAGCGCTATTTGTTAGATACTGATTTTTAGTCAAACTTCCAATTTTCACCAAAACTTTACAAACTCATTTGTTATTCAGAAAAAAACTAATACAGTCGAACCTCATTAGCGAGAACACTGTTAACTTGAATCACTTTTAACATGAACTGTTTCCACAATCCCCGTCAAAAGGAAGATTAGTTTAGTTATATGAAGATTAGTTACAGATAGCATGAACTACTCATAACATAAACCAAATTTTTATCCCCTTTGAGATTCATGTTAACGAGGCTTGACCGACTGTATTTACAAATTTTTCAATTAAAATGGGGTTAAACTATAGGAAGTTTAAAGAAAATCTGTACAGCTATTTTTTTTTTTTTTTTTTTTAAGAAACCCACTTATGAAATATAAAATTGACATGCTTATACTTTTAACTTAGATAAATTTACCGTATACAATATCTTTTTAAAAAACTTAGCAAATATATTTCAGGTATCTCCGTATCCATCTTCAGTGCCAAGTGAAAACGTCTGTTCCTCTGAGGTGGTCACTTTGTGGTGTTTGTGGTCTCGCTTCACTTCTTTTTTCGTTTTCTTGTAAAAATTGTTGCCACACTGCCAGAATAATGCAGTGCTCCCGGTCATTAACAGCTTGATTGTTAGTAATTATTTCTATGGCCTCCCGTTTTAGTGCGTAGTGGTGATTAATGTACAGGGCTATTTTATTAATACTGATGGAGTTACGTTAATAGGGTTAGTATTGTGGGTGGAGGAGAAAGTGGTGGAAGATTTAAGTCAGCGTGGTGTTCTTTTTCGCAGTCGTTTATCCTGCGTTCCAAAGTATTTGCGCTCTTCTTCAATTCGTGGTTCGTCCCCTAATTGCACTCTGAACTAAATCAATAGTAGAAAATGTGAGTTTTTAAATGTTCTTTGCAGGTATGATGTCCTGAGCCCTTTTACCCAGTATTTTTTTTTTTAGAAAATCGAAAAAATGTTAAAATGAAAAACATTTCTAATAATCTGATCACCCAATTGTATGTCATTTTGTCACTTCTTTCTATAGACAAACGATTTCTTTTTGAACTGTGAACAATTCCATATAAATACAGTGAAAAATGTTTAACACGAAACTGAGGGGACCGAAATATTTTTTCGTGTTAAAAGAATTTCATGTAAAAAAGATTCGTAAAAAAAAAGTACAAAATTGGCCAATGTTTTCCCTGTCATCAATTATTATTTCCATTTCCTGTAAAAATACTACTAACTTACATCCATTAGGATAAAAATCAAGTACAAATATGATTGTTTTTTTGGGAGAAAAAATCATATCTTTTACTGTCTTTTTCAGCACCACATTGTTTAAAAATTTATCGAGATTATATATTGTTTTATTCATCTCTGAATTCGAATGTGCATCTAAATAACTGCAGATACTCATTTTTTCTTCATTTCTGAAGCAGAGGGGACAGAAACTGTATCGTTGATTCAGTTGTCAGATTCGTAATAAAAATTTACCTAAGTGGAATCATTTTAATCATGAACAATGTCAAAAATCTCATTGACGGTGCAGTAAACACATGATCATCGAAGGGAACATATTGTAGCATAATTACCAACATTTTAATTTATTCCGGAGCATTTTTAGCAGAGCTTTTAATCCGCACCACTTTATTTATAGATTATTTTCCTTCAATATATAACTACCAGGGTTGTAAAAGACCAGTTTTTTTTTTTTTGAAAAAAACCAGACAAGGTGGGTTTTATTAAAAAAACCGGGTTTTATGCATAGAAAACCCGGGTTTTTTGGGCAAAATTGGGAAAATAGAATTTCTTTTTCCAAAAAGTTAATAATGTATAGTATATCTACAAAAAAGACACTTAAAATGTACAAAAATGCCAAGCTCAAAGAAAGAGAATTGATTAAAGTTGTGTCTAAAAAGGGTGTGATATCAAATTCCCAAGCTTACATTCAAATACTTATTTAATATTCCCTTTTAACTAAATTTTCACATGTGAATCAAGTGCCTTATGATATGTTGATAGAAATCCTTCTTTCCTGTACTAAATACATCATAGCGTGTTTCTGAAAAATATTATTATTTTTATTTATGTATGATGGGCTTGTCGGCCATCTTTCAAAGTTTTACGTTAGTTTGAATTCTATAAATCTCATCAATTATAGGATGAGTTGGTTGATTGGTTGGTTAATTGAGTTTTATATCGCACTAGTGCTGCGCAATGAAACATAATTATAGGATGGGAGGATGGGAGTGCGCCAAACTTAACACTGTTAAAACTTAGATTCAACTTGTGTGCTTAACGGGGCTTTTGCGATGTTTTTAATGCATTTTTTTTTTCTTTTTTAATCTGAATATTTCAACCCCTGTTGAATGGAATAACCATATTATTTTTACGAGATATTTATTCCAAGAAGCTAAATTCAAATTGGGTAAATATAACGGGGGGTGGAAGCTTCTATGCTTTCCCCCCCCCCCTCTCCTTCATGTTTTTACGTTAATTTAAATTTTTATATTCTTTATTCCCGGCAGTGCTGCCAGATTGAGGGAAATTTTTATTTAACCGCCACCACTAAATTTTAATTGAAATGGTCTGTTAATTGTTTCAAAACATCTTTTAAAGAAATTTTCGATGTGATTAGATAACAGTTACAAGTAAAATTTAACGGTGGCTATTGAATAAAAATTTCCCTCAAATCTGGCAGCACTGATTCCCGGCATTTATAGGATGGAAGTGCACTTAATACTAAATAATTATAAGAAATCATGTTATCGAAATATTTCCGTCTCTGCTGAATGGAATAGCAAAATTAATTTTATATGAGATATATTTTAAGAAACTTCTTTCAAATTGTGTGAATGTTTATTCATTACTTGAAAGACGGCCGCCAAGCCCATCATACATAAATAAAAATAATAATATTTTTCAGAAACACGCTATGATGTATTTAGTACAGGAAAGAAGGATTTCTATCAACATATCATAAGGCACTTGATTCACATGTGAAAATTTAGTTAAAAGGGAATATTAAATAAGTATTTGAATGTAAGCTTGGGAATTTGATATCACACCCTTTTTAGACACAACTTTAATCAATTCTCTTTCTTTGAGCTTGGCGTTTTTGTACATTTTAAGTGTCTTTTTTGTAGATATCATTTATTTTTTTTAAATAGCTTTTATATTTACTGGAATTAACCTGATACTTTACATCAGATATGTGTTGGATTTCAACTCAGCTTTCGTGCGATGTTGTTCTTTGCATTAAACTGTATTACAAAGTTTTCTTTGCGTTAAACTTTCCATAATTCTGGTTGCGAGACATTATCCATGGGTTTTCTATACAGACTAGTATGTCGTGTCCATCACAAAACTTTCTTCTACATTTTCCTATACATATTAACGCAACACAAATTATTTATTTATTTTTTTTTTTTCATTATGAATGCTGAATATTATCAACTCAGAGAGGTATTGTTGCACAAAATGTCCAACGGAAGTAAATTTTCACCATGCAGATGGCATCCTTTCAGTTCCAAAAAAAAATGTAGTATATGAGCTCCACTTATCGGCCGATAGGCATCGAGATTGAATCAGCATAATGTCTCATAATGGCCTTTTCACATATTAAGTTTTGTTTCATATGCAACAGAACCTTTCCTTAAATTGCGAAAATCGCTGTATAGCAGCGCCACATGTTGAGATATTGGTACAAAAGTTGATAAGCACTATAGTTTGTAACAATGTAAATTTATTTGTAAATTTATGCAATTCCATGTATTAGTTACTCAGATATAGCCTCCTCTGAAATTGCGGCAATCACTTTATAGCAGCACCATGTTGAGCAATTGACACCAAATATTGATAAACGCTATTATACATCAAGGTTCAATTGCATATAAATTTATATGTAATTCTGAGCAGTAGCTCCTGATATCTAGTTGGAACAAAACTTTCGCCACACACATAGAACACACACACGCAAATAGAAATTTTCTAAAAATAGTCAAATTGTTTTCAGGAGCTCTTACAACGTGTAAATCCATTAAAAACCGAAAGTCGAAATTCATTTCAATAAAATGACAAGCGAAGCGGGCAAAGCCTGCTAGTATACTATATAGAAGAAAGTAGAAAACTTTATGCATCATAATTATCATTGCCGGATTGAATTGAAGGATATTAAAATTGGATACTATATCGTGTACTGACTTTCTTATTCTAAGGTATGAAAAATATTAAAAAATCAGCAATTCAAGCTATAGATTTGAAACAAATGTTATTCAAAAATGTATTAATTTCTGTTTTCAGGGATATAAAATTTAAAATTGTACAAAATAATAAAATCAAAGATTCTTTGGTTAAAAAAATAACTTATAAAAAGAAAAAGCAGCTCAATTTGAAATTAATATTTTTCGGGTAAACTGAGATGAAGCAATTTCATATTTGGCGATTTATGTCTCTTTGGCGATATTTAACAGTTTTTCAGCAATTAAGATAGGAAATTTTGATTTTTAAAAGCTAAATTTTATAAAAGTTCCTAGATTAAGTAATTGTCTATCTGAAAAACCAGTTTTCAAAGAATTCTGCACATTTATGAATTCTCTAGCTTGTTTAAAAAAAAAATTCTTGAAGAAGAAATTTTTTCAAAAAGTTGTCAAAACATCTAATTTTACGCTAAATTGAAAATGCTCCCATTTTTTTACTTATTAACTTAGAAAGTTCGTTTTTATCTCAAATTAAAGATCTCGTTGATACGAATATTTTACTTTTTGTCTCATTTTACTGCGATATTTGGTTCGTCCAATACTTAAAACTTTACGGGAAAAAAATTTGCCGATTTAACATGGGAAAGTTGGTTTCTGTATAATAAGCATTTAACGATCTTGGGTTATTTCTGTCGATTTTATTATTGGCGCGTTCTGCTTTGTGTTAGTGGTAGTTTGTTTGTTTTGCTTTTCTCTGAGCTTGGCTTGGCAAAACGACCGTTTCTGCTTGATATATTATTTTGTTTTATTTGAGAACATATATAGTTTAGCAAACACTAAACAAGCATTTTTGCTGAATAAAACTGATAATACTGTACATGTATTGTTTTAACATGTTTACACATAATCATCAGAAAAGAATGATATCTGAATTTTAATTGTATAAAAATGCAAAGTTCAAAACAACTAAGGCACAAACAATTTTTTTTTAATTAAATTTTGATTCTATAAAAAATCATAACAAAAAGAACAAAATTTTTAATGTGCAGTAAGTTTGCCTGATATTACTTTTATTAAAACAGAAGTAGTTCTTTCTTTTATTACCTTATATTCACATGTTTCATCCAGTTTCACTTAATCTCAAATCATATAATACATACCTATATATATATATTTTTTTAATTTAGTTATCAATATAGGTGGACACAAACAAAAATTAAATAGAATTTGCCTTAAACATTCTTCTAATTGATACACTCATTATCAGAGCATCTTGTATAAGCTACTTAATAGCTTTAAGCTATTTTATTCATACATCCCCTGAATTACACAGTTTCAAACTACACGATTTTAGAGTAATTCTTTTGAAAAAGAATAAATTGTGTATATTATTTGATGTAAATTATTTCCAAATATGTCATTTATTTCATAAAATAGAGAGTTATGATAAAAGGCAAAACTTACATTAAAAACACTACTAAACACCATTTTAAAAATCACCTTATGCTTAAGGTGAAGCATAAGGTGATTTTAAAAATGGTTTTTAGTAGCTTTTAATGTAAATTTTAAGTAATCATTTTTAAAATACATTTTAAAAAGGCAAAAATTGTTCAGAATTATAAGGGAATTATAACTTTTATGACGAAATTTGAAAAATCATGTCCCTGAATTGTTAATTCCATTCCATTTTAATTAAAATAAATACACATTACTTTTACAAATGTATATGTAAGTATGTAATTCAAATTTTGTTGTGATATTTTTTTGAAATTCCATGTAGGTTTACTTTTATCCATTATATTATTTTGTGAAAAAGAAAGGAAATACTCGTCAACCATAATTTTTTTTTTTTTTTTTAATTTGATGAATTTATTGAAACAGGGTTGCCACGCTACCTGGAAAACCTGGAATAGTCAGGGAATTTGAAAATTGACCATGTAAGTCAGGGAATTTCATACAATGATTGCCAAAAAAACTATTTTTCCTCCACCATACAGTCATTTTTCTTGTTTTTTTCTTAGCTTCCGCCATTTATTAAAAACAAGACCTCTTAGAAAGACCCCACATGGAGGGCAATCTGTCCTTAGGTCAAAGTAATATGTAACTTTTGTGTTTTCAAGTGGTACCATAATTACTTTGTCCTCAATATAACCAATGCACAATATATGGCTAGTCTGGAATTTTCTTAGAACACGTCTGGAAAACCTGGAAAAGTCAGGGAATTTCATTCTGCTATTTGAGTGGCGTTGAAATTTTCATTAAATGGAAGTTTGAACTCATTTGAGCATAAATTGCAGGATATCCTGAGTTTCAAATTTTTAATATTTTCAACCAAGTTGTTTTTTTAAATCCTTAATTTACAAAATGTCTGCAGAAAGTCAAAAGATAGTTCAAAAAAGGTGTACAATTCCACTGGAAACTAAAGTACAAATTTTGAACCGACTAAACAAAGGAGAAAAATTATCATCTGTTGCAAAGGTAGAGAACTTGAATGAGGCTACTATTCGTACAATAAAAAAGAATGAAGAAAAAATTAGAGAATATGCATTACTACATACAAAATTTCTTAGAAGTGCTTACCAATATGAATTCAAAAAATAAAAATTTTTTAAACAGAATCTCGTTTTTTTTTTTTTTTTCTTCTTCGTTCATCTCGAACAACACACTTTTAAAGAACGCTGAACCAATTCATAGTGTTCTTCGGGAGTTACCTGTATATAAACTACATTTTGTTGCTTGCACAGGTTTATTTTTATTTCAAAATTTCTCTTCAATTCATTTCACATATATTACATATTTTTTATCTTCTAATTATCACAATATAATCTACTCAACAAATCTAAGCATTATTTTAATTAGGGAATATATAATAGGCATGGAGGAGATTTTACAAGTTGGAAATTTAGTTCACAAATTATTTTTTATTTTTAAAAAATAAAGAGATAATGTAATATATATATTTTTTCAAATAAGATGTGTGATGTTTTAAAGTGATTTTTCATATAAAAAAATAATAATAATAAAATAAATAAATCCATTCTTAATTCAACTAAAGCTTTAAATTTTTCAAATCTAAATTAAAACTGTTTTTCTTTTCACTACAGAAGTTTTGATTTAATCTAAATTTTTCTTATCTAAAAAAAAAAACTAAACGAAATAGTTCCTGTCTGTAAAGTCTAAACCAAAACTTTTCTCCAGTATATTATCATTAGCTGATGAAGACAGGAATAAATAAAAGAAAGTATCTGTCTGAGATTTCATTATGTGCCTGAAAATAAGAGATGTAGCTAAGAAATTGATGTACTTCTTCCTTGTGAAAATGTCATACAAAAAAGATACCATTAATGTATCATACTAGCACATATGGTTTCGTATCTACCACATCTAAAATATTAAGGTGTAAAAGCTCACAAATGCTGAAGAAAAGCTAGCTTTACAATGGCAATAGTATATTTACAATGGTTATGTGATATCCTTAATGACTTTGCAGATATCGCATAAGATTTATTATCCGAAATCAATGTTTCTTGCAAATTCTACTGAAGTATTGAGCCCATCTAAATGGTGGAAGATAATTTCCAGAAAAGCTAAAAAGTGCCACAACTCCTGGGAATGAAGAATTTTGTAATTATATGGCATTACTAAATTCTTTAACTGCTAGCTCGCATCAGTTGAGAAACTTTTTTCAACATTTCGGTTTATCTAAAACGAAGTTCGTAACAGAATTAGGGAACAGCAAAACTGAAAAATTAGTACAGTGCCACCAATTGAAAAGTAAATGTGAAGAAGACTGGTAGAAATTATATATTTGTTTGAAATTTTGTCTGAAAATCTCTTGTATGGAAAGTAAACCTTCATTAAAGTATTTTTATTCTGCTCCATTGTTATCTTCCCACCATTTCTGTGTTATTTAATAAAAAAGATAACTTTTGTTTTTAAATTACGAATGTAAACATCTTTCTCTATTACCTAGCAATTGTTTTTTTTCTTTTTGTTATTATATAACTTTAAATTATTTCTTAGTATATTCAATTCTGAATTAAGAAAATTTAAAATAATAAAGTAAATATTGACTGATATTCCTGTATATAAAGTTCTCATGTAAAGAAGTATTTTACTGTGGATTATTGTTTTAAAAAAGCTTAAATATTATAAAATTCCTTTATTTTTTTTTAAAACCTATTTTCCCCAAAAAACCCAGACCAGCGGGGAAAATGGGTATCTATCTGGGCAGCAAATCTGACAACCCTGGTAACTACGATAAAATCAGAAAAAGTTACTCTTAAGAAAGAAATGGTATGGAAATTAAGGCAGGTCTGAAAATGCTTTGGAATAAATTAAAATGTTAGCATCTCTGTAGAAGCAAACATGCCACTGAAGATTAAAAGCGAATTTTTTTCATGTTAAACGATTTTTGTCGTGTTAAAAGAAAAAAATTTTATTAAATAACATAGTATACTGTTCGGACCACTATATCATTTCGTGTTAAACGATTTTTCATGTTAAGCGTATTTCACTGTATGTTTATTCTTAAGTAAGTGTTGAATAAATCCATTTTTATCTCCTACAGATAAGTGTAAAAGATTTTTAACTAAAAACACAAATAATTAGAAATATTTTTCATTAAATGTCACCCTGTAAGAATAAGTGTCTTTAATGAAATAAAAAAATGGTTGGTAATAAAAAACGGTTTGTTACTTTATTACTTGGATCATCACTAGATTTTATGTTCATAATTTATAAGATTTTAGCTTTGAAGAGAAATTTTTTAAATACCTACACTATAACTAAATAAATTTAATTATTTAATCTGATTTTTTTTTTTATTATTATTATTAAAATCAAAACTTTATAAATTTCTGGACTTACACATAGATTAATACTTATAATTGACTATTGAGCACACATTTGAAAATTATCTTTTTTTTTTTACGGCTTTTATGAGAAAATTCTCGATTATTCTTTTCGAGGAGAATATTCTCGAGAATTTTAGAACTCTAATAAGTAGTAATAAACTGTTAATAAAAAAACTGATATGAAGTAATACTTACATGTTTTTACCGGAGCAGTACTCTTTATATTTTCTTTGTAATCTTCAAAAATTTGTGGAGCAAACATGATGTGCAACTAGAAAAAAAAATAATTAAAAAAAAAAAAAAATCACACATCATAGAAGCATAATATAAAAATTTAACAGATTAAGACATACAACATCAAAGCAAAGCAAATTTTTCAGTTGAAAAAATAAATAACACGCCCTAAAGTCAGTTGTTAGTCAATTCTGTCACTGTTTATCAATTTGTTTTATATTTACATTCACTGTGATGCATTATCATCAATTGCAAATTATTTTTACTTTTATTTTAACGCTCATCATATTTTCAAGTTATTTAAAGAACCATACATAAAATGTATCTACCTAAATATGTTCATGATGAATTTCATTTGTAACAGTTTTTAAAAAGTCAGGAAAATGATTAAAATTTTCTGCATGTTGATTATCTCAAACAGCATCTTTTACAAAATACAGTGAAACCTGTCTAAAGTGACCACCCTAGGGACCGACTAAAATGGTCACTTTAGTCAGGTGGTCACTTTTTCAGGTTCCACTGTATATTTGATTATTTTTTAACAAATTTTAATTAACTTCTTAAAATTTTTCCTCTCTTTCTTTGGGCACCTCATGTCCTCAATGTGTTAAGGGCCCACTTCACTAACCGTCGCTAGAAGCCCAAGCCAGTGTTATTCTATGGAAATTTGTTTTCACATTCAGAAAATTCACAACTGTTAAATTAATACACGTTTTTTAAAAACTGAATTTCTTTTTTTTTTTTTTTTTTCATTATTTTATTTTGTAACTGTTAAAATGAAAAATTTCAAATATTGAAAATTCATATTTTACAGCTTCAAAATAAAACATTTAAAATTAAAGAAATCCATTTTTTAAAAAATGTCTGCCAGTTTAAGAGTTCTGAATTTTCTGGGGGGGGGGGGGAATTTTTTGGTGGTGTGGAAAGCGATTAAAGGTGGCAGATTCTTCTTCTTTAAAGTTTATCTTCTAAGTTTAACGGCTGGCCAGCTTGTAAAGTTAATTTTTTGATGTATTTAATTTCATATTTTAAGTCAGCACGTTCAGATCATATTAAATTAGTGCAGTTTATATAAGACTGTATTGCATTAATTTTATATTTACAGGGTGTTTCACTGTAATTGTTGATTATTTCTTCACTGGAGGTGTGTTTAAGATAAACAGTGTTTATACTATTTTCAAAATGTTTTATTTTGACATCTAGATAACTGATTTCGTTGTTATTTTCTATTTTGCAGGTAAATTTTATATTGTTGTCTAGCTGATTTAAAATAAATTTAAAAGGAACATATTTAACTTAAGGTTTTTAAACCTTATTTAAAAAGCTTGATACTATATGGAGGTGATGTAGCCACTTTTGCTGGGGGATCTCCCGTATCATCCTCATCAGTAATCTCCAAAGTGATTGGTGGCGCAAAGTGATGTCTTCCCTTACTCCTTGATCTTCTTTTAAAAGGTGGCACCACAATCTGTCTAAACCAACCTTAATTATGTATATTGAACTGAAACACTTAGTAGATCATAACTTGATTAAATAAGACAGTTAATTTTATTAAACTGTGAAAATATTATAATTCATATTTTATATTCGAATATTTTATTCATAAGTAGCAGGCTTTACCCGCTTCGCTGGTCACTACATTTAAATGAATTTAAAAAAGAATCAATATTTTTTATACCGTTCTACAAATTAAAACTAAAAAGAAAATACATTGAAATTGCTTTTAAACTTCACTTTGCGCCCTCGCTGCCTTCGGCAGACACTTCTTCACTGCAACGTCTTGGTACTGGATAATTTAATTTATAGAGATGTCAATAATATCGGAAAAAACTGCATTAGTCATTTTTTTTTTTTATAATAAACAGAACAGAAAATGCATAATATTTTACTTGGATATATTTTGTATAATTAGACCATTTAAAAGAAAAAAAAAAAATGTTTCTCTTTTTTCCTACTTGCATTACAAAAATATTTAAAATTAAATTGAAAAAAATTGTGCAAAAACATTGAAACAGCTTGGATCTCTTGGCAAAATTTGAAATTTGGCACTGAAGTAGCTCGGACGTTTCTTGCCAAAATGCTTACTTACACATTTGTGTTACCCATATCAACTCATCGCCGAAATGACAACAAAAATATAAATAATTATAAGATTAAAAAAAAATTTACATACCATGTTCTTAAATTTTCTGTTGAATCTTATAGCTATAGAACTGCATTAGCACTTTATCAATGTGTAGAAAAATTTTAAAGTGATAATGACGTCAATTTTTGTGAGATGCATAATTTAATTTTTTAATGATCACATTTAATTAAATGTATTTATATTTATGTCAAAAGAAAATGAACTCATTCTTTTTTTTTTTTTTTTTTGGCAACAATTATAGCTAATATTTATTTTCACATTTTAATTAATTAAAAGAAAACTTTGCAATGTAATATCTTTAAATGTAATAACTTGATGTATATAGTGTCCTCACAAAGAATAAACAGTTTTTAGAACTTTTTTTAAAAAGTATAAGATCTATGCAATATCTTTTTAAAAAATTCATCAGTCGACTTTCATCACCAAAGCAGTTAAATCTAGACCAATCAAAAATAGGAGTGGTCCACCCAGATGTGTTCCGCTGACAAACTCTTTCTTTTATTTTATATAGATTCATTTAATAAGCACATTTCTTTATCTGTCAATTTAGCTGAGTGTTTGGATTCATAATTTTTTCAATTTATTTTAAATGATTTTCTTATGATTTTTTGTTACTTGAGTGAACTATTTTCATTAACACAATAGTAGTGTCCCTTACATTGAATTATTATAATGATTTTTCTGTTAGATGATCTTTTTTAGTAATTCAAATCAAAATTTAACCCATTATTTACCACCATCCCTTTCTTGGGACATTACATTTTTTACTGTTTTAGACAATATTTTAGTGCATTCTACCATTGTCCTAAAAATAAGAATCTGTAGTAGTACACTTAATTGCTTGAAATTTGTTGCAATCCTTTAATATTCTTTACTAAAAACTTATAAATTCCAACAATTAAGAGAAACTTGGATAAAAAGTTTTGGCAAATAACGGATTAAAGACCTTACTTCAGACTTTAACCTTTTGTTATCATTTAATTCCTTCTGTATGTCATAACAATGAGGATCTCAAAAAAGAGATACTTTTAAACTGTGTTAAAATTTTTTGCAATGGATATTATAAGTTGAACTTAAATTTTCACAAACAAAACAGTGTTAGCAGCCTAGCATAAACTGACCAATCACTGCAATTAAAGTTTATGAAAAATAGAATGAGAATTTATTTCCATACGTTCATAAACTTTTAAAAATTTTGACAACATCGATTCCTCCACCTGAAATGAGATTTTTTACATTGAAAAGATACCTTTGTAATTTTTTGCAAGGAAAAACTTATTAGGTATGTGCAAATGTCGATTTATTGCCACCATCAACATAATGAAAGTTATCTACTTCTTTGCTGCAAACGAGACTCGAAGATTAAGTTTATATTGTGATTTGCAATATTTGTAATTTTTTTGGTGCTAATAAACTTTTAACAAAGTTTGGACACTATGTCTTTGGCCTGTAAGCTGAACATTCAAATTCACCGATTCTCCTAATTTTTTCTAGGAAATTCTCTGAATTTGTGAGATCCTCCTTTGCTCACCAATTTCTAGTTCAACTGTATGTTCTCCATTGAAATTCTCTAAACTGAGATTTTTTTTCTTTTGACCTATATGCTATCCATTCCCCCAAGGTTTACAGGGAAAGATCTTTGAAGTTTTGAACTTTGTTATTCTGACAGCAATATTTTTCTTGTTGACTGTTATCTCTATATATGATGAATGCTATTGTTTACCTACAAAAAGCTTTGTAATTTTACTCTTAATATACAAATGTTTTTTAAACTAACGTATGTTAAAGTGACTTCTACCATTTTTTAATATTATAACAAGAATTATTTCATTCTTTCTCTTTAAGAAATTTCTTATTAAAAAAGATTTAGATTATAGGTATAATTTTTTTAATTTATACATAAAAAATCACATCACCATATGAGTAAAATAAAAGTTTAAAGAATTAATAAGTTAATCTTCTGTAATAGCAGCCTCCACTAACTGACATACTTTAGTAGGTTCATTTTAACACAGTAAATTTGCTTCTTTTGACAAACCCTGACTTAATGTGAATTCGTTGAAAACCATAATTTTGCCAGTATTTATGTGCTGAAAATTGCCTAAGATACCTACTTCAGAAGATTCATAAAATTAACATGAAGAAAAAAGAATAGAGAATAGAAATAATTTACAGAAACGGATTCAATCAAACAGTATACAGCAAATAGTCTATTCTCTAGAATTAATTACTTTAATAAGCAATTTACTTACTTTATTTTTCTAATATAAAAATAACTATACCTATGACTAATTTGCATTTATGAATAAAAATGGCTTTGGTAGTAAGTTAGAAAATAACAAATTTAGCTTTAAGAATGCCTTAAAATATTCTTATGCTATCAATCCTATATTAAGAAGAATAAAATGTTTATTATTAGAAATTTAGAAGAAGTGAATAAGGCAAAGAATTTTCTGTGTTAAGAGTTTTGCTTTCTAAAATATTTATCAATCAGAGTTCATACTCATATATGGGGAAGAAAATTCCCTGAGTTCCCAGACAATTTTCAAGATAATATTAGCGACATATTACAAGAAACGCTCCTCTAGACAGGACAAAATACACAGCTACTTCCACTGTATGGTGTCATATTACTGTCGACCATGATAGAAATTATTGTTTACATGCATATTTTTTAGTGTATTTGGAGTTTGTTGTAGATTTCCTTTTTTTTTTTTGGTCACAGCATTGACTAGAAAATTTCTAATCCTTCCAAAAAGACTAATCTCTAATACTGTTAAAAATAATTCTGTTTGTCCTTTTAAACTAGCAAACTAATAATCATTAAAATAAATATATCTTAAAATTTCATCTTGGCATACAATGAAATTTTTCATTCCTTGTGTAACAATCTAGTTACACAACCACTTAAATTCTGAAACCCCCTCTCTTACACAGAAGAGAAAATAGAGATTTGTGCATGTGAGATTCTCTTTCATAACATTAAGTAGTATTTTTCAAATGAATCAAAATTAAATAAATTTTTCAGTTGTAAAAGACTGAAAATAATTCAGTTGAAATATATGCAGATGAAATAACAGATTGATAAATTCAATTAAAAAAGATACTGGTGATAAACAATTAGAACATAACATATTTTGTAATACTTCCAGTAAATAAATTCTAAATTACATTTAGAAATATTCAATTTAAATATATATATATATTTTTTAATTAGCAAATATTGGATTTCAATAAACAATATCGTTCACAACATTAAGTAACAGCAGGACTACTTTTTTAATTTTTGCGACTCATAAAATTGTATTATAAACATGTAATTTTGACTATCCACTTCTTATGAAGCTCAGCTAGACCATAGCCAATGAATGACTCAGGGGTGGGAGAGGGATAGTTTGCAGATTTGTCGAACTTTTTTATTCATATAATAGCAGGAGACTTGGCGTTGGAATATTAAAACAGGAAAAAACTACTACGTCAGAAACGCCAAAGAAAAATTATTGAGGTGCATACAGCTGTTTCGGTAGCCTAAAGCGTACCGTCTTCAGCGCAAAAAGAATTCTCTTCAGTGCAAAAATTCTTTTTGCACTGAAGACGGTACGCTTTAGGCTACCGAAACAGCTGTATGCACCTCAATAATTTTTCTTTGGCGTTTCTGACGTAGTAGTTTTTTCCTGTTTTTTATTCATACATCATTTTTAACACTCAACATTATATACTAGTTTTAACACTTCCGAAAAAAAATTCTGATTATAGTCTTGGAGCTTAATGCTTGGTAAAGACTTAAACAAGCACCAGAAATATTTTTAAATTGCTAATTGTAGACATATTTTTAAAAGAGTAACTTTATATCTGTTAAACTAATATCGTTAAATCATGAGGCGTACTTTAACAACTAAAAAAAATTATAAATAAACATCTTTAAATATTAAATAAAAGCTATTATATTTTAATTAAATTAATTTAAAATTCTCAATAACAAAACAAAAATTAAAAGAGCAGCAACAATTTCATAGTGTTTTAATAACAAACTAAAATAAGCCAAACTCAAAGCAAAAAAATTCCCAAGTTAGTGTATATCTTTATGCATACTTTCATTTTTTAAAAAAAGTGCATAGTTTCATAAATTTTATTATAAAGGTAAAAAAAATATTTTGTTAAGAAAACCTTTACCAATAAGTTTAAGCAATACTTTAACAAGCTTATGCGAATTCAAATTTTACCACAATCGAAATTGATTGTTTTTGTTTCCACGGGTTTTTATCTGCCAGTGTTGCCAGCTCCAAGGTGTGAATGAAAAACTGTAAACCATAGATTACTACCACGGAGTAATATTAATAGGTTGGTTAGTTGGGTTTTACGTCGCACTAGTGCTGCGCAGATGAGCAATTGGCGACGGTCTGGGACTCACCCCTAGAGATGGTCCGGAGACATGCCATCGCAATTTTGATCCTCCACGGAAGGGATGGCTCTCCCGCTTCGGTAACCCCCAGAGGTATAATTTTTGAGAAATATTAATAGGAGTTGAAGGTCCAATCCGCGTTTGTAATGATCGATAGATGCCGCTTTCTCAACTGCAGTTGTTAGTAAATATTGCCATGTGCATTTATTATTGTGCTTTCTTGTTGTTCTATCATTGTTTCAGCGTGAAAGCTATCAGCGGTATGATAATTTCACCTTAGCCCACCAGAGGGCGAGCATTTCATTACATTCGCGGATGGGAGAAATTTACGAAACTGTGATGTAAATTTTTGGTAAATATTGAGGGCGCCACTTGTCATTACTCCCTATCTCGGCGCGGATATAATGTTGTTTTCAATAGAATTTTGCCGGAGTAAATTTTTAATTTTAAGCAATTTAATTTTTTTGTAAGTGCTTAAAACTGCATAATTCAGATGTTTCAAATAAATGCTTCCTTCCTAGTTGTAAAACAGGCTATGATAGTGATAAGGAAAAAAAAACAAAAAAAAAAAACACTTATTTACTACATTTTTTTATACGTCAAATATACTAATAATGAAAAATTATAAGACTGCTATAAGATATCCATAATAATCTACATCTCCATTCTCCTTTCTGTTTTAGCTAGCTTCGGTTCATAAAGATCGTCATTTTTTAAAAGCTCTCTTTCAAAGTAAAATTAGCATAAAATCGCTCTTAAAATAAACATGTTGCTTAGACTACTCTATTTAATGAAATTTGCTTTCAATAGAAATTTTTTCAGCTTGATATTATTTTTAAAAAAATAATTAAAACGAGACATTTCCCAATTGAATAACATTGCGGAAGCTGGAGAGAAGGAAGTATTGTACGCTGGCGCCCTCTGTAAATATTAGAAAACAACATCACAAAATTTCAGCGTTACCTTCTTCTCCTGTCTTTATACTCCGTGATTACTACGCACTACGCACCAACGAGACAAATGAAGATACGCACGACGTCTTTTACGAAAACTTCCAAGCTACAACGACGTCTTTTACGAAACACTCTAAGCTACGACGATTTGAAGTGTAGTCTCCGATGGCGTAACTGCTGAAAGAGGAGCTTATGTAGGAGAGAGTGTTTGCAGCATGGACAGACCGGTATGCATTTTTCCTAACGAAGTGTCTATTGCTACGGCAGTTGACTGCCGTAGCAATAATATTGTTCCGGCAGTCACCAATGAATCTTTATCTCTCCCACTAAGAACGACTCTTTTGTGAATCAATCTCGTAGCACACATGTTGACATTCACGACGCCATTTTTATATTTATTATTTTAAATTTTAAATGATCGCTTTACTATCCTTGCTTTTTGTTGAATGCGGCATTTTAATTTATTTTTTGAGCTAGTGTGTTCGGGAAAAAATGTTGAAATCAATGTGGGAGATTTATTTCCCTCATATAATGATTTCGGAACGGGATTTCGATCAGAAAATAATTGAACCATCGATCTATAATTTAAAATACAATCGATTTATTTTGCAAAACATAAAACTTACTTTTTTTTTGTATATTCTGCGTTATACTTCTCTGGGATGAAAATCGTTTGCATAATTTTTTATAGATTATTTGTATTGTGTGAATTCTTATAGGAAAATGAACATAGTTTTGTCATGGCCGCAACATACTAGTTTTTTCTCATATCTTTTATTTGTTTTGTACCATAGTAGAATTTGTACTTATTCAAATATTAATTGTTATAATAAATGTAATTAATCTTTTTTAATATTGCTGTGGAAGATTTAAAATATTTGCTTTAATTTACATGATGGGTGTAAAACCGCTTAGAAAGCAAAAAACTGTAAACTGCTACTTGCATGCAGAATGAATAGTGAAGGAAGGCTTAATAATAGTATGTTATCTGCAGGATTCGCTTCAGTTGTGTCTCTGAATTTCATGTTATTTTGTTTTTATAGAAATTTTTCATTTTGAATATTTCATTTGCATTGTAATTTTCTTAGAACTTCGCAAATATCATATTATCATTTATGATTAGTGTAAATAAATATTTTTAATAATAGCCATTTTATATATCATTAACAAGTCTTGCCATTCATTCTGCATGCAAGTACCAGTTTTCAGGGTTTTTTGCATGTTGCGAGCATATAATGCCTAATTTCACTGACAGTTATTATATGGGAAAATTTGTTTCCATAATTATTCATTACTTAATGTATTTTTTTAAATTCTATTTTCACATTCAAAAAATTCGCAGTCATTAAATTAGTACTTATTCTCCAAAAATTAATTTTTTTAATTTTTAGTACTATTTCATTTTATGGCTAATAATTGAGAAAAATGCACTTAATGAAAACTCGCATTTGTGAACTCAAATTTAAAAATATTAGTCTTTGTAAAATGAGTACTAATAGTTTTCTGAATGTGAAAATGGAATTAAAAAAAAATATATCATGTTGTGGCCACTATATGACTTTCTTCTGTATTTGGAACAACTTCAGTATACACCCGCAACAATATTTGGCGATTATGGCTAAATCATAAATGATAAAATGGCAAATCTAAAATAAACAAAGCTGCCATATTATATCGCAAACAGTCCTGAACAACATTGTTATCGTTCAAAACAGCACCAAAGAAAAATCGCCAAATTCAGCTGTGGGTGTATTCTGAAGTTGTACCCTATATTTTCGTAAACAAATTCTCTCAGTTAAAATTATTTTCCATGATAAATGCAGATGATTTACATTTCTAGAGAAGTCGTAACGTCAAATATCCAAAGAAAATCAATTTTATTCTCCAAATAACATTTTTTTCTTTCTTTTAATGAAAAAGATCAATAACTTATATCACAGATCTATAGTTCAATCATTCGTTTTAAAGGACATAGTTAAAGCTCTTTGGGTACATAATGAAAATTTACAGGAGACAGATGCAATGCTCCTACATATGCAAAAAATTTTCCTCAGTTGACTATCACTGTTATAAACAATTCTTTTTAATTTCATAATTATTAAAAAATAATTATCTTTATGCATATTTACACGAAATTTTGAGATATATCACCATGTTAAAACTTTAGAAAAAAGCAGGTTGGCAAAGCCACCTTTAAGACTATTTTCACCAAAAGTTGACAGACACTAATTTATGTCAAGGTGCAACTACATACCAATTTGCATGAAATTCTATGCAGTAGTTCCTGAGATATAATTGCCACAAAAATTTATCACACACAGACACATTTTTTAAAACTGGTCAAATCGTGTTCTACTCCTCTCAGAATGCGTAAATCAAAATCTATTGAAAACCCAAGGTCAAAAATTTTTACGAATACAATACTTTCTTCTACTAAAATATAGAAGAAAGTAATAAATGAAGTTTTATATATTTGGCTAATTGAATAGCTTACCAAATAATTAGATATTTGGTCAAACTGAATATTCATCTAGCCAAATAGTTTCAGATTCGGCCAAATGGAATAATCAGTAATATGGCCAAATATTTGGTATATCTCTAGTATGAATATTATGTAGAATATTTCAGTAATCTCCATCTCCAGCAAGATTATAAATAAAAAATACAGATCAATTGTTACAAAATTCCAATTTATGAACAGTTTGTGCAGCTGCAGATTCAGCCGTAATTAACTAAAACTTTAAAAATAAGTATGACTGCATATTTAAATAGATTTTAATTTAATACAGTATATATTTTTAATTGAAATAATTGTGCTAATTTCTTTCATGCTAATTAATCACAAATTTCTTTTTATAATTCTGAAGAACTATATAACTTACTAGCAGGCTTTGCCTGCTTCACTGGACACTATATTTAAACGAATTCTCAAAATTCCATATCATTATTATAAAATCTCAAAAATAAAAATACTAAAATCAGTTGAAACCTAAGTTAAAGTTTATGTCGCATTCAGTAGAGATTTTCTCGCTTGCAGTATGAAGAGTTCAGGTTCCCACTGCCTTTGGCACTGATTTACTCCCCTGTCCACAGCGGGAAACAGTGGCAGATCTAAGGGGGGAAGCACCCCCCCCCCCCCCCAAAAAAAAAAAAAAAAAAAAATACTGGCATTCATTTCACATTTGAATATTACAATTGTAAAATTTTCATTGATCTGGAATAACATCTTGACAAATCTTAGCCCCCCCTCCCTAAAAAGTTAAGTTCTCAATCCACCACTGGCGGGAAAATCAGAATTTTCAATAAATCGAATCAGAGAGACTATTGCATATTCTTAATCAATACTCACAGTGATGCCGCTAGTCTTTCAAAATCTTGGGACCCATGAGTTTAAAAAATCTGGGTCAATTTTTCAAAAAATGGGTCCCCACATGAATGAATTTATACATTACAGATATAATTTTTTTTTTTTAATTGTAAATGAAAAACAGATTTTTAGGAATTTTTAACCAGCTCTTTTTAAAATTGTCTTAAACTAATATTATGTAGGAGGAAAAGATCTTTTTTTCTTCTTCAGAGCAGAATGCTTTAAAAATATAAAGAAAATATTAGTTTTAAACAAGAAATCTATTTTAAAATTTATTTTTTTCTTTCTTCGTTTATTTATTTATTATTTTTTTCAAGAATGAAAATTACGTGTCCGCTGGTACCCGCCACAATAAATTTTTCACATAATTTACGCACTATAGCACATAAACAGCATCTCTGACTCATATGCCAAAATTCACCATTCCATGAAAATTTGAAGCATATTCAAACTTGAAACTGCGTTTTTTGCTGAGCCTACCCCAACGGACGGTGGTAGTATGTATGTGTGTTGGGGGGGGGGGTAATTTCGCAAAACCCAACCCCTTTAGAGTGTGTGTTGCATACACATACCAATTGATGCATCAAAAAATCTCTTTCCTCGGATAATTTGGAGCAGAGTTATGCTAAAAACGTGTCTTTGCACACACCCTGATCCTAAAGTGTGGAAAAAGGAGAGAATTTTGGAAAATCTTTTTATACTACATATTGGATACATATAACTGACCCACACATAAACAATTACTGTTCTACAATAATTTGAAGCAGATTTAACCTTGAAAACTTTCTTTTTACTCCCCCCCCCTCTTCCTATGGGAGGAGGTAGAAAGTAGTTTCACAAAATCTCTTTGTGGTGTGTGTTTTGGGTATGCATAACCAATCGACATCAAAAAATCACTTTCCTAAGATAATTTGGAACAGAGTTAGTCTTGAAAATGTATTTCCTTCCAACCATTAAAAGGGGGAAGGGGGGAAATTTCACAAAATCCTATTATAGTGCATGTTGGGTATGCATAACCAACCCATACATTAAAATTAATCTGACTGAGATAATTTGGAGCAAAGTTACACTTGGAAACTTTTTTTTTCTCCCCCCCCCTTGAACCCACGGAGGGAAATCTCATTACAATAGGTATTGGATACATATAAACTATTTATGCATTAAAATACATGACTGCAACTTACCTAGATTTCCCAAGACAAATGTAGCTCTGAAAGGGGAGGGGGGTCACGAATTTGCCCCCTTGCAACACAACTCTCAAAATCGAAAGTCACAAAAATATGAATGGGTTTTTGGAGATATATACTGAAAACAGCCATGCGTTTTCTTTAGAATATGTACCACTTTTTTGTAAAACTCTACTCGAAAATTCCCCCCTATCTCGCTTAAAAATTGAAAATTTCAAAATCACAGAAAATGCTTTCTTGTACTCAATTAGAGTCCTGCGCACCCGACAAAAAAAATTTCATCAACCCGAAAACCGACCTGAACCCGACTAAAAATTTTTCATCAACCTGCACCTGACCCGAAACCTGAGAACTAAATGAAAATTACTTTTTCATCTAAAAATCATGCAAAACTTTTTTAAATTATAAAATAAGGTAAGTTTTCCTTGTCATACAGTTGGTAAATTATTTTAAAAAGAATTTGAAATGTAATTACTAATTGTTTAATTTAAAACTGAAAAAAGGATCAATAATAATTTTTAACCATTTATGTGAGTTGTGAAATTCAAGAGTAAACTAGTATGTTTTGGCCACCACCAGACTTTCTTCTATACTTTCCTATATTTTACTAAGTGCAAATAATTTATAAAAAATATTATTTTTTAAGATTATCTAACAGGATGAATGCAAACGATTTTCATCTTAGAGACAACTAACACTAAATATCCAAAGTGACAGTTTTATTGCCTATAAATAGCATCTTAAAAAGTACGTTTTTATAATGGTTATCTCACATATCAGGTTTCGTAGAGTTATATGCCATAGAAGTTGAGATATAGCCTTCCCATTATCGAGGGATATTGCAGCATAGCAGCTCCACCTATTGGCCGATTAGCATAAAGATTGATTCAACATGTCTCCTTATGGCTTTCTCACATATCAAGTTTTGTTTGATTATACACAATAGAACCTGAGATATAGCCTCCCATTAAATTGCAAATATTGCTGTATAGCAGCACCACCTGTTGAGCGGTTGACACCAACAGTTGAGATACTAATTTAGGTCAAGGTGCATATATTTATAAATTTATATGCAATTTTATGCAGTAGTTCCTGAGATATAGCCTTTGCCTAAACTGCTGAAATCGTTGTGCAGCAGCGCCACCTGTTGGCCAATAAGAATTCAAATTGAATCATCATGTCTCATAATAGCCTTTTTACATATCAAGCTTTGATTATACTCAATAGAACCTGAGATATAGCCTTCTCTTAAATCTCAGAAATTGCTGTATAGCAGCACCACCTGTTGATCAGTTGACAAAAATTGATAGGCACTAATTTAGGTCAAGGTACCTCTACATATAAATTCATATATAATTCTGAAAAGTAGTTCCGGAGATACAATCGTCACAAACTTTTTGTCACACACACACACACAGACAGATATTTTCTATAATCTGTCTATGGTAAAATTGTGTTCTAGACCTCTCAAAACATGTAAATCTGTCCAAAATTTTTATGAATCCAACACTTTCTTCTATTGAATATAGAAGAAAATAAAAAATGCACTTCAATTTAAATGTTGATAATTTATTATTTATTACTTATAGTCTGGAAAAAAAATAAAGATGTATTATTCTTTATTGCTTTTGTCCGATGTAGATGTTTATTTTACTATAATAATTTGTGTAGCATGTATGTGATTGGATATGTGAAATTGACTTATGCTTACAATTACAGACATGTTTTTGCCTCCTGCTCTCCAGGGAGAAAGGGGGGGGGGGTCATAAAATTCCATTACTATAGATGTCAGATACATATAAATAATCCACCCACTGAAATTCTTGACTTCAGCTCCTACAGTTTTTCCAAGACAAATTCAGCACTAAAGCACTAGCATTGTGCACAAATCGAATCCCTAAAAAACTACAAAAAACAAAAATGGGTATTTGGAAATTACATGGCTCTTTTCAACATCTTTGTTAACCATTTTAGGTAGAGTTCTACTCAAAAATCGGGAATTTGTGAAATTTTCCACCAAAAATTTATTTCCCCCCCCCCCTAAAAATCAAAAATTTCAAAATCATAGAAAGTTTTTTTCCTTTTTGTCCTCAAATCTAGTCTCTCCATGTGCAATCTCCTTATCGTGAAGTAATTTGGAGCTAAGTCATGCTTACAAACATGTTTTTGCCTCCTGCCCTCTTGGAAGGGGAGAAAATGTTGTAAAAGTTGATATATATAATTTTAAGTTGCTTGAAGACCTAAATTCCTGCAATTCAGTTTAGCCGTTCTCGCGTGATACTTGGACAAAAATAAAGTTACGGACACAACAATTGCAAATTATACTGCAAATTTTTTTATTCTGAAATTTACAAGCAAAAGTCTGATTTTATTAATATAAATTAGTAGAAAGACAATATTAAAGTTTGCATGTTAAAATAAAATAAGCTTCATTTAACCACTTGACCAACTAGTCAGAGGCACACTATAGCTGTCGTCTACACATTACTGCAGCCTGCGAAGTGGTTAATACTTAGGAGTACTACCTAACCTTTGAAATTTGTTTCCAGAATTATTGATTATACAATTTATTATAATTTTGTTTTGACATTTAGAAATTTTTCAACTGTTAAATTGGTTCTTTTAATATTTTGAGTTTAAATATAAAAAAGTAACCAAGTATATCATTTGCATTTTTTAACTGCAAAATAAAATGTTAAAAGTTTAAAAAATAAATTTTTGCAAAACAAGTACTAATTTATTGTTTGTGATTTTTTCTGAATGTGAAAACGGAATTTAAAAAAATACATTAAGTAATGCATAATTATGGAAACAAATTTTCCCGTGCTTTATAAATCATTTTTTATTTTTCATTAAATATTAGTTACTTAATTTATTGATGTTTAAATTAATAAATAAATTTTCTTTGTTAGTATAAATATCAATTACTAGTATGAACATCAGAAAATTAGTTTTTTCTTATACAATTTGAATACTTTATGCATCCGTGATTAGTTTTAATGTACATTTTAATGTATGCAATGTTTGATACACATAAATGTACATTTTGACGTCCGAATTATAAACTATGTTTACATATTATCATTTTCACATTTTTTTTTTTAGAGTCCTAAGATTTAAAAAAAAGAAAAAAAATAAGTTACACCTTTTTATTTTTTGAATGATTGATTATTAACATGCCATCATTTGCTTTTGTTAAAAAAAAAAATATTTTAGATGTTTGAGATCAATTTATATATCAGTTTTTATTTTTTCAAAACTTTCTGCTGAAAGGTTGAAGGGGGGGGGGGCGTCAAAATGGACATTTGTAGGGGTAAAACTACCTAATATGCAAAAACCCTGAAATCTGCTATTTGCATGCAGATGGGGGGGGGGGATTTAATAATGGTATATTATATATCTACCTGTAATAAATAATATTTAAAGGGTTCTTAATGCATTTTAAGGCAAACAATCAAAATGACAAATTTCTATAAAAACAAAATAATTTAACATAAAATTCAGAAGCAGCAAAAATTTTAAAAACCCTGAATTCAGGGGCAGCCCCTGAAAAGTTTCACCCCTGCATTTGTTGATATTTATACTAACAATAGCAGCTTATTTACAATATGATTGCAGCAATAAATAACAATACAATGAGAGGCGGCGGATTTGAGTTAGATTGTACCCTACACCCATTTCGATATGGCACCCTCCCCCTCCCATGTTTTGAAGTATATTATGCATTTGTAATAGTAATAATAGCAATAAATATGATACAGCTAAAGGAGAAATATTTTTCTTAGATATATCAATCTCTAAGCAATCTTTATATAATAATCATTACATAAGTAAAAAATAAATAATCATATCTGATCATGAAAAAAAATATTACTTTATTTGGTTTCTCCTACAAAAAATGTTAATAAGCAGAATTTAATTTTTTATTTAATCACTTAAGAACTGACTAACTTTCTTTTTATATTTTTATTAATCAAAATAGAAATTATTTTGATTCATAAGTAGATACACTGTAAAAAAATAACTATTACCAGCTGCAAGAAACTCTCTGTGATTGGAGAAAATAATTATTTTCTCCAATCAGAGAGAGTTTCTTGCAGCTGGTAATAGTTATTTTTTTACAGCGTAGGTTAATTTGTTTAAAAATAGTTTCTTTACAGCTTCTTGTTCGATATTTTATATTTAAATGATTGCATACTTAATTATTTTCAGAAAATAATTTCTCTCACCAAATCATAACATGTTTGACTCATGACAGAGAGAGCAGATCATGCTTTGAAATTTGTATTATCGACTGAAAATCTATTCGATTGCTCTTAATGTTTGGATTTGTGTTCAAAATTAAATCATTTTTAAGAATTTAATAAGCTTAAAAAAAATTGCCACACTCTACCTGGATCTAAGCATAATCCATTGCTGGACGTTTAATCGCTATAAGAAAACAGCAGCATCCCTAGCTACATATTGCCGCCGCTGCTTAGTCCAGAGGATCAACCGTTCAAATATAACACTATCTTTTTTTATTAATATCACACAATCAACAGACTGGGAAGAAAATCATATATAGAGAAAATTCATTTTTCCAGCTCAGTGAAAATAACGGCAGGACCAGGAGTCGAACCCCAGATCTTTGACTTACATGGTCAAAGATCTTAGACCGTGTAAGTCAAAGATCCGGGCATTATTTTCACTCAGTTGGAAAAATCAATTTTCAATAACACTATCTATTCGTATATTTCAAACCACTATCTAAAAATCTGTAACGTGTTAAATAGGGATTGATAAAGTGTTTTATAATTGGCAAGAAATAAAAACAATTAATTAAAAATGTTTCTCATTCCTATTAAATACTGGTTGTCCTTCAAATTTAACTGCCACTACTGTTCAAATTTTAATTATCTTTAAAACTTAGGCGCCCCTAGGCACTGGCCTAAGCCAAAATCTGTCGCTAAAATCAATATTAAAAAAAATAAACTAGCTTTTAATAAACAGCTTATTCTTAATAAAATTTGAATTTTCTCTTTTTTTTTATACTTTTCATTAGCTTTCCTTTCAATCTTAAAATAATAAAAAATACACCAGAGAACTGTTGAAAAGTAATAAGTGAAAAACTGAATAAACACTATAAACTGCAAAAAACCCAAAACAATTAAGTTGGCACGAGTGCCGCAAACAAAGCGATGATGCACAATTTATAGTGTTTTATTCAAAGTTTTTTGCTTGATAGCTTTTAAGCTTGATTTCTAAACCTAATATCTTTAATCTTTTATATTCTGGTTTTCCTAAAACATTTAATAATCGTTTATGAGTTTTAAATGTTCTTGTTACTGAGCAAATAAAATGAAAATAAAAAGCTTAAGTACTTTTTTGTTTGAATAAAATATCTTAAAACTGTATTTCATTGAAAATATCCCCTCTTCCTACAAAGAAAAAAGAATATGGGGAAAAAAGCTAAATATACGCTTTTTGAGAACAATGAATGAGTTATATTTCACATGCAAGGTTTAAACGTGTTTTTCATTTTATCTAAAAGAGAAAAGGATATTCTCACTTATTTTCTAAATGTTAGTTTCATAAGGATATTCCTGTTATCCAAGAATATTTTCACCTCACGTATTTAATATTTTAAATATATATACATAATAATTATTTTGGCAGAAATAAATGATTTTACGTGGTAAAAAAAATTATATAATTTAGGCTTACTAAATTAAAAAAAAAAAAAAGGGGGGGGGGTACTTTTTTTCATAACGATACTACAGGGCTGTTATAAAAAAATGTACTGTCAAGGTACTAGTACTAATATGATAAAGCTATTATGAAAATTTTTAGTAATCCCATGGGGATGATGAAAAAGAGAAGTATACAAAAACTATTTTTCTTTTATTAAGAATATGACATAACAGATTTAAGTTATTAATGTTACTGAAGACTAAACATTAGCTCATTAAAAATATATTTTTAATAGTGTGTATAACATTAAAATCATCTAAATTATTAATAAATATCAATTTTGTAATGATTTAAAACTTTTCAATAATAATGCTTGCACACATAAGCATATATATGACTGTGTTTGCAAACTTGAAAAAGAAAAGAATGTGAAAAGCTTACTAATTTATAGTTATTAATGAAGTACACATTTGACAGCAGAATAATTTATTATATTTTTGTAGATTTAATGTTGATAAAGATTTACGATCCGTTACGGTAGTTTTGGTTTTCAATACGGGTAAAATATAAAGTTTTAATACCTAGTAAACAAGACATGATAAACTATGTAACGAGACAGAAAGACAAAGTGAGTATAAACTTAAAACTAATTTTAATTGAACAGAAAGTAATTACGGAAATTGTACCTGAGGGGAAAAAAACTGACAGTAAATTCTAATTCTAATTACAAGTATAAAAAAAGATAATTTAAAATACACATAGGTACATAAGTAAAATATGTACAGCTTTCTAAAGACAATTTATTAAAAAAGGAATGTTAATCTTAAGTGCAATTTTTTTCATCGTCTTTAACTGACACTCGATAAATTTCATAAAAATGTATTTGATAAAGATTTAAATATTAACAATAACCGTTCATTGCTTTTTTATTTGTACAAGGATCAATATAGTCCAAGATTATTAATGCGACAAACACAGGTAGCATTATTCTGGGCTATCGAAGAAGAAGAAAAAACATGGCTGAAAAAAGTAAACAAATAGACTGCCGGATACAAGAATCATTCAAATAAAGAATCATTCTTAAAAATTCTCCGGCAGTCTCACTGCGCAAGCGCAGTCAGACTGCCGTAACAATAATATTGTTACGGATGCCGTAGCAATAGCCACAGCCTTTTCCTAATCCCACTCTTTTGAGAAAAGATGCCTCCCATAGAATAATAATAGAAGAAGAAGGAGCACGTCAATACTCTAATGCTTACAAACCCATTCTAGTAAATTGCCATCGAAAGTTGCTCCTGCTGCTTAAAACCTTGAAGAAGGGCACCCATCCTCGACGCATTTATCGTTATTTGTTGTGGGTGCTGCCTAGGGCTAGAGGCTGACCAGATCAAAGTACCTTTATAATAGTGAAGCGTTAAAAATTTCTACAATTATCCAGTTATGGATGTATTTTTTCATTCCTAATAAATAAGGAATAAAAATAAAGTATTACTGATTAATAATTTATTTTCTACAATTTTTTAAAACTTAGAAAAATGCCTTCAATAAAAAAGGAAGTCCCCATTTGTCCCCAGAAAATGGAGACGTTTGGTTAGTATGTATAGCGCTGCTACAGCGTCTAGAATAAACAGTGTGGCAATCGCCTATAACAACACCTCCTCTAATAATGCCTCCGAGCTGAGCTCTACGTCATGGAAGATCGGCCGATTTTATCCAATGAACAGTTCCTGTGATACATGTTGGATCGTGGGGATTGGATGAAATCGGCCGATCTTCCGTAACGTAGAGTTCAGCTCGGAGCTGAGCTCTACGTCATGGAAGATCGGCCAATTTTATCCAATGAACAGTTCTTGTGATACATGTTGGATCGTGGGGATTCGATGAAATCGGCCGATCTTCCGTGACGTAGAGTTCAGCTCGGAGGCATTGCTATAACAACACCAACTTGCCTATAACCGTGATGTTAAAATGCTGCTACAAAAATTAAGCTTACCCAGATGTCGCTGTGATCGAAGCTATTGCTCAAATCGAAGACCTGATTGGCTTTTCCCAGTTTCGTCAGTTTAATCACGTGATCTAAGCATATAATTAACCAATAGGGAGTCTCGGTTTTGTTGTCGTGACACTAGCTTCGATTGTAATGCCATCTGGTGACAGGCTTAATTTTTTCAGTACAATTTTATTCGCCGCTTTCCACACTGTTTATTCTAGACGCTGTAGTGCTGCCTCGCTGACTGATTGACAGAGAGACGAGACGATCTAAAAATGTCGCCAACCAATCAGATTGAAGCATAATTAAAACCCTATACCCGGCATTCCTGGATTTACAAACAAAAACCAACCCCCACATTCAGATGCCCGCTGTTAAGGATCCTTAACTAAAGATCTTTAACTCAAAGTTAAAGATTTTTCCTTAAAATGCAATTCAGACCGGTCGAGAATAAAGATCCTTAACGGCTACGTCACGATTTCGGGCAATCTCGGCTTTCTTTACTTCCGATTTTATCTTCGGCAATCTTCGGGCTCTAATATCGATTATACGACTGATAAGCCAATCAGAATACAGAATCGCATCATACACATATCGAATAATACGAATAAATTTCGAATTTGAATAAGTTTGTTGTTATTATTTACAATTTACAGATCGTAAATTTAGATTTCAGAAGAAAAATTTTAATATTTTTTCTGTTGATACATTTTGTTACAAACATCTATTTATTTGAAATTATAGATAATTTATAATATATTCAGATTACCTTGATTTTAAAACAACTTCGTTAAATAATACTTTAATAAATTATTTTATATATGTTTTGTTTTAATTATAAATGTATGATATTTTGGGGATAAAATATGCATTTGCATATTATTGAAAATTTATTGGAGAAAAGACTCTAAAAATATACTTAGTAGCGAGAACTGATGTATGATAGTTTATTATGCAAATTGTTTATATGCGTCTGCGTTTTTCTTCTTAAAACAAAAAAATGTTTCTAAAACATGGTTTTATCTTTTCCAACAAACAAAACAAACCCGTACCCAAAACAATTCAAAGGGGAAGAGATATATATATATATTTGTTTTTATATCATTTAATAGTTTAAACTTATTATCTTTCCAATGATGTATCACACATGATACAGTCGGCAGCATAATTTTTCGAGCACTAGCCAATAATTCCTATATTAAAAAAGTACACTTAAGACTGTTTTGTTAAATAAATCCTTGTCGAATCATGTTCTTAGACTAAGAACATGACTCGATAAGGATTTATTTAACAAAGCAGTATTAAGTGTACTTTTTTTAGACAGGGGTTATTGCTAGTGCTCGAATAATTTTGCAGCCGACTGTAAAATGAATGTTAATTTTTTTTTTTTTTCTAAGTACACTTCATAACTTACTATTGTCAATTAAATCATTAAATGAGTTTTTATCAAACACAGGATTTTTCAGCTTCATGTTCCTATTTTTTAAATATCTATGAAACTTTAGAACAGATTTTTACTGACACTTATATTAGGTTATATTGTATCTTAACCAGGGGTTTGATGATTTCTTAAGAATTATTTATTTTAGGCAGTGAAATTTTACGAAAAATGTTAATTCAAAAGTGATTTTCAATAAGTAATTATTAATAATTTTTTAGTTTCACAAGAAAAAGAATGGTCTATTATTAAAGTATCTAAAACATGCTATTCTGACTGCCATGAAAAATTTATGACTATTTTTCACTAATTCTTAGAGAAAGGTATATAAAGTTAATGAATTTAACATGGTGTGGGATAGGACTTTTCCGGTTTGCTTAAAGGACAAATTCAACACAAAAGACAATTTAAAAAAATAGTTTTCTTCAGAAATCATGAAATTCCATAGATATTAACAAAAATATTTTAAGCATTGGATATAAATACCACACAAATACCTGTTATTAAACATTTTAAAAGCTCTGGAAAAAATCTAGTTCATTGTTGTTTTGTTCATATTTTCAAAAACTCGCCACAATGGCAAAATTCTGTGTTATATCTGGAGTCTCTTTTACTGCATATATAAGATATTATCCTTTTTTGGCAAACCAAAAAAATTAACTAAATATGTTGAAAACAAACAAAATCATCAATAATGTCTTTTTGGTTTCATCCCAGAATCCAGTGCCCCCAAACTGGCGGTAACGCACTGTACCTGGCAAACCCATCGGGCGGTCGCGAGAATTTGTTCTCCTTCCTTCTCCTTGTGTAACCCTATCGGCACTTCCATCTCATTAGTTTAGCCGCTTAGCGGGAGCTTATTGGTTTTGCTTTCGTAACAGAGGCAATTTTTAATTAAATTTTGCATTTGCTGTAAATGACAAAAGAATTGATGAGCCTAAGTGTTTTGATGATATACTAAAAATTCAAAACCCAGCTGAAAAAGAAAATTGGCTGAATGCCACACTCGACGAAATGAATTCACTCAGACAAAACAATACTTGGGAACTTGTTGACGGTCAACCAGGGACCAAAGTAGTAGGGTGTAAGTGGGCGTTCAAGGCCAAATACAATAGCCAAGGACAAGTCGAGAAATATAAAGCCAGGCTTGTTGCCAAGGGTTTTTCTCAAAAATACGGGGTGGACTATGACGAAACTTTTGCACCAGTTGCATCGCATACCACTCTAAGAAGTTTCATACCACTCAAAGAAGTTTCTTGACCATGTCACTATATAAAAATTTGAATCTAAGGCATGTAGATATCAAAATTGCTTTCCTACATGGAAATTTGCAAGAAGATGTATACATGCATCAACCCGAGGGTTATGTTATCCAGGGCGAAGAAAATAAAATATGTAAGTTAAAGAAAGCGATATATGGCTTGAAACAAGCCGCTAGAGCGTGGAATTTGAAAATTAATGAATCATTGTGTAAATTAGAATTTAAACAAAGTCAACATGACAAGTGTTTATATATCCGTAACAAAGATAACACAGAAACTTACATTCTTGTGTATGTTGATGACCTACTTATAGCTGGTAAAAATCACAATATTGACATGCTAATTAATCAACTTAGGGAAGAATATCCATTAACCGACCTTGGGGAAGCCAAATATTACCTCGAAATAAATATAGAAAGACCTTGTAAAGGGGTAATTACGCTTGATCAAAATAATAAAATACGAGACATTGTAACCAAATTTGGGCTAGATAACGCACGGCCCTCTGACACACCGATGGAACCAGGGTATATAAAATTAACTGATAATGACAATCTCTTACCAAACAACACAATGTACAGACAGGCTATATGCGCGTTACTTTACATTTCTACAGTATCGCGACCTGATATAAGTGTTGCCGTTGGCATCTTAAGCCGTAGAAACAAAAATCCTAGAGCGAAAGACTGGGAGGCAGTTAAAAGGGTTATTAGATATTTGAAAAATACCCAAGATATTAAATTAAAACTTTGTAACTCTGGTGAACCTGTTCTTAGAGCATATTCGGATTCGGATTGGGCCAATGACCCAAGTGATAGAAAGTCCATCTCAGGAAATTTATTTATATTGGATAAAAATCCAATATTTTGGACTTCGAAGAAACAGTCCTGTGTGTCCATGTCTTCAGCAGAGGCTGAGTACGTCGCAGCTGCGAGTGCTGCACTTGAAATACAGTGGCTCAACAAACTACTGGATGATTTAAATTTGCCGCAACAATGTCCTATAGTGTTGTACCAGGACAACCAATCTACCATCAAGATTGCTGAAAATGATAAATTCCACTCCAAAACAAAACACTTACAGCTGAGATATCATCTTCTGCGAAACCTAATACAAGAAGGCCTAATCAAGCTTCAATACAAACCTACCAAAGAAATGACCGCCGATACCCTAACAAAAGCTCTGCCAAAAACTGATTTTAATAGACATAGAAATGCATTAATGAACAATTGAAAAATTTCTGAGCTTAAGAGGGGGTGTTGTGATATTTAATCTCAGAACACTTTTATTGACTTTCGTTTTTCTTGTTCCGGACTTTCTTTTTGTTTTTTGCTTCCCGCCAACTGATTGTTTGGTGCACCTGCCGCATCACGTGACGATGTGTCGCGTCTATCTACGAGTACACTGTAATACTTTTTTTTTCAATCATGTAACTTTTGTTATTCGGGACTGACGTTCCATTTTCTTATTCTATTTAATCATAATATTTTTTTTTTGTCTAAGATGAATAAATAAAAAGGCTAAACATCTAGGCATTCTTTCATTACGCAGCAATGTGTGAATTATCCTAAATAGTAATTGATCTACATATTATGTAAGAATTTCACAGTCTAATCAACATTCATTATAGGAAAAGAAGTAGTTATTGTTTAAAAACAGAAGTCCTATAAAATATATATCCATGTATTTTCCATCTAATTTCAAGTGTACAATCTGATGATAAGTAAGGAGATTGTTCTTCATCAATGGAATATATGATTACCTGTGACAACCCAGGTAAGTCAAACCAGGGGCGTAGCGTGAAAATTTGATTGGGGGGGGGAGACCCGACATTTGGCGCCCTTTCGTATTCCTCATCTAAAAATGCCACACGCATACTTTCAAGGGTGTCGCCATCTTTGGGATCGAGGGCACAGGCCCTCTCGTTGGTTAATACGTGCCCCCTCCCCCCCCACACACACACGCCATCCTTTGGGGCATATTCCTAAAATCTAGTGATTACAGTGCAACCATTTTGAAAAAAAAAAACACCTTTCATAAGCCGAATATATGTAATCGATAATTTTTAGCTACAGGCTCAATGACAAATTTTCTTCCATCAATGGATCGGTATTTCCCACATCCCTTCCTAAGAGTCCACTCCTCTTTTCAACTACTCACTATATAAGTTATTTCATATTTTTGCGGTAGCCTGGTTGGTAGAACGTCGATCTCGCAATAGAAACATTGCGGATTCAATAATCGAGCTAGCTAAAGACCATCATGAGCATCAGTCTCTGGTGCACGTAAAATCTGTCGTGGCTGCAATGACCTCCATGCTCCCTGCAAATAATACCTTTGGGAGATACTGAAGCGGGGGAACCATCCCTTCCGCAGAAAATAAAAATTGTGATGGCTTGTCTTCGGACCGCCACTGAGCTTGTGATACATAAAATTCTTAAGTGTTTTTGGTAACTAACGATAATTAACAAAATTATGATCCCCTTTCAAATGAACTTTAAGGTGCAAAACAGCGCCCCCAGAAACTTCAATATGCCGCCCTATTTTTTAAAACATTGGGGGCGGGAGACTCCCCCCCCTCAAGCTACGCCCCTGAGTCAAACTTTACTTAATTATATGACTGTTGTTTTTACAAAGAATTATTAGTAAGAATTATTTGTTATAAAATATATTTAAAATAACTAATTTGAGGAAGCTGCGAATTCATGCCTTCATTTATATAGTATTCTTGCAACAATTTTTAATTAAATTAATCAAAAATCTGCCATTTGGCTGAGGATAATTAATTGTTTTAGGTGGCTTTTATTTTCGCTTCTGTTTCTTTTTTGAAACCATCATCATAGTATCTGTAAATAAGATTTTAGTGTTTTAAATGTTTTTTTAAGGTTTAAAACTTAATTTTTTCAGTGTATTTTATGTTTTTTAATTATATTAAAAAGACGGGAAAGGGAGACATGATAGTCATTGCTACAGTATAGATTTTTCATGCATTTTCTGCACTTCGTATTATATGTAAGATTTTTTAAATCATGAACCATGATTTAGGTGCATTTATTGGTTATTGTGTACTAGCGGGTCAGTATTTTCAAATGAATCACTAAAAGTAATGAATCACTAACAGTAACTTTTTGTGTTAAGAAAAGAAATTTAAAAAAAAATCATTTCTGATTGGGTAAAAAGTCGCTCCCGGTCCCCATTGCCTTCGGCAGCGCAGTCCCGTGCACAAGTTAAGGAATACACGTGCTGCTTGCGTGTATTCCTTCCCTGACCCTTCGTTCCCCTAAAAAAAAAAAACTCACACCGGGTTCCCCACTGCCTTTGGCAGCGCAGACCCATGCGTGCTGAGCGCGCACAAGTTAGGGGATATGCGCATGGTGCATGCCTATTTATTCCCCACACTTTCAGCCCCTCCTAATTAACATACATATACCAATTTTGAACGGTGTAACTCAATTAGCTGAGATGCAAAATAAAACCTAATCAGGAAACCTCAAAACGTGTAAATGGGGTGAAATCTCGAATTCCACTTTCGATAATATAAATGTACTTTAAAATATCTTTTGAATGATGTATTAAAAAAAATGTAATCATAATTAGAATCTGAAATATTGAAATTTTAAAATATTACAGCGCCATCTGGCGGTAGAAATTTCTGTAATCTACTGTTTGATTCCAAATAAACAAAGCTTTCAAATGATGTATTACTTATGAAATTATTTTAATTAGTAGCTGAGATACAAAAGAAAACCTAATCAGGACACCTTAAAACATGTAAATCATGTGAAATCTCAAATTCCATTACATATGGTAGTCGATTAATTTAAGGCGACAGAGATTTGTGGCGTCTACTCTTGAAATTCAATTCAAATAAGTTTTAAAATGACATATTACTTTTGAAATTATGCGAATTAGAAGCTGAGATACAAAAATGATAAAACGATTTATGTCTGGCTTTTTCGTGGTTTTCTTCAAAACTTACGTAATTCTGGGCTAAATACTGTTAAAAATCCGTAGTATGAAATGTGAACGGAGTATCAGAATTCGAAACTCTGCAAAATATAAAAGAATAAAAGCATTCTGGATTTTCCGTCATTTTCTCTGAAACAACCGTTCCTGTTGTTGTTGTCGTGTGCCACTCGGAAATTCCGAGCACCGGTAGTGGAACTACCGGACTTATTTTAAGGCATGAGGGTTTCGTCTTCTGTTATTAGGAGAGCCTCATAGGGAGGAAGTATGACTTCTAGCTCCATAAGCTGGTGAAAGATGGCAGCACCAGCCAAACAACAGAAACTCGAATTTTGTTCTGGATCAGAACGAGTTAAACTCATGTTTATACATTTTTGCCTCCCCCCCCCCCCTTTCCGTCCCTTCTAATAATTTTACACTTGAAAATATCCGCAATCGATTTATCTTGCCTTAAAACTTAATAATACCAATTTCAAACACTATAACTCATTTTTCTTTTTTTGCCCCTTCCCAAGCCCTTCCTAATAATTCTACACTTCCAAAAATATTCACAATTGAATTATCGGGCGTTAAAATTAAATATTATGAAATTTCAACGGTATATCTCAATTTAAAATACTGAAAATTTAAAACAAAACTTAATCTTACATTGTGTTTTGGTCACATGAGTCGTGATAAATATATTTCCCAATAAAAATGTAATTTTTTTGTTTATTCACACATTTTCAAGAAAACTGAACAGTAGCTTTATAATACGCTGTCAAGGTCGAATATTATTTCAAATGTAACGTGAATAAAAATTTGAAAATTGCAATCCCCCCCCCCACTATAAAACACATGACATCTTAATTGGTTACAATCATTTCCTTTTTCCCAGGGTTGGGTTTTTGACGTCAAAAAGTGGTTTTTGACATGACAAAGGTTTAAACATGGTTTAAACCGTCAAAAACCTGTCATAAACCTCTACCGTCAAAAACCTGTATTGTAAAAATTCAACATCTATAAATGAGCTAGAATCTGGTTAGAAATAGGATTTAGTACTATTTGCCATATACAAGTGAATATCTAAATATTATTCTGTTTATAAATTAACAAATCTGAAAACAATTTGTAGATAATTTATAAAAATTTAGATAAATATACTGGTTTATAACCTAAGAAATATATACAAAGTATGCATAGATATATTTTGTACGTTTATGCTTATTTATATTTCTAAAATTCGAAAGTTACTTATGAATTTTCACATAAGCCATAAAAACACAGGAATACTGTTTTTTTGTTTTTGTTTTTTTTCTTTAAGTAAAACATAATATATGTGGGCAGTAAATTAATATGAATTTGAAAATAATTATATTTATAATCTACATTTATTATACTTATCATTTATTAATAAATATTTATCTGTTTATCATTATTATTGATTGCATAAATATTTGTACCTGTTTATAGCTTCGACTATTGGTGTTTGGGGAGTAAGGCTGATTGCCTACTCTAGTGTCTTAGGCCTAAAGGGTAGTGCCCTCCGTGTGGGTCTGTCTACAGGGTCCTAGTCCGTATTTATACAAGTTTCGGAGAAAACCATGAAAAACTCTAAATGGCTAAGCCAACAAGCATGCCCTGGGATCGAACCCGACACCTCACGTCTACCCGCTTTGAGCGTAGTACCACTTGGCCGCTGGTGGGCCCTACAGCTTAGACTAATAATTTAAAAAAAAAAAAATCTGTATAGGTAAACATTAAATTTATTGTAATTTATACATGTCCAGAAAGCCTTCATATTTCTCGTGTCTCACGGTAATTAAAATAATTTCAGACACAATTCCAGCTTGTTAGCATTTAGAATTATTGCTTTTTCTTAAAAACTTGCAATATCAGCAGTCATTAAAAAAAAAAAAAAAAGTTATACTTTTCGATATAATATTTAAATACAAAATATTAGGCTATGCATTTTTATTTTACAGGTTAAAATACATAATACTAAAAGCACAATACTAAAAAAAATGAACTATAAAATGTCGTATTGCAAATAAAATGATTTGTCAATCAAAATGATCTATCAATGATATATAAAGCATAAATTTTTAGAAGCCTAAAGTTTTGTTTTTATATTAATCAAAATGTTATAATAATGTTTCTCCGAAAACATTAATATGTTTACCTTTTAAAACATACTTATAAGTAATATCTTATTGAAAACAACTATATTTTTAAAGTATCACATAACTAAGTTTAACATGTGCTATCTATATTAAGCATAGTTATAAATAAATTTCGTAATAATACATAAAAGTATCACAGCATATTTTGAATGAACATAGAAATAATTCATAATAAAATTTTTAAGGCTTAAAGTTTGTTTTTTATGTTAATCAAAATATTGTAACAATATGTTTTTCAAAGAACATCAATCTATTTACTTTTCAAAAAAATCTTTATGAACTATATTTTATTAAGCTAAGTTTTTATATGACAATTGAATTATAAATATAGGTTTTTGACATTTTTTGACATCTTTGGCAAGGTGGTTTTTGACATGACGGTTTTAACCATGGTTTAAACCGTCAAAAACTGTCACGTGTCAAAAACCTGCCAACCCTGCGTTTTTCCTCTCAGACACTAGTCTGACATTTGAAATGATGTTGCCACAAAAAGTTCATACTTTAGTTAATTTTAAAAAATCTAATTGTTGTACCGATAAGCCGCTTGCACTCTAAGATTCAGAAAAATTGCCCCTTTCATTTGATACTAAATTTTTAACGATCAGACTAATATTTCTAATTTATTTCACACTTTTTCTTTTGATTAGGCATGAGTCGACATTTTAATTAATATCTCCACAACCAATTAAAGTTTTTAAATTCTGTTTTCAGGAGGACCTTGGAAAGGCTCCACAGCATCCGTATGTCAATTCTTGTACTTATGTGTTCAATAGGGGCTGAACGTATAGAAGAACAGACAGACAGACAAACCTTTCCTTTTATTATTATAGATTATCGCAGATCGATGGTTCAACCATTCGTTTTAAAGGTATTGGCGAGCTCTTTTGAAAGATACCCATCATGAAAATTTACTCCCCTCAAGGGGGGTGGGGCTTCTCCCCGCTCCTACATACACAAAAAAATTTTCCCAGTTGAATATCTTAATAACAAAAAATATATATTTGTTTCATTTGGTTTAGTGCAATCTATAGATGTTAAACTCTACTTACCTGCAATTTCCCCCATAGACATAATGTATTTGAATACTTTTGAGTGTCCCTGTACATGAACCATTTGCTTCATCTCAACAAAAAGCTTACTGCAGCATCCCTATATGATGCACATTTAGAATACCGAGTTTGGAATTTCTGCTACTATTTGTTCTTGAGATATGCTGATAACAGACACACAAACCATATTCGCTAAAAACATGATTTTCGTATTCAGGGCACCTCAGAACATGTAAATATAACAAAAACTCACGTTTGAAAATTTGACCCTAAAACAATACTTTCTCGACCCTATGGGTAAGAGAAAGTAAAAATATGTTAAAATACTCACTTTTAACCTTTTATGAAAAATAGCTTTAGAAATAATAATAATAATGTAGTACATACATATGCGTATATATATATATATTTCTTTATTAAAGGTTTTACCGAATATTTTAAAATCTTTATCTTTTATTTAGTATTTTTGTTTGGATGTAGCATTAGGTTTGTACTGAGAAGAAATTCTTCACAATCGACAACAAAACAAAATCATGAATAAATATATATATATATATTTTTTTTTTCCTTTGACAATTATATTCTTATGTAATTGCAATACATAACACACCTGTTAAATATATATAGTATATATACACACATGAATTTTAAATTAAAATAACTAATACACAGAGTAAGTTATATTTTAAATATGCAAAGCAAAAATAAAAAGAATAATTCAGAACATGTGAGCCAGCTTTTATAATTATATAAAAATGCAGAATACATACCTTTATTTATTTTGATTTTCATCAACATCGAATTCTAAACATTCTTTTAAATGCCAGCAAGTAGTCATCTTGGATGGCATGGTAGTAAAACATTACATGCCTTCCAAAATTATACTAGCTAGCATGAATGTCCAAGTTGAATAACGCTTCCTCCACATATGAAAGTTATTCAGATATTCATACATACACAGTAATTACAAAATTTAAAATAGAAAGTATACTAGGTAATAAAGAGACTTTAAGTATGCACACAGGTCCCTAAGTAAATCTATGAATACTAAAAATAAAAAGCACAACTTATGTGATGAAACTTATATAATTAATTACATATTTTAAAAATGCCGAATGGAGTACATACCTTAATTAGCTCTTGATTACCATCTCTGTTTTAAGGACAGCACATTCTTCATTTTAAAGCCAGCAAGTAGTCATCTTGCAAGGCATAAAGTAATAAAATTTAATACCTTGCAAAATTCTACCAGCTAGCGTGACTGATGATATTCTCGACTTCCTCTGGCTCAGGTAGCATCTTCTTCTATTCTAATAATCAGTTTCTTTTCCATACCGTCATATGTGATTTAATGAATATTATTTTTAAAAATTCTATTTATTTCTTCTGAGAATGTCTTAAATGAGTGTTAGTATAAATTTTTATTATTAACTATACAAATTAAATTATGCTTAATAATGTTTACAGTCATGAAATTCATAGTATAGGTAATAAAAATATTTATCATAGATAACTACATAAAAATATATTCACGTATATCTTACAACTTTATAATAAATCTTATGAATAAGTGTTTTCATAAAAGATATAAAATTTTCGTATCTGTAATTTAATAACCCTCACTTCACTTATTTTGGAATCAGAAACATATCAAACAGATGAAAATAGAATTTATTTACATTCCTGTTCAATATGAACATAACAAAATTTTGAATATTTGTATATATAAATTCAAAAATTTTAAGTGAAAATCTGCATGGTGTGGGAAAGTATACTTCTTTAAACAAATATAAACTTACTACCATTATCATGATAGTTAAAAATTGAAATGTTTTCAGGTCTTTTTATCTTTTCTCAAAAAAAAAAAAAAAAAAAAAAAAAAAACTGTTCATGTGGTTATTCACTGCAGAAATATCACTCAATAAAATCAGTCACACATTAAATTTATACATTACAAAAGATGGAAGATTAAACGTAAACAATAATAATATTATTGTATCATAGGATCTTAACTGAAGAAATACCTTATAATAATGAGCATATTATGAAATTGACTATTTAAATAACCATGCTATTTAATAATAAGTAAACAGTAGCTACAGTCAAATGAATACTTTCTATATTTCATACTTCCATGAAACAGATTAAACGTAAACTATAATAATCTTTTTGCATCAGGATCTTAACTGAAGCAATATCTTATAATAATGAGCATGTTATTATGGAAATGACTATTTAAATAACAATGCTCCTTAATAATAATAAGTAAACGGTACCTACAGTCAAATGAATACTTTCTATATTTCAAACTTTCATGAAACCGATTAAACGTAAACAATAATGTTATTGCATCAGTATCTTAACTGAAGCGATATCTTATAATAATGAGCCTGTTATTATGAAATTGACTATTTAAATAACCATACGGTTTCATCCTATTATACGGTACCGGTAGCCCATTGAAAGAAATGAAAAATGAAATCGTTTTTGAACGGAATGACAACTATTTACTTTTAACTATAGATAAGCCATGCGAGATAAGCCTTGTTCGCGTTCGCAGTGCATACGAAAAAAATCAAAATTGTTTTATTAAGGCAGTACAAATGCATCTATAATATCTCATACAGAAGGACAGTATAAGTAAGGACTTGAGAAACATACTTTATTACTTACTTTATTCGAAAAAAAAAAAATGATAAAAATAATGCAAAATCATCACACACAGAAAAACAAGATGGCTGCCGATCTTTAAGTTTAAGGAGAGGTGTAGAGCTATCCTTAAGAATTTAAGGATCCTTAAAGTTAAAGATCTTTAAACGGACATATGAATTTCTATTTTAAGGAAAGTCGGAAATAAAGATTGTTTACATTTTGATTGACCAATGAAAATGCATCTTTTTAAAGATCTTTAGTTAAGGATCCTTAACAGCGGACATCTGAATGTGGGGGCAAAACATGTACGCTCCTTCTTCATTCATTATTATTCTATAATGCCTCCTGATTGGCTGAATTCATTGCATATTTATCGGCTTTCGGTGCACGACAAAGAAAAAAGAAAATTAAAGTGTTGATTGGGTGGCCGCGTGGTAGGACGTTTCCTATAGAGCAGGCGCATGTGACGTCACTGTGATAAACATTGACAGATGATTCTGCACGTGCTCTAGAATGTAGGCAAAATGTGGGATAAAACACCATTGCTTAACGTTACAAGCTTAACTACATACTTCCATTTCTCCAATATTTAAAAAATGATTTGCATTTCTGCTAAGATTTAATCATTGTTATTGCTTGTTTTATAAATAGGATGCTTCTATATATGGATACTTTTAATTGAAAAATCTGCATTAAAATACTTTTAATACACAGGGATGAGATTTTTCAGCTGATTTCAACTTTTTTGTATATTTAGCTTTTCAGCTTTTTTTTAGTTTTTTCAGCATTTTTTTATATTTCTGGTATGTATTTGTTCTTTCTTTATACACTGAAAATTAAAATAAATATTTATTACTTTAATATAAGGGATTTTGTCATTAAAATTTTAGTTGCCTTGCCTTTGCATACAGTTTCAGCTTTTTTATATTTCTGCTAATCTCATCCCTCAAAATAAAAATATTTTTTTCTATGGGAGATTATAGAGAAAAATAATTAAAGAATTATTTAATATAAAAATATAATTAAAAATGATTGTCTTTAATAAAAATCAAAATGTTTAATATAAAATTTATTTAGAAATTTAAAACTTTTAAAAAACAGACCAACTTAAATTTAATTACTTAAAAGAGATACCTTTTATAATGCTCTGTTACGATGCTAGAGATCTTTCAGGGCGAAATCCGCCCCTTCTTCAGTAGCTACATCGTCTGTCTCTGTTGCCGAAACTGATCTTTCATCCCTCTTCTCTTTCCCGGTCTTGCTCTTCATAATGTGGCGCCACACTCAATCCAAATCGGCGCGCGACTCGTGCCCGTTACACGCTAAATTGTCTTTCATTATTTCTATTGTTTCACGGTAAAAAGCGTGATCGGGGTTGTTGTAATTTGCTAATTTTCTCGTTTCATTAAATATAATATCTATGTTATTTTCTTTGTTAACTTTAGTGAGGGCTATAGTTATTTTACCATATTTGATGTCATTTTGATGCACTTTGATTCTAGTTGATATTTTTCTTTTGGTTACTCCAATATAATTTCCTCTTCTTTCATCTCTATATTTAAAAGGGATTTGATAAATTCCGGCTGTTTCAAGAGGGGGGGGGTTATGTCTTAATTGTTTCGAATTAACTGGTATATGTTGGGATTTGGTTTTACAGGTATATTTATATTGTGTTTTTTGGCTATATTTTTAACTTTAATTGAAATTCCTTGAACATATGGTATGTAATGAGTAAAATTTGGAGAGGTTTTTTCGTAGTTTGGGATATTATTGAGTTTTTTGATTCTTTTTTTATACAATTTATTGACAAGGTTTTTATTATAACCTGCTTTAAAAGCCATATTTTTTATGTGGTTTATTTCTTCTTTTAAATCTGCGAGTTCATTACAAATTAAAATTGCGCTGTTTATATAGGCTTGTATTGCATTAATCTTACATGTGTAAGGGGTTTTACTACGGTTGTTAATTATTTCTTCGTTTGCTGTCGGTTTTCTATAAACTGTGGTATTAATATTATTTTGATGATGTTATATTTTAACGTCGAGGTAGTTTATTTCGTTATTTATTTCGGTTTCACGTGTGAATTTTATATTATGGTCAATTTTATTTAAGGTTGTTAGGATTTCATTACTGTTTTCGTTTTCATCAATGGTCGCGAACACGTCATCGACATAACGGACCCAAAGGATTAATTTATTTTTTAACATTTCAAATACGTTTTTCTCTAAAATTCTTAGTTTATGCTCGGCAATTAGTCCTGAGACGGGGGACCCCATTGGGACTCCTTTATATTGTTTATAAATTTTCCCGTTAAACTTAAAGAAACTTTCGTTTAATATCAAATTACTGGTAGCTATTAAAGTATTTGCCGTTTCTTGGTCGTATTTTTCTTTAATTAAGTCATTTATGGTGTTGGATATTTCTTTGACATCTATTGAGGGGTATAAATTAACTATGTCGAAACTTACGAATTTATAATTGTTTTTAAATTCAAACTCCCTAATTCTCTTAATGAAATCTTCAGTAGAAACTAAACTATTATCGGTGGGGGAGGTAAGAGTTCGCGGTAAATTTTAACCATGTATTTTTCTAAATCATATGTAGGGTTTTCGCGTTTATTAACAATTGGTCGAAATTTTGGGGGGGTTCTTATGGTCTTTGTATCTACCAAAAAGGCGGGGGGTGTTAGGAGCGTGGTTTTTAATATATGGTGGGTGATTATTGGGCCATTTTCCCTTTTTTATTAGTTCGTGTGTCTTTTCCATTAATTTTTTATTCGGGTCTTTTTTTATTGTAGTTGTACCTATTTCTTGAATAGCTTCTGTCATCATTTTAACGTAGTCATCTTTATTTAAAATTGTGATTTTTCGTGTTTTGTCTGTCAATGTGCCTGTTATGTCCTCATTTTTCTTAAGATTTCTAAGGGTTTTGATATCGGCTTTATTAATATTTTGGTTATTTAATGTTTTTTCTATTTCATTTTGAGCTACATGTCTAATTTGGCTTTTTGCTTGTTCAGGGGCTTTCTTGATGGCTGTTTCTATTTTTGCAATGCTATCATTTAAATTAAGTGGTTGTTCTAGAATGTATTTTGGGCCAAGTTTTAATTATGCATCTTCATGACTATTTATTTTATGGCTTGACATGTTTATATATTGGTGTTCATTGGTTCTCTGTAAGTTGGAGTTATTTCTATTGATCCAGAATTTTAATTTTTTATTGTGTATTTTACAAATTTTATTCCGCTCGATGTCATTAAATATTAATATTTTACTTTTTATTACTTCAAAATCCTTAGTTTCATTTGCTTCCATGATTTGTTTTTCTATTTCGTTAGCGGTTTTACGATATTTGTATAAGTTCGATTTTTGCTTTCTTAAGGCCGCGTTTAATATTTTCTTTTCAAAAAATTTTACTTGTTTCGTGAAATTTTTAACGAGGGCTCTATTTTTAATTCTGAACGATTTGAGCGTGATTTTAAATTCCTTACAATCGTTTAAAAAAATTATATGTTCTTCGCTTTTTACAATCTTTTTGTTAATATTTTTCCATTTTAAATATAAGTCCTTTTTGTTCATTTTAAATCAAAGGGAGAAAAAATATTTCTAAATAGAAAAAACCTACCCACTAAACGGGAGTGAAAATGGATAAAAACTAACCTTAGAAAAAAGGGGTAGTGGAAAAATTAATAATTTTATATTTACATTAAACAATCATGTTACAAACGATCTGTAATTTTAACTAGGTACGGTCCACAATATATATATATATATATATAGTGGGTCGGCATCCTGTTTCTCCCCCTTACTTGGCTTTCCCGCAGCTCAGAACCCTAGCTGATCATGTGACGGAGAACCAGCACTTGAGAGGAAACGCGCGCTTATGACGAGAGTGACATCACTTCCTGGACATGCCGCAGCTAAGAGCATTCGAGAGAAGAGTTCAGTTTCGACGAAGAGTTTTAACGAGGCATACAGAGTAGATGGCTGTACTGCTTGTTTGTTTTGATTACTTTGGTTTTGACGAGATGTGAGTGAACAATTCGACGTAATATTAAAATAACTTTTGATAAGCAATTTCAAATGCTCATTAGCATTTCTGTAAATATTGTAATATATTTTAACTTTCATTATTAAAATTTAAATAATTAGTAAATAATAGAATTAGTATTCTTAAAGTTTTTAAACGCCCACAAATTGACTCGAGACCACATTTCAGAAGTGGGATCAAGAATGAAATTTACTTGATAAAGCATAAATCGATTGTTTTAATTTAACTTAAATTTCGGATTAAACGCAAATTTTCATATAAAGTAAAATTGTGATGAACTATAAACTTTTGTTGAACTGAACTTTTTAAAAACTGTTCTTAAATATGAACTGTGTTTGAATTTAGTCATATACTAATTCATACTGGACGAATAGTTTAAGGTGTGTAGTAATCACGGAGTAAAAAGACAGGAGAAGAAGGTAACGCTGAAATTTTGTGATGTTGTTTTCTAACGTTTACAGATGGCGCCAGCGTGCAATCCTTCCTTCTCTCCAGCTTCCGCAATGTTATTCAATGGGGAAATGTCTCGTTTTAATTATTTTTTTAAAAATAATATCAAGCTGAAAAAATTTCGATTGAAAGCAAATTTCATTAAATAGAGTATTCTAACCAACATGTTTTTTTTAAGAGCCATTTTATACTAATTTTACTTTGAAAGAAAGCTTTTAAAAAATTACGATTCTTATGAACCGAAGCTATTTAAAACAGATAATTGGGAGGAAGGGGAATGGATGAAATTTTGTAAAGAAAAAAAATAAACTTACTTTAGGTGCAGAAAACACGAACTCGGACTTTATTTTTCTCCTGGGGCTTTTTTTTTGTTTTTCTTATCACTATCATAGCCTGTTTTACAACTAGGAACGAAACATTTATTTGAAACAACTGAATTATGCAGTTTTAAGAACTTACAAAGAAATTAAATTGCTTAAAATAAAAAATTTTAAATGTACTCCAGCAAAATTCTTTTGAAAACAACAGTATATCGGCGCCGAGGTAGGGAGGAATGACAAGTGGCGCCCTCAATATTTACCAAAAATTTAGATCACAGTTTCGTAGCTTTCTTCCATTAGACCTTCAACTCCTATTAATATTACTCCGTGGTAGTAATGCTTTATAATCAACAGAAATGCACAGACCGATGAAATTTGCTTAACTAAAGCAACAAAGTGCGAAATATGTGCTCCAAGGGTTTTACGGATTAAAAACAGCAAGTCGACTAAATGGAAATTTAAATAAAATTTAAAACAACAGCTGTTTCTGCTCTACAAAGGTACGTACATTTTATCTTGTTATACAATGGTCTTCTTAGGGGATATACCCAAAATTGGCTCTGCACTGAGGACTGAGAAATATAGTAAAATTAAAATTCTGCATCGCTTTTTATTTAACGATATAGGTGACAGGAAAAAACGATGCAGAATAAGAAAGTTTTCAGGATTTAACTTTGTCGTAGATGACGAAAATTATATAAAAAAACAAAAATTCATCGACGAAAATTTTTCGTTGAATGAATTAATTATTATTTGTAATGTATTAAATGTCCCTTTTGATGGGAGCAAAAATGAACTGAGAGATCGATTACTATTACATTTGTGTGACACGGAGTTGTTAAAACAAGAAAGTTCAGAAAATAACTCAGATGAGGAAGATTCTCAAAACGAATCGAGCAGTGAATCCGAAAGTAGTGGCGATAATGACATTGAAAAAATTGACTCCTCTGTGCAATGCCATATGTATAATAATAAGTGTTATGAAAATAATGAAAATGGTAGTAATAATGTGAATTTTGGATTACGTGGTGCAACTGTTTCTTTCAATGATTTTGAAAATTCCATGTCTAAATTTAGTGGCGAACCGCATGAAAATATTATTGAATTTTTTCCCGAATTTGAAGAATTGTCAATAATGTTTAATCTAACTGAACTACAGAAAATTGTTTTTTGTAAGAGATCATTGAGTGGAAACGCTCTTCTCTTTATTAAGTCCGAAAAAGGACTATTGACTTATAAAAATTTGAAAAAAGCACTTATCGACGAGTTTAGGTTTGAAATTAACTCTGCATCATTACATGACCTCCTAAGTAAAAGGAAAATTAGAGCAAATGAATCAGTCACCGAATATTATTTTAAAATGCGCGAATTGTCTAAAAATGGGCACATTGATGACGCCGCATTAATGCACTACGTGATCCAAGGGATCAATGATAAATCAGAGAATAAAATTATGCTATATAGTGTTAAAAATTTACATGAATTTAAGGAAAAAATTTAGTTATATGAAATTTTCAAAAAAGATAATGAGAAAAATAAATTGAGATTTAATAAAGTAGATAATGCAAAACCGAAACACGTAGCCTATAACGTACATAAAAAATTTAGTCCTAGAAATGATGTGAATAAACTGTGCTACAATTGTGGTGATAAAAACCACTTATCCAGGGACTGCCCCCATAAGGCCAAAGGCCTGAAATGTTTTTCCTGCAAACAGTACGGGCATAAAAGTTCGGAGTGCCCAGGTTTGAAACCAGAAGTTGATGCATTATATATTGGTATAAATCGTAATTTAAACAAAGTGTTAAACTAGAAAAGTTGATTGTTGGATTTTGGAAATTTATAAAGTTAGTAAGAAATGAAAAAAAGAGCCGAACGTGATCAATTTAGGTATAGTGGATTACATATGCGTATATAGTGCCGCGAATCATTAACCCTTCCTGAAATCAAATATTTTAAATTGTAATCAATAATAATAATTTAAATTAAATAAATAAAATAATAATAGAAGAAGCAAGTTCTTACAAAAGAAGATAAACTCACCCCATCTTCATATGTAAACACCTGTAAAGCAAAAATTAATAAAATCCAAAGGGAACACTTCACAACAAGAAAACACTACATTTTAACCACACATACTTCTTTATTATAAGCACCATTTATCTCTTGCAAGTGAAATCTACAGATTTTGTGCTCATCGTACCGGTACGGAAAAGAAATAATTTAATTACCACACTCCATAATTACATATATTCAAGATGTTGATTTCTAGAGCAATTTTGCTCATAGTAGGTTTCATATATGACTTTATATCAAACACGAAGATACGTTTTAAATTAACATATCGGATTTTTTAACACATCAGATTTTTCGTTGAATTTTTTCAACACATCAGATTTTTCGTTGAATTTTTTCAATGTGAATACGGAATGCATAAGATGTTTTTCTTGGCAGGTATCATCTATGGCTTTGTATCATATATTGATGTGCTTTTAATTAATGCATCGAAATTTCGTTGAATGTTCGAAATATGAGTTATAATGCATTATTTCCTCATGCAGTCATACAGAGCATAGTATATCCATGAATATTTTATTTTCTTCACCTACACATTTGAGCGTGCACGTTTCTCATAGTATAGCATACGGAGTTGGTTATCATATCATGGATGCTGGGCATTAACTAGATTTCTTACTGAAACTATATTTCGCTGATATTTCAGGAGAATTAAACCCTTTATGGAAACTGCACCTTTATATGCCAGAAGCGCAACTTTCAGGAGGCGAAATTCCTTGTCACTGACTTAAGCCTAGTTAGGCCTTGCTAACGTTCAGCTACACAGACACTGGATAAGAATTTTTTTTTATCGGTCTCCATATAACTTTAATATCCTTTTGAAATGTTCATTCAGATAGTCTATGAGCAATTTCTAGACACTTTTATTAGTCAGACAGTCTTTTAAGATCGATACTCGGCCAATGGCCGAAGCCACCGGCAATCGCCGTGAACTTCGTCGTCTTTACCCTGCAAGCATCCAAGAGAGTCTCACGCTGACGAAAATCCAATTTTCCCGCGAGCTTGAGACTATTTACCGGAGTATATGGGCGCGTGGTAAATAGTTCAAAAAAACAAATATTTTATTTGGATCGTCTGTTGAATAAATAAAAATAGGATGAGAGTAAATGAATTTAATTTTAAGAGAGGAATATTTTATATCGGCTGATTTTATGGAATGAATGTTAAATATTGAAAAAACACATTTTCCTGGAGGGACGCCACATTTTGAATCGGCGTAGCGATATATTCGCTGCGGACCGAATCGAACATTCTAGAAGAAGAATTTGAAAATCGTAAATGGAAATGACGTCACTGATTTTAATTAAGGGAATCTGAAAGTTAGGAAAATTATTAAAATTGGTTTTGAATTAATTGAGGCCGATATAAAATAATTTTAAAACGATCTGAGCGTTTTATCAAAATTAATTTTTTAATAGGTGAAAACGTTTGTTTACGTTTCGCGGACATCGGTCCTGGATATCAATTCTGGTTTGTTTACAAACAAAACGTTTCACATGAAAATTTTGAACTTTTCTATTATTGCAAATCGAGGAATTTTAAAGGAATAAATTGGAAAAATTAATTAAATAAAAGAAACGAAAATATTTTCCGGGGAATTTAATAAAAATTAATTAATTTTGAAAGTGTTAGAATTACCATTCTAACATTTCTTTCTCCCCCTCTCTAGAAAAAACAGAAAAAAAGAATTTGGCTGCGGGAAAATGGATAATCGTATAACACAAAATATATAGTAAACATGAAAAGTACACTACATGAGTGCGTATCCGAATATATATAAAAACACTCAAAACATAAATGATGTGGGGCAAGTTAAAAAAAAATCATATGCATACCACTTTTTAAACATATAACACAATACAATAGAGATAATGAAGATAATGGAAATCCGCCAAAATAAACCACTTGAAAAGAAAATTTTAGCTATGAATATTTTTTTTTTTTTTTTTAAAAACAGGTAAGTAAATATGTGTTTTATAGATTTTTATACATGTGAGATTTAGGTTAACAAATTTAGTCTGAAATTGAAGAAGCGAGAATATCCAAGAACTGCAGCACCAGTGCACAAAAGTGAAACATTACCTCGGACCAGCCTGACAAATTTTGTATCACTCTGGGCCTGGATTTCTCAGTATCCCACCAAAAGCAATTTATATAAGGTAAGTTATTTTGTCTGCTAACTTGAATGTATATTGGAGGAGTCAGTATCATAAATTTTTAAAAGAGAGTGAAAATATTTTTTTTTTTTTTTTTTTTTTTTTTTTTTGCTGAGAAGCCTTAGTTATGAGTAAATTTTGAATATTAATATTGTTTGGGGTTCCAATGCAATCTAATAGGGATGAACAGTGACAAAACAAAAAATTGAACATTTTAGAGTAATATTAATGTTCTTTAAATTTGGTGTAAGGGAAACAGGCATTGTGCTGATAACATAATATATAACATAATTTTAGATCATTGTCTTTTATTTTATTTCATTTTAATTGAAGAAAAGGGGAATATATTCGTCCCATATCAATAAAAGCAATGCATGATAAGACTGCTGTTCACACTAATTATAGGCTCAGCTTATAATGGTCTCTGCATATGCTATAATTCATATTCAAGGTATTTTACATTTTAGACTTTTTGAATAGGAGACATGCACGTCAGCATAAGCCACAGACTTACATTCACGAATGGTGAAAAACGGGTGCCTTATTTAGGTCTCTACCGCATCGACTTATTTGATTGCTATAATTGCAATGCTCCGTAAATAAACCTTGTAACATTAATATATACTGTGCACAGTTTCAATGTAATACATAAAATATAATTTTTTTTGTATCTATAGATAGAACAATGATCTGAATTTTAATTGCCTATAAATGTTTCCTATAAATTCTTTAGGTGTGATGGAAAATTAAAAGGTAGGTAATCCTTTATTTATTTATTTATTTTTGAAGTGAACTGCCTAGTCAACTGGGTTTATAGTTAAAATTTCGAATGGCACAATGATTGCTGTGGCCATCAGCTCAAATTACCATAAAACGCAAAATTTCACCGTCCCAATAATCAAATCTAAACCTTTTCACGAAAATAAAATCTTGCACCTTTGAATTTTTTTTTTTTTTTTTTTTAGAATTTTCTAAGTAACACCATGTAGTTTATAATAATTCATCCCTTAGAAATAAAATTATATTCTGAATTTTTTGATATAAATTTTTTCATATTTTTATTTTTTCAAAACATTTTTTGAAATTGCCATAATTAAGGCAAATCATACTTAGAATAAATGATTGCATTTCAAATAGGAGATATTCAAGGACCCCCTTTTTTTTTTTTTTTTTTTTTAGAATTTTCTCTATGTAATCATTGCAGCATATCATAAATCAAAATAAATGAATCTTAAATATCCAGAAAGGTTTTTTTTTTTTTTTTTTTTTTTGCAAAACCCCTACTATCTAGAATTATTAAAATGATTTTATTTTTAACTCTACCCAGAGAGAAAATGTAATAAATGGAAAAAGACACTAAGTAAGTAACTGTAAATTAAATATCTATATTAAATTTGTCTTTTATCCCAGCAGATCTCCATAGAAAAAATACAAATATATGAATCATATTTGGATTCTAAAAAAAATTATCATTTTTTATTTTCATTTTCTGGGAAACTTCAAACTATTTTACCACTTCAAAATAAAATAAAAATCAATATTTAATTTCCGAACATTGAATCACACTCAAACTCCATGGAATGTTTGAAATAAAAGTATGTATAAGTGGCAAATCTCAATTATTTCTTTATTTTTTAAATAATTATAGCTAAAATAGCTCTAAAAATTATATGTATTCCTTTTATTTACTGGAATACCATATATTGGGATTTACCACATTAAAATAAAATAAAATCCACAAAAATTCCATCAAATATTAATATAGGGCATGTAATAGTGGCAAATCTCAATTTTTTGTTTATTTTCTTTAAAAATTTACAGCTAAAATAGCTCCAAAATTTATCTACATTCCTTTTCTTGGAATGCCGTATATTGGGATTTACCACATTGGAATAAAGTAAAATAAAACATACAACATGAAAAATATAATATCTAGATTATTTTAAGTGGCATGCATAATGAGACAAAAATAAAAATAAAATCTTCGCGATTTTTTTTTTTTTTTTTTTTTTTTTTTTTTTTTATCGCGATCGCTAAAATTAATTAATTTTGAAAAAAGGATTAATGATTAAATAACCTCAGACTCTCAACCTTAACGTAGGTTATTTCTTTCGCGACGGCACCAAATGTTAAACTAGAAAAGTTGATTATTGGATTTTGGAAATTTATAAAGTTAGTAAGAAATGAAAAAAAGAGCCGAACGTGATCAATTTAGGTATAGTGGATTACATATGCGTATATAGTGCCGCGAATCATTAACCCTTCCTGAAATCAAATATTTTAAATTGTAATCAATAATAATAATTTAAATTAAATAAATAAAATAATAATAGAAGAAGCAAGTTCTTACAAAAGAAGATAAACTCACCCCATCTTCATATGTAAACACCTGTAAAGCAAAAATTAATAAAATCCAAAGGGAACACTTCACAACAAGAAAACACTACATTTTAACCACACATATTTCTTTATTATAAGCACCATTTATCTCTTGCAAGTGAAATCTACAGATTTTGTGCTCATCGTACCGGTACGGAAAAGAAATAATTTAATTACCACACTCCATAATTACATATATTCAAGATGTTGATTTCTAGAGCAATTTTGCTCATAGTAGGTTTCATATATGACTTTATATCAAACACTAAGATACGTTTTAAATTAACATATCGGATTTTTTAACACATCAGATTTTTCGTTGAATTTTTTCAACACATCAGATTTTTCGTTGAATTTTTTCAATGTGAATACGGAATGCATAAGATGTTTTTCTTGGCAGGTATCATCTATGGCTTTGTATCATATATTGATGTGCTTTTAATTAATGCATCGAAATTTCGTTGAATGTTCGAAATATGAGTTATAATGCATTATTTCCTCATGCAGTCATACAGAGCATAGTATATCCATGAATATTTTATTTTCTTCACCTACACATTTGAGCGTGCACGTTTCTCATAGTATAGCATACGGAGTTGGTTATCATATCATGGATGCTGGGCATTAACTAGATTTCTTACTGAAACTATATTTCGCTGATATTTCAGGAGAATTAAACCCTTTATGGAAACTGCACCTTTATATGCCAGAAGCGCAACTTTCAGGAGGCGAAATTCCTTGTCACTGACTTAAGCCTAGTTAGGCCTTGCTAACGTTCAGCTACACAGACACTGGATAAGAATTTTTTTTTTATCGGTCTCCATATAACTTTAATATCCTTTTGAAATGTTCATTCAGATAGTCTATGAGCAATTTCTAGACACTTTTATTAGTCAGACAGTCTTTTAAGATCGATACTCGGCCAATGGCCGAAGCCACCGGCAATCGCCGTGAACTTCGTCGTCTTTACCCTGCAAGCATCCAAGAGAGTCTCACGCTGACGAAAATCCAATTTTCCCGCGAGCTTGAGACTATTTACCGGAGTATATGGGCGCGTGGTAAATAGTTCAAAAAAACAAATATTTTATTTGGATCGTCTGTTGAATAAATAAAAATAGGATGAGAGTAAATGAATTTAATTTTAAGAGAGGAATATTTTATATCGGCTGATTTTATGGAATGAATGTTAAATATTGAAAAAACACATTTTCCTGGAGGGACGCCACATTTTGAATCGGCGTAGCGATATATTCGCTGCGGACCGAATCGAACATTCTAGAAGAAGAATTTGAAAATCGTAAATGGAAATGACGTCACTGATTTTAATTAAGGGAATCTGAAAGTTAGGAAAATTATTAAAATTGGTTTTGAATTAATTGAGGCCGATATAAAATAATTTTAAAACGATCTGAGCGTTTTATCAAAATTAATTTTTTAATAGGTGAAAACGTTTGTTTACGTTTCGCGGACATCGGTCCTGGATATCAATTCTGGTTTGTTTACAAACAAAACGTTTCACATGAAAATTTTGAACTTTTCTATTATTGCAAATCGAGGAATTTTAAAGGAATAAATTGGAAAAATTAATTAAATAAAAGAAACGAAAATATTTTCCGGGGAATTTAATAAAAATTAATTAATTTTGAAAGTGTTAGAATTACCATTCTAACATTTCTTTCTCCCCCTCTCTAGAAAAAACAGAAAAAAAGAATTTGGCTGCGGGAAAATGGATAATCGTATAACACAAAATATATAGTAAACATGAAAAGTACACTACATGAGTGCGTATCCGAATATATATAAAAACACTCAAAACATAAATGATGTGGGGCAAGTTAAAAAAAAATCATATGCATACCACTTTTTAAACATATAACACAATACAATAGAGATAATGAAGATAATGGAAATCCGCCAAAATAAACCACTTGAAAAGAAAATTTTAGCTATGAATATTTTTTTTTTTTTTTTTTAAAAACAGGTAAGTAAATATGTGTTTTATAGATTTTTATACATGTGAGATTTAGGTTAACAAATTTAGTCTGAAATTGAAGAAGCGAGAATATCCAAGAACTGCAGCACCAGTGCACAAAAGTGAAACATTACCTCGGACCAGCCTGACAAATTTTGTATCACTCTGGGCCTGGATTTCTCAGTATCCCACCAAAAGCAATTTATATAAGGTAAGTTATTTTGTCTGCTAACTTGAATGTATATTGGAGGAGTCAGTATCATAAATTTTTAAAAGAGAGTGAAAATATTTTTTTTTTTTTTTTTTTTTTTTTTTTTTGCTGAGAAGCCTTAGTTATGAGTAAATTTTGAATATTAATATTGTTTGGGGTTCCAATGCAATCTAATAGGGATGAACAGTGACAAAACAAAAAATTGAACATTTTAGAGTAATATTAATGTTCTTTAAATTTGGTGTAAGGGAAACAGGCATTGTGCTGATAACATAATATATAACATAATTTTAGATCATTGTCTTTTATTTTATTTCATTTTAATTGAAGAAAAGGGGAATATATTCGTCCCATATCAATAAAAGCAATGCATGATAAGACTGCTGTTCACACTAATTATAGGCTCAGCTTATAATGGTCTCTGCATATGCTATAATTCATATTCAAGGTATTTTACATTTTAGACTTTTTGAATAGGAGACATGCACGTCAGCATAAGCCACAGACTTACATTCACGAATGGTGAAAAACGGGTGCCTTATTTAGGTCTCTACCGCATCGACTTATTTGATTGCTATAATTGCAATGCTCCGTAAATAAACCTTGTAACATTAATATATACTGTGCACAGTTTCAATGTAATACATAAAATATAATTTTTTTTGTATCTATAGATAGAACAATGATCTGAATTTTAATTGCCTATAAATGTTTCCTATAAATTCTTTAGGTGTGATGGAAAATTAAAAGGTAGGTAATCCTTTATTTATTTATTTATTTTTGAAGTGAACTGCCTAGTCAACTGGGTTTATAGTTAAAATTTCGAATGGCACAATGATTGCTGTGGCCATCAGCTCAAATTACCATAAAACGCAAAATTTCACCGTCCCAATAATCAAATCTAAACCTTTTCACGAAAATAAAATCTTGCACCTTTGAATTTTTTTTTTTTTTTTTTTTAGAATTTTCTAAGTAACACCATGTAGTTTATAATAATTCATCCCTTAGAAATAAAATTATATTCTGAATTTTTTGATATAAATTTTTTCATATTTTTATTTTTTCAAAACATTTTTTGAAATTGCCATAATTAAGGCAAATCATACTTAGAATAAATGATTGCATTTCAAATAGGAGATATTCAAGGACCCCCTTTTTTTTTTTTTTTTTTTTTAGAATTTTCTCTATGTAATCATTGCAGCATATCATAAATCAAAATAAATGAATCTTAAATATCCAGAAAGGTTTTTTTTTTTTTTTTTTTTTGCAAAACCCCTACTATCTAGAATTATTAAAATGATTTTATTTTTAACTCTACCCAGAGAGAAAATGTAATAAATGGAAAAAGACACTAAGTAAGTAACTGTAAATTAAATATCTATATTAAATTTGTCTTTTATCCCAGCAGATCTCCATAGAAAAAATACAAATATATGAATCATATTTGGATTCTAAAAAAAATTATCATTTTTTATTTTCATTTTCTGGGAAACTTCAAACTATTTTACCACTTCAAAATAAAATAAAAATCAATATTTAATTTCCGAACATTGAATCACACTCAAACTCCATGGAATGTTTGAAATAAAAGTATGTATAAGTGGCAAATCTCAATTATTTCTTTATTTTTTAAATAATTATAGCTAAAATAGCTCTAAAAATTATATGTATTCCTTTTATTTACTGGAATACCATATATTGGGATTTACCACATTAAAATAAAATAAAATCCACAAAAATTCCATCAAATATTAATATAGGGCATGTAATAGTGGCAAATCTCAATTTTTTGTTTATTTTCTTTAAAAATTTACAGCTAAAATAGCTCCAAAATTTATCTACATTCCTTTTCTTGGAATGCCGTATATTGGGATTTACCACATTGGAATAAAGTAAAATAAAACATACAACATGAAAAATATAATATCTAGATTATTTTAAGTGGCATGCATAATGAGACAAAAATAAAAATAAAATCTTCGCGATTTTTTTTTTTTTTTTTTTTTTTTTTTTTTTTTTTTATCGCGATCGCTAAAATTAATTAATTTTGAAAAAAGGATTAATGATTAAATAACCTCAGACTCTCAACCTTAACGTAGGTTATTTCTTTCGCGACGGCACCAAATGTTAAACTAGAAAAGTTGATTATTGGATTTTGGAAATTTATAAAGTTAGTAAGAAATGAAAAAAAGAGCCGAACGTGATCAATTTAGGTATAGTGGATTACATATGCGTATATAGTGCCGCGAATCATTAACCCTTCCTGAAATCAAATATTTTAAATTGTAATCAATAATAATAATTTAAATTAAATAAATAAAATAATAATAGAAGAAGCAAGTTCTTACAAAAGAAGATAAACTCACCCCATCTTCATATGTAAACACCTGTAAAGCAAAAATTAATAAAATCCAAAGGGAACACTTCACAACAAGAAAACACTACATTTTAACCACACATATTTCTTTATTATAAGCACCATTTATCTCTTGCAAGTGAAATCTACAGATTTTGTGCTCATCGTACCGGTACGGAAAAGAAATAATTTAATTACCACACTCCATAATTACATATATTCAAGATGTTGATTTCTAGAGCAATTTTGCTCATAGTAGGTTTCATATATGACTTTATATCAAACACTAAGATACGTTTTAAATTAACATATCGGATTTTTTAACACATCAGATTTTTCGTTGAATTTTTTCAACACATCAGATTTTTCGTTGAATTTTTTCAATGTGAATACGGAATGCATAAGATGTTTTTCTTGGCAGGTATCATCTATGGCTTTGTATCATATATTGATGTGCTTTTAATTAATGCATCGAAATTTCGTTGAATGTTCGAAATATGAGTTATAATGCATTATTTCCTCATGCAGTCATACAGAGCATAGTATATCCATGAATATTTTATTTTCTTCACCTACACATTTGAGCGTGCACGTTTCTCATAGTATAGCATACGGAGTTGGTTATCATATCATGGATGCTGGGCATTAACTAGATTTCTTACTGAAACTATATTTCGCTGATATTTCAGGAGAATTAAACCCTTTATGGAAACTGCACCTTTATATGCCAGAAGCGCAACTTTCAGGAGGCGAAATTCCTTGTCACTGACTTAAGCCTAGTTAGGCCTTGCTAACGTTCAGCTACACAGACACTGGATAAGAATTTTTTTTTTATCGGTCTCCATATAACTTTAATATCCTTTTGAAATGTTCATTCAGATAGTCTATGAGCAATTTCTAGACACTTTTATTAGTCAGACAGTCTTTTAAGATCGATACTCGGCCAATGGCCGAAGCCACCGGCAATCGCCGTGAACTTCGTCGTCTTTACCCTGCAAGCATCCAAGAGAGTCTCACGCTGACGAAAATCCAATTTTCCCGCGAGCTTGAGACTATTTACCGGAGTATATGGGCGCGTGGTAAATAGTTCAAAAAAACAAATATTTTATTTGGATCGTCTGTTGAATAAATAAAAATAGGATGAGAGTAAATGAATTTAATTTTAAGAGAGGAATATTTTATATCGGCTGATTTTATGGAATGAATGTTAAATATTGAAAAAACACATTTTCCTGGAGGGACGCCACATTTTGAATCGGCGTAGCGATATATTCGCTGCGGACCGAATCGAACATTCTAGAAGAAGAATTTGAAAATCGTAAATGGAAATGACGTCACTGATTTTAATTAAGGGAATCTGAAAGTTAGGAAAATTATTAAAATTGGTTTTGAATTAATTGAGGCCGATATAAAATAATTTTAAAACGATCTGAGCGTTTTATCAAAATTAATTTTTTAATAGGTGAAAACGTTTGTTTACGTTTCGCGGACATCGGTCCTGGATATCAATTCTGGTTTGTTTACAAACAAAACGTTTCACATGAAAATTTTGAACTTTTCTATTATTGCAAATCGAGGAATTTTAAAGGAATAAATTGGAAAAATTAATTAAATAAAAGAAACGAAAATATTTTCCGGGGAATTTAATAAAAATTAATTAATTTTGAAAGTGTTAGAATTACCATTCTAACATTTCTTTCTCCCCCTCTCTAGAAAAAACAGAAAAAAAGAATTTGGCTGCGGGAAAATGGATAATCGTATAACACAAAATATATAGTAAACATGAAAAGTACACTACATGAGTGCGTATCCGAATATATATAAAAACACTCAAAACATAAATGATGTGGGGCAAGTTAAAAAAAAATCATATGCATACCACTTTTTAAACATATAACACAATACAATAGAGATAATGAAGATAATGGAAATCCGCCAAAATAAACCACTTGAAAAGAAAATTTTAGCTATGAATATTTTTTTTTTTTTTTTTTTAAAAACAGGTAAGTAAATATGTGTTTTATAGATTTTTATACATGTGAGATTTAGGTTAACAAATTTAGTCTGAAATTGAAGAAGCGAGAATATCCAAGAACTGCAGCACCAGTGCACAAAAGTGAAACATTACCTCGGACCAGCCTGACAAATTTTGTATCACTCTGGGCCTGGATTTCTCAGTATCCCACCAAAAGCAATTTATATAAGGTAAGTTATTTTGTCTGCTAACTTGAATGTATATTGGAGGAGTCAGTATCATAAATTTTTAAAAGAGAGTGAAAATATTTTTTTTTTTTTTTTTTTTTTTTTTTTTGCTGAGAAGCCTTAGTTATGAGTAAATTTTGAATATTAATATTGTTTGGGGTTCCAATGCAATCTAATAGGGATGAACAGTGACAAAACAAAAAATTGAACATTTTAGAGTAATATTAATGTTCTTTAAATTTGGTGTAAGGGAAACAGGCATTGTGCTGATAACATAATATATAACATAATTTTAGATCATTGTCTTTTATTTTATTTCATTTTAATTGAAGAAAAGGGGAATATATTCGTCCCATATCAATAAAAGCAATGCATGATAAGACTGCTGTTCACACTAATTATAGGCTCAGCTTATAATGGTCTCTGCATATGCTATAATTCATATTCAAGGTATTTTACATTTTAGACTTTTTGAATAGGAGACATGCACGTCAGCATAAGCCACAGACTTACATTCACGAATGGTGAAAAACGGGTGCCTTATTTAGGTCTCTACCGCATCGACTTATTTGATTGCTATAATTGCAATGCTCCGTAAATAAACCTTGTAACATTAATATATACTGTGCACAGTTTCAATGTAATACATAAAATATAATTTTTTTTGTATCTATAGATAGAACAATGATCTGAATTTTAATTGCCTATAAATGTTTCCTATAAATTCTTTAGGTGTGATGGAAAATTAAAAGGTAGGTAATCCTTTATTTATTTATTTATTTTTGAAGTGAACTGCCTAGTCAACTGGGTTTATAGTTAAAATTTCGAATGGCACAATGATTGCTGTGGCCATCAGCTCAAATTACCATAAAACGCAAAATTTCACCGTCCCAATAATCAAATCTAAACCTTTTCACGAAAATAAAATCTTGCACCTTTGAATTTTTTTTTTTTTTTTTTTAGAATTTTCTAAGTAACACCATGTAGTTTATAATAATTCATCCCTTAGAAATAAAATTATATTCTGAATTTTTTGATATAAATTTTTTCATATTTTTATTTTTTCAAAACATTTTTTGAAATTGCCATAATTAAGGCAAATCATACTTAGAATAAATGATTGCATTTCAAATAGGAGATATTCAAGGACCCCCTTTTTTTTTTTTTTTTTTTTTAGAATTTTCTCTATGTAATCATTGCAGCATATCATAAATCAAAATAAATGAATCTTAAATATCCAGAAAGGTTTTTTTTTTTTTTTTTTTTTTTTGCAAAACCCCTACTATCTAGAATTATTAAAATGATTTTATTTTTAACTCTACCCAGAGAGAAAATGTAATAAATGGAAAAAGACACTAAGTAAGTAACTGTAAATTAAATATCTATATTAAATTTGTCTTTTATCCCAGCAGATCTCCATAGAAAAAATACAAATATATGAATCATATTTGGATTCTAAAAAAAATTATCATTTTTTATTTTCATTTTCTGGGAAACTTCAAACTATTTTACCACTTCAAAATAAAATAAAAATCAATATTTAATTTCCGAACATTGAATCACACTCAAACTCCATGGAATGTTTGAAATAAAAGTATGTATAAGTGGCAAATCTCAATTATTTCTTTATTTTTTAAATAATTATAGCTAAAATAGCTCTAAAAATTATATGTATTCCTTTTATTTACTGGAATACCATATATTGGGATTTACCACATTAAAATAAAATAAAATCCACAAAAATTCCATCAAATATTAATATAGGGCATGTAATAGTGGCAAATCTCAATTTTTTGTTTATTTTCTTTAAAAATTTACAGCTAAAATAGCTCCAAAATTTATCTACATTCCTTTTCTTGGAATGCCGTATATTGGGATTTACCACATTGGAATAAAGTAAAATAAAACATACAACATGAAAAATATAATATCTAGATTATTTTAAGTGGCATGCATAATGAGACAAAAATAAAAATAAAATCTTCGCGATTTTTTTTTTTTTTTTTTTTTTTTTTTTTTTTATCGCGATCGCTAAAATTAATTAATTTTGAAAAAAGGATTAATGATTAAATAACCTCAGACTCTCAACCTTAACGTAGGTTATTTCTTTCGCGACGGCACCAAATGTTAAACTAGAAAAGTTGATTATTGGATTTTGGAAATTTATAAAGTTAGTAAGAAATGAAAAAAAGAGCCGAACGTGATCAATTTAGGTATAGTGGATTACATATGCGTATATAGTGCCGCGAATCATTAACCCTTCCTGAAATCAAATATTTTAAATTGTAATCAATAATAATAATTTAAATTAAATAAATAAAATAATAATAGAAGAAGCAAGTTCTTACAAAAGAAGATAAACTCACCCCATCTTCATATGTAAACACCTGTAAAGCAAAAATTAATAAAATCCAAAGGGAACACTTCACAACAAGAAAACACTACATTTTAACCACACATATTTCTTTATTATAAGCACCATTTATCTCTTGCAAGTGAAATCTACAGATTTTGTGCTCATCGTACCGGTACGGAAAAGAAATAATTTAATTACCACACTCCATAATTACATATATTCAAGATGTTGATTTCTAGAGCAATTTTGCTCATAGTAGGTTTCATATATGACTTTATATCAAACACTAAGATACGTTTTAAATTAACATATCGGATTTTTTAACACATCAGATTTTTCGTTGAATTTTTTCAACACATCAGATTTTTCGTTGAATTTTTTCAATGTGAATACGGAATGCATAAGATGTTTTTCTTGGCAGGTATCATCTATGGCTTTGTATCATATATTGATGTGCTTTTAATTAATGCATCGAAATTTCGTTGAATGTTCGAAATATGAGTTATAATGCATTATTTCCTCATGCAGTCATACAGAGCATAGTATATCCATGAATATTTTATTTTCTTCACCTACACATTTGAGCGTGCACGTTTCTCATAGTATAGCATACGGAGTTGGTTATCATATCATGGATGCTGGGCATTAACTAGATTTCTTACTGAAACTATATTTCGCTGATATTTCAGGAGAATTAAACCCTTTATGGAAACTGCACCTTTATATGCCAGAAGCGCAACTTTCAGGAGGCGAAATTCCTTGTCACTGACTTAAGCCTAGTTAGGCCTTGCTAACGTTCAGCTACACAGACACTGGATAAGAATTTTTTTTTTATCGGTCTCCATATAACTTTAATATCCTTTTGAAATGTTCATTCAGATAGTCTATGAGCAATTTCTAGACACTTTTATTAGTCAGACAGTCTTTTAAGATCGATACTCGGCCAATGGCCGAAGCCACCGGCAATCGCCGTGAACTTCGTCGTCTTTACCCTGCAAGCATCCAAGAGAGTCTCACGCTGACGAAAATCCAATTTTCCCGCGAGCTTGAGACTATTCACCGGAGTATATGGGCGCGTGGTAAATAGTTCAAAAAAACAAATATTTTATTTGGATCGTCTGTTGAATAAATAAAAATAGGATGAGAGTAAATGAATTTAATTTTAAGAGAGGAATATTTTATATCGGCTGATTTTATGGAATGAATGTTAAATATTGAAAAAACACATTTTCCTGGAGGGACGCCACATTTTGAATCGGCGTAGCGATATATTCGCTGCGGACCGAATCGAACATTCTAGAAGAAGAATTTGAAAATCGTAAATGGAAATGACGTCACTGATTTTAATTAAGGGAATCTGAAAGTTAGGAAAATTATTAAAATTGGTTTTGAATTAATTGAGGCCGATATAAAATAATTTTAAAACGATCTGAGCGTTTTATCAAAATTAATTTTTTAATAGGTGAAAACGTTTGTTTACGTTTCGCGGACATCGGTCCTGGATATCAATTCTGGTTTGTTTACAAACAAAACGTTTCACATGAAAATTTTGAACTTTTCTATTATTGCAAATCGAGGAATTTTAAAGGAATAAATTGGAAAAATTAATTAAATAAAAGAAACGAAAATATTTTCCGGGGAATTTAATAAAAATTAATTAATTTTGAAAGTGTTAGAATTACCATTCTAACATTTCTTTCTCCCCCTCTCTAGAAAAAACAGAAAAAAAGAATTTGGCTGCGGGAAAATGGATAATCGTATAACACAAAATATATAGTAAACATGAAAAGTACACTACATGAGTGCGTATCCGAATATATATAAAAACACTCAAAACATAAATGATGTGGGGCAAGTTAAAAAAAAATCATATGCATACCACTTTTTAAACATATAACACAATACAATAGAGATAATGAAGATAATGGAAATCCGCCAAAATAAACCACTTGAAAAGAAAATTTTAGCTATGAATATTTTTTTTTTTTTTTTTTAAAAAAAACAGCTAAGTAAATATGTGTTTTATAGATTTTTATACATGTGAGATTTAGGTTAACAAATTTAGTCTGAAATTGAAGAAGCGAGAATATCCAAGAACTGCAGCACCAGTGCACAAAAGTGAAACATTACCTCGGACCAGCCTGACAAATTTTGTATCACTCTGGGCCTGGATTTTTCAGTATCCCACCAAAAGCAATTTATATAAGGTAAGTTATTTTGTCTGCTAACTTGAATGTATATTGGAGGAGTCAGTATCATAAATTTTTAAAAGAGAGTGAAAATATATTTTTTTTTTTTTTTTTTTTTTTTTTTTGCTGAGAAGCCTTAGTTATGAGTAAATTTTGAATATTAATATTGTTTGGGGTTCCAATGCAATCTAATAGGGATGAACAGTGACAAAACAAAAAATTGAACATTTTAGAGTAATATTAATGTTCTTTAAATTTGGTGTAAGGGAAACAGGCATTGTGCTGATAACATAATATATAACATAATTTTAGATCATTGTCTTTTATTTTATTTCATTTTAATTGAAGAAAATGGGAATATATTCGTCCCATATCAATAAAAGCAATGCATGATAAGACTGCTGTTCACACTAATTATAGGCTCAGCTTATAATGGTCTCTGCATATGCTATAATTCATATTCAAGGTATTTTACATTTTAGACTTTTTGAATAGGAGACATGCACGTCAGCATAAGCCACAGACTTACATTCACGAATGGTGAAAAACGGGTGCCTTATTTAGGTCTCTACCGCATCGACTTATTTGATTGCTATAATTGCAATGCTCCGTAAATAAACCTTGTAACATTAATATATACTGTGCACAGTTTCAATGTAATACATAAAATATAATTTTTTTTGTATCTACAGATAGAACAATGATCTGAATTTTAATTGCCTATAAATGTTTCCTATAAATTCTTTAGGTGTGATGGAAAATTAAAAGGTAGGTAATCCTTTATTTATTTATTTATTTTTGAAGTGAACTGCCTAGTCAACTGGGTTTATAGTTAAAATTTCGAATGGCACAATGATTGCTGTGGCCATCAGCTCAAATTACCATAAAACGCAAAATTTCACCGTCCCAATAATCAAATCTAAACCTTTTCACGAAAATAAAATCTTGCACCTTTGAATTTTTTTTTTTTTTTTTTAGAATTTTCTAAGTAACACCATGTAGTTTATAATAATTCATCCCTTAGAAATAAAATTATATTCTGAATTTTTTTATATAAATTTTTTCATATTTTTATTTTTTCAAAACATTTTTTGAAATTGCCATAATTAAGGCAAATCATACTTAGAATAAATGATTGCATTTCAAATAGTAGATATTCAAGGACCCCCTTTTTTTTTTTTTTTTTTTTTTTTTTAGAATTTTCTCTATGTAATCATTGCAGCATATCATAAATCAAAATAAATGAATCTTAAATATCCAGAAAGGATTTTTTTTTTTTGCAAAACCCCTACTATCTAGAATTAATAAAATGATTTTATTTTTAACTCTACCCAGAGAGAAAATGTAATAAATGGAAAAAGACACTAAGTAAGTAACTGTAAATTAAATATCTATATTAAATTTGTCTTTTATCCCAGCAGATCTCCATAGAAAAAATACAAATATATGAATCATATTTGGATTCTAAAAAAAATTATCATTTTTTATTTTCATTTTCTGGGAAACTTCAAACTATTTTACCACTTCAAAATAAAATAAAAATCAATATTTAATTTCCGAACATTGAATCACACTCAAACTCCATGGATTGTTTGAAATAAAAGTATGTATAAGTGGCAAATCTCAATTATTTCTTTATTTTTTAAATAATTATAGCTAAAATAGCTCTAAAAATTATATGTATTCCTTTTATTTACTGGAATACCATATATTGGGATTTACCACATTAAAATAAAATAAAATCCACAAAAATTCCATCAAATATTAATATAGGGCATGTAATAGTGGCAAATCTCAATTTTTTGTTTATTTTCTTTAAAAATTTACAGCTAAAATAGCTCCAAAATTTATCTACATTCCTTTTCTTGGAATGCCGTATATTGGGATTTACCACATTGGAATAAAGTAAAATAAAACATACAACATGAAAAATATAATATCTAGATTATTTTAAGTGGCATGCATAATGAGACAAAAATAAAAATAAAATCTTCGCGATTTTTTTTTTTTTTTTTTTTTTTTTTATCGCGATCGCTAAAATTAATTAATTTTGAAAAAAGGATTAATGATTAAATAAACTCAGGCTCTCAACCTTAACGTAGGTTATTTCTTTCGCGACGGCACCAAATGTTAAACTAGAAAAGTTGATTATTGGATTTTTGGATTTTGGAAATTTATAAAGTTAGTAAGAAATGAAAATAATATTATAGTTTTAAAAAATTAAAGAACACGCTTAATTTACTTTCCTTATTTTAAATAAATGTAATTTTTATTGTTCACGTTTTTTTTTTTTTTTTTTTTTTTTCTTTCGAAAAAATAATGATAATTTTTTTGGCAACAATTAAATTAAGGAATAATATTAAATATTTTAAATAAATGTAATTTTTATTGTTCACATTTTTTTTTTTTTTTCTGTCCAAAAAATAATGATAATTTTTTTTGGCAACAATTAAATTAAGGATTAAAATTAAATGGCCAATTTATCAGTAATTAGAAGGTTTTTATTTTAACATTTTAATTAATTAAAAGAAAACTAAAACAAAATTTGAAAATCGGGCTTCGAGGTGCATCAGGAGAGGTCATTACGAACCACCATGCAAATTTTTGTAGCTCAGCCATCAGCCGTTTTCTTAAAAAGCTCTGGAAACCATACACAATGGTTTTTTGTTTGAGATATGAAGGATTTTGTGCAATCACGTTTTGCTCCCAGAGAAGTTACAAACATACATACATACAGGTGAAGCTAATATAAGCGTGTTAAAAAGAGCCGAACGTGATCAATTTAGGTATAGTGGATTACATATGCGTATATAGTGCCGCGAATCATTAACCCTTCCTGAGATCAAATATTTTAAATTGTAATCAACAATAATAATTTAAATTAAATAAATAAAATAATAATAGAAGAAGCAAGTTCTTACAAAAGAAGATAAACTCACCCCATCTTCATATGTAAACACCTGTAAAGCAAAAATTAATAAAATCCAAAGGGAACACTTCACAACAAGAAAACACTACATTTTAACCACACATATTTCTTTATTATAAGCACCATTTATCTCTTGCAAGTGAAATCTACAGATTTTGTGCTCATCGTAGCGGTACGGAAAAGAAATAATTTAATTACCACACTCCATAATTACATATATTCAAGATGTTGATTTCTAGAGCAATTTTGCTCATAGTAGGTTTCATATATGACTTTATATCAAACACGAACATACGTTTTAAATTAACATATCGGATTTTTTAAAACATCAGATTTTTCGTTGAATTTTTTCAACACATCAGATTTTTCGTTGAATTTTTTCAATGTGAATACGGAATGCATAAGATGTTTTTCTTGGCAGGTATCATCTATGGCTTTGTATCATATATTGATGTGCTTTTAATTAATGCATCGAAATTTCGTTGAATGTTCGAAATATGAGTTATAATGCATTATTTCCTCATGCAGTCATACAGAGCATAGTATATCCATGAATATTTTATTTTCTTCACCTACACATTTGAGCGTGCACGTTTCTCATAGTATAGCATACGGAGTTGGTTATCATATCATGGATGCTGGGCATTAACTAGATTTCTTACTGAAACTATATTTCGCTGATATTTCAGGAGAATTAAACCCTTTATGGAAACTGCACCTTTATATGCCAGAAGCGCAACTTTCAGGAGGCGAAATTCCTTGTCACTGACTTAAGCCTAGTTAGGCCTTGCTAACGTTCAGCTACACAGACACTGGATAAGAATTTTTTTTTTATCGGTCTCCATATAACTTTAATATCCTTTTGAAATGTTCATTCAGATAGTCTATGAGCAATTTCTAGACACTTTTATTAGTCAGACAGTCTTTTAAGATCGATACTCGGCCAATGGCCGAAGCCACCGGCAATCGCCGTGAACTTCGTCGTCTTTACCCTGCAAGCATCCAAGAGAGTCTCACGCTGACGAAAATCCAATTTTCCCGCGAGCTTGAGACTATTTACCGGAGTATATGGGCGCGTGGTAAATAGTTCAAAAAAACAAATATTTTATTTGGATCGTCTGTTGAATAAATAAAAATAGGATGAGAGTAAATGAATTTAATTTTAAGAGAGGAATATTTTATATCGGCTGATTTTATGGAATGAATGTTAAATATTGAAAAAACACATTTTCCTGGAGGGACGCCACATTTTGAATCGGCGTAGCGATATATTCGCTGCGGACCGAATCGAACATTCTAGAAGAAGAATTTGAAAATCGTAAATGGAAATGACGTCACTGATTTTAATTAAGGGAATCTGAAAGTTAGGAAAATTATTAAAATTGGTTTTGAATTAATTGAGGCCGATATAAAATAATTTTAAAACGATCTGAGCGTTTTATCAAAATTAATTTTTTAATAGGTGAAAACGTTTGTTTACGTTTCGCGGACATCGGTCCTGGATATCAATTCTGGTTTGTTTACAAACAAAACGTTTCACATGAAAATTTTGAACTTTTCTATTATTGCAAATCGAGGAATTTTAAAGGAATAAATTGGAAAAATTAATTAAATAAAAGAAACGAAAATATTTTCCGGGGAATTTAATAAAAATTAATTAATTTTGAAAGTGTTAGAATTACCATTCTAACATTTCTTTCTCCCCCTCTCTAGAAAAAACAGAAAAAAAGAATTTGGCTGCGGGAAAATGGATAATCGTATAACACAAAATATATAGTAAACATGAAAAGTACACTACATGAGTGCGTATCCGAATATATATAAAAACACTCAAAACATAAATGATGTGGGGCAAGTTAAAAAAAAATCATATGCATACCACTTTTTAAACATATAACACAATACAATAGAGATAATGAAGATAATGGAAATCCGCCAAAATAAACCACTTGAAAAGAAAATTTTAGCTATGAATATTTTTTTTTTTTTTTTTTTTTTAAAAACAGCTAAGTAAATATGTGTTTTATAGATTTTTATACATGTGAGATTTAGGTTAACAAATTTAGTCTGAAATTGAAGAAGCGAGAATATCCAAGAACTGCAGCACCAGTGCACAAAAGTGAAACATTACCTCGGACCAGCCTGACAAATTTTGTATCACTCTGGGCCTGGATTTTTCAGTATCCCACCAAAAGCAATTTATATAAGGTAAGTTATTTTGTCTGCTAACTTGAATGTATATTGGAGGAGTCAGTATCATAAATTTTTAAAAGAGAGTGAAAATATATATTTTTTTTTTTTTTTTTTTTTTTTTTTTTTGCTGAGAAGCCTTAGTTATGAGTAAATTTTGAATATTAATATTGTTTGGGGTTCCAATGCAATCTAATAGGGATGAACAGTGACAAAACAAAAAATTGAACATTTTAGAGTAATATTAATGTTCTTTAAATTTGGTGTAAGGGAAACAGGCATTGTGCTGATAACATAATATATAACATAATTTTAGATCATTGTCTTTTATTTTATTTCATTTTAATTGAAGAAAATGGGAATATATTCGTCCCATATCAATAAAAGCAATGCATGATAAGACTGCTGTTCACACTAATTATAGGCTCAGCTTATAATGGTCTCTGCATATGCTATAATTCATATTCAAGGTATTTTACATTTTAGACTTTTTGAATAGGAGACATGCACGTCAGCATAAGCCACAGACTTACATTCACGAATGGTGAAAAACGGGTGCCTTATTTAGGTCTCTACCGCATCGACTTATTTGATTGCTATAATTGCAATGCTCCGTAAATAAACCTTGTAACATTAATATATACTGTGCACAGTTTCAATGTAATACATAAAATATAATTTTTTTTGTATCTACAGATAGAACAATGATCTGAATTTTAATTGCCTATAAATGTTTCCTATAAATTCTTTAGGTGTGATGGAAAATTAAAAGGTAGGTAATCCTTTATTTATTTATTTATTTTTGAAGTGAACTGCCTAGTCAACTGGGTTTATAGTTAAAATTTCGAATGGCACAATGATTGCTGTGGCCATCAGCTCAAATTACCATAAAACGCAAAATTTCACCGTCCCAATAATCAAATCTAAACCTTTTCACGAAAATAAAATCTTGCACCTTTGAATTTTTTTTTTTTTTTTTTTAGAATTTTCTAAGTAACACCATGTAGTTTATAATAATTCATCCCTTAGAAATAAAATTATATTCTGAATTTTTTTATATAAATTTTTTCATATTTTTATTTTTTCAAAACATTTTTTGAAATTGCCATAATTAAGGCAAATCATACTTAGAATAAATGATTGCATTTCAAATAGTAGATATTCAAGGACCCCCTTTTTTTTTTTTTTTTTTTTTTTTTTTTTAGAATTTTCTCTATGTAATCATTGCAGCATATCATAAATCAAAATAAATGAATCTTAAATATCCAGAAAGGATTTTTTTTTTTTGCAAAACCCCTACTATCTAGAATTAATAAAATGATTTTATTTTTAACTCTACCCAGAGAGAAAATGTAATAAATGGAAAAAGACACTAAGTAAGTAACTGTAAATTAAATATCTATATTAAATTTGTCTTTTATCCCAGCAGATCTCCATAGAAAAAATACAAATATATGAATCATATTTGGATTCTAAAAAAAATTATCATTTTTTATTTTCATTTTCTGGGAAACTTCAAACTATTTTACCACTTCAAAATAAAATAAAAATCAATATTTAATTTCCGAACATTGAATCACACTCAAACTCCATGGATTGTTTGAAATAAAAGTATGTATAAGTGGCAAATCTCAATTATTTCTTTATTTTTTAAATAATTATAGCTAAAATAGCTCTAAAAATTATATGTATTCCTTTTATTTACTGGAATACCATATATTGGGATTTACCACATTAAAATAAAATAAAATCCACAAAAATTCCATCAAATATTAATATAGGGCATGTAATAGTGGCAAATCTCAATTTTTTGTTTATTTTCTTTAAAAATTTACAGCTAAAATAGCTCCAAAATTTATCTACATTCCTTTTCTTGGAATGCCGTATATTGGGATTTACCACATTGGAATAAAGTAAAATAAAACATACAACAGGAAAAATATAATATCTAGATTATTTTAAGTGGCATGCATAATGAGACAAAAATAAAAATAAAATCTTCGCGATTTTTTTTTTTTTTTTTTTTTTATCGCGATCGCTAAAATTAATTAATTTTGAAAAAAGGATTAATGATTAAATAAACTCAGGCTCTCAACCTTAACGTAGGTTATTTCTTTCGCGACGGCACCAAATGTTAAACTAGAAAAGTTGATTATTGGATTTTTGGATTTTGGAAATTTATAAAGTTAGTAAGAAATGAAAATAATATTATAGTTTTAAAAAATTAAAGAACACGCTTAATTTACTTTCCTTATTTTAAATAAATGTAATTTTTATTGTTCACGTTTTTTTTTTTTTTTTTTTTTTTTCTTTCGAAAAAATAATGATAATTTTTTTGGCAACAATTAAATTAAGGAATAATATTAAATATTTTAAATAAATGTAATTTTTATTGTTCACATTTTTTTTTTTTTTTCTGTCCAAAAAATAATGATAATTTTTTTTGGCAACAATTAAATTAAGGATTAAAATTAAATGGCCAATTTATCAGTAATTAGAAGGTTTTTATTTTAACATTTTAATTAATTAAAAGAAAACTAAAACAAAATTTGAAAATCGGGCTTCGAGGTGCATCAGGAGAGGTCATTACGAACCACCATGCAAATTTTTGTAGCTCAGCCATCAGCCGTTTTCTTAAAAAGCTCTGGAAACCATACACAATGGTTTTTTGTTTGAGATATGAAGGATTTTGTGCAATCACGTTTTGCTCCCAGAGAAGTTACAAACATACATACATACAGGTGAAGCTAATATAAGCGTGTTAAAAAGAGCCGAACGTGATCAATTTAGGTATAGTGGATTACATATGCGTATATAGTGCCGCGAATCATTAACCCTTCCTGAGATCAAATATTTTAAATTGTAATCAACAATAATAATTTAAATTAAATAAATAAAATAATAATAGAAGAAGCAAGTTCTTACAAAAGAAGATAAACTCACCCCATCTTCATATGTAAACACCTGTAAAGCAAAAATTAATAAAATCCAAAGGGAACACTTCACAACAAGAAAACACTACATTTTAACCACACATATTTCTTTATTATAAGCACCATTTATCTCTTGCAAGTGAAATCTACAGATTTTGTGCTCATCGTAGCGGTACGGAAAAGAAATAATTTAATTACCACACTCCATAATTACATATATTCAAGATGTTGATTTCTAGAGCAATTTTGCTCATAGTAGGTTTCATATATGACTTTATATCAAACACGAACATACGTTTTAAATTAACATATCGGATTTTTTAAAACATCAGATTTTTCGTTGAATTTTTTCAACACATCAGATTTTTCGTTGAATTTTTTCAATGTGAATACGGAATGCATAAGATGTTTTTCTTGGCAGGTATCATCTATGGCTTTGTATCATATATTGATGTGCTTTTAATTAATGCATCGAAATTTCGTTGAATGTTCGAAATATGAGTTATAATGCATTATTTCCTCATGCAGTCATACAGAGCATAGTATATCCATGAATATTTTATTTTCTTCACCTACACATTTGAGCGTGCACGTTTCTCATAGTATAGCATACGGAGTTGGTTATCATATCATGGATGCTGGGCATTAACTAGATTTCTTACTGAAACTATATTTCGCTGATATTTCAGGAGAATTAAACCCTTTATGGAAACTGCACCTTTATATGCCAGAAGCGCAACTTTCAGGAGGCGAAATTCCTTGTCACTGACTTAAGCCTAGTTAGGCCTTGCTAACGTTCAGCTACACAGACACTGGATAAGAATTTTTTTTTTATCGGTCTCCATATAACTTTAATATCCTTTTGAAATGTTCATTCAGATAGTCTATGAGCAATTTCTAGACACTTTTATTAGTCAGACAGTCTTTTAAGATCGATACTCGGCCAATGGCCGAAGCCACCGGCAATCGCCGTGAACTTCGTCGTCTTTACCCTGCAAGCATCCAAGAGAGTCTCACGCTGACGAAAATCCAATTTTCCCGCGAGCTTGAGACTATTTACCGGAGTATATGGGCGCGTGGTAAATAGTTCAAAAAAACAAATATTTTATTTGGATCGTCTGTTGAATAAATAAAAATAGGATGAGAGTAAATGAATTTAATTTTAAGAGAGGAATATTTTATATCGGCTGATTTTATGGAATGAATGTTAAATATTGAAAAAACACATTTTCCTGGAGGGACGCCACATTTTGAATCGGCGTAGCGATATATTCGCTGCGGACCGAATCGAACATTCTAGAAGAAGAATTTGAAAATCGTAAATGGAAATGACGTCACTGATTTTAATTAAGGGAATCTGAAAGTTAGGAAAATTATTAAAATTGGTTTTGAATTAATTGAGGCCGATATAAAATAATTTTAAAACGATCTGAGCGTTTTATCAAAATTAATTTTTTAATAGGTGAAAACGTTTGTTTACGTTTCGCGGACATCGGTCCTGGATATCAATTCTGGTTTGTTTACAAACAAAACGTTTCACATGAAAATTTTGAACTTTTCTATTATTGTAAATCGAGGAATTTTAAAGGAATAAATTGGAAAAATTAATTAAATAAAAGAAACGAAAATATTTTCCGGGGAATTTAATAAAAATTAATTAATTTTGAAAGTGTTAGAATTACCATTCTAACACAAAGATATTTTGATTAATAATGTAAATTTCAGCGGTATAATAGATACAGGAAGTGAAGCAACATTGTTGCGTAAAAATTCTTTTGATAAATTAAATATAAATACATTAAATACTATGAGTACTACTTTGAAGGGGATCGGGAAGTGTTCGATAAAACCATTAGGTTCATTCAGTGTTGATCTTAAAGTTGATGATTTTGAAACTAAAACTGATATCTATGTTGTACATGATGATATGATACCGTACGATATAATTATAGGTATGAATGTATTGGTGTTATGTGAAACAACAATTAATGAGAAAGGTATTTTTGTGAAAAATAAGTCTAATTCTCTAGAGGTAAATTTAGTAGCAGTACTTCCAGTAAATGCATATCAAAGTGAAATTAAATCGAATGTTGTTATTGATACCCCCATTAACTGTAAGAACAAAAATTTTGAAAATTCCCCAGAAATAAATGAAACTTTGAATAATGCTAAAAAATGTGAAATATATAACCCCCACCCTGTTATGCTGTCAAAAAAATCATTAGAATCTCCCGAAAAGGCCATAAGTGAAAATAACGATAAAGACGAAAACGACGAAAGTGATGACGATAAGATGCTTTTGAAGGATGATAATAGTGTAAATGATGACAGTGATGAAGAAGAGGAGCCTCGACGACAGAAACAGAGTCATACGAGCATTTTCCAAATAGATGATGATAGTGATGAAGAGGAGGAGCCGCGTCGAAAAGGACGAAGTCAGACGAATGTTTCCCGAATGAAGTCGCTAAACCCTGAAAACACTTATTCAAAGAAAGATGAGAAACAAGTCCTACATGAAAAAATTTCACAGTTAGCCGAAGAGTTGGAAAAGTTAAAAGAAAAAGTTGACGATAATTCCAGACTCCTTAAAAGGAAGAAATCCAGAGAAAAGCGATCGACGATAAATTCCATCGAGCGTAAAAGACTAACTATCCCAAAAGAAAAGACTGCCAGTGTAAATTTGGAAAAGTTATTCATCCCATCACTTCCATTGACAACCACGATTAGTGAAATAGCCATATTATTTCCCAAAGCTGTGTAAATAAAATTAGAAGTTTTCCCTACATATAAGACTGCCATCATAGACTTTTCGACTGAACTTGATGCAACAGAAGCCTTAAAAGGCATTAAAACTGAAAATGATCGATTAGAGGGTCTCGAGTTCGAGTCCCAAAATAACTCTAAGCCCCAAAGTAAAGATTTAAGTACACATATCAAAAAACAATCTTCTCGAGTTAAAAAGAAAAATAAAATAAAATGCAAGTTAAGTGGACGGTCATCAGAGACTGTTGCCATGGGCGACCAAGTTGCCATTAAACAAAAAATGATATACTTTGATAATTACAAAACAGTGAAATTTAAAAATGAAAATGTTGATAAAAAAATCAAAAATAGATGCCATAAAGGCTCCTATTGCACATCTACAAAAGCTAAGATCCTCAAATGTGGAATAACTTAGCTGAAGAGCAAAAATATGAAAATTGTCATAAACTGTAAATAGTATGTTATTATTTTGTGTTGCTTTTTGTTTGTTTGTTTATTTTTATTTTTATTTTATTTTTTTTTTTTTTGTATTTTTCAGTGTGACCGCCTGGAGGACCAGCCGGATGCAGGACTGCCGAATAATATAGTGGATCGGCATCCTGTTTCTCCCCCTTACTTGGCTTTCCCGCAGCTCAGAACCCTAGCTAGCTGATCATGTGACGGAGAACCAGCACTTGAGAGGAAACGCGCGCTTATAACGAGAGTGACATCACTTCCTGGACATGCCGCAGCTAAGAGCATTCGAGAGAAGAGTTCAGTTTCGACGAAGAGTTTTGACGAGGCATACAGAGTAGATGGCTGTACTGCTTGTTTGTTTTGATTACTTTGGTTTTGACGAGATGTGAGTGAACAATTCGACGTAATATTAAAATAACTTTTGATAAGCAATTTCAAATGCTCATTAGCATTTCTGTAAATATTGTAATATATTTTAACTTTCATTATTAAAATTTAAATAATTAGTAAATAATAGAATTAGTATTCTTAAAGTTTTTAAACGCCCACAAATTGACTCGGGACCATATATATATATATATATATATATATATATTCGTAACGGCACGAGTCGCAAAAAGTAGTTTGATACTAGTCCTCCATGAAGATGTGATGTATAATTCACAGGTTGAAAATTCTCTCAAGACCTCGGATGATTCCAGCTCACAACTTCGACAGTAAACACCACGCAAAAAACGATAAAAGTCAAGGTATACGACATTTAAACATTTAGAAATTTAAAACTTTTAAAAAACAGACCAACTTAAATTTAATTACTTAAAAGAGATACCTTTTATAATGCTCTCTTACGATGCTAGAGATATTTCAGGGCGAAATCCGCCCCTTCTTCAGTAGCTACATGGTCTGTCTCTCTTGCCGAAACTGATCTTTCATCCCTCTTCTCTTTCCCGGTCTTGCTCTTCATAATGTGGCGCCACACTCTATCCAAATCGGCGCGCGACTCGTGCCCGTTACACGCTAAATTGTCTTTCATTATTTCTATTGTTTCACGGTAAAAAGCGTAATCGGGGTTGTTGTAATTTGCTAATTTTCTCGTTTCGTTAAATATAATATCTATGTTATTTTCTTTGTTAACTTTAGTGAGAGCTGTAGTTATTTTACAATATTTGATGTCATTTTGATGCTCTTTGATTCTAGTTGATATTTTTCTTTTGGTTACTCCAATATAATTTCCTCTTTTTTCATCTGTATATTTTAAAGGGATTTGATAAATTCCGGCTGTTTCAAGAGGGGGGGGGGTTATGTCTTTATCGTTTCGAATTAACTGGTATATGTTGGGATTTGGTTTTATAGGTATATTTATTTTGTGTTTTTTGGCTATATTTTTAACTTTAATTGAAATTCCTTGATCATATGGTATGTAATGAGTAAAATTTGGGGAGGTTTTTTTTGTAGTTTGGGATATTATTGAGTTTTTTTATTCTTTCTTTTATACAATTTATTGACAAGGTTTTTACTATAACCTGCTTTAAAAGCCATATTTTTGATGTGGTTTATTTCTTCTTTTAAATCTACGGGTTCATTACAAATTAAAATTGCGCGGTTTATATAGGCTTGTATTGCATTAATCTTATATGTGTAAGAGGTTTTACTACGATCGTTAATTATTTCTTCCTTTGCTGTCGGTTTTCTATAAACTGTGGTATTAATATTATTTTGATGATGTTTTATTTTAACGTCGAGGTAGTTTATTTCGTTATTTATTTCGGTTTCACATGTGAATTTTATATTATGGTCAATTTTATTTAAGGTTTCTAGGATTTCATTACTGTTTTCTTTTTCATCAATGATCGCGAACACGTCATCGACATAACGGACCCAAAGGATTAATTTATTTTTTAACATTTCAAATACGTTTTTCTCTAAAATTCTTAGTTTATGCTCGGCAATTAGTCCTGAGACGGGGGACCCCATTCGGACTCCTTTATTTTGTTTATAAATTTTCCCGTTAAACTTAAAGAAACTTTCGTTTAATATCAAATTACTGGTAGCTATTAAAGTATTTGCCGTTTCTTGGTCGTATTTTTCTTTAATTAAGCCATTTATGGTGTTGGATATTTCTTTGACATTTATTGAGGGGTATAAATTAACTATGTCGAAACTTACGAATTTATAATTGTTTTTAAATTCAAACTCCCTAATTCTCTTAATGAAATCTTCAGTATAGAAACTAAACTATTATCGATGAGGGGTAAAGAGTTCGCGGTAAATTTTAACCATGTATTTTTCTAAATCATATGTAGGGCCTTCGCGTTTATTAGCAACTAGCCGCCTTCGGCGACCAGCTGGTTCGCGATCCCTGAAAAATCCGACTTTACGAAACTCCCGCTCGGAGGCGACTGCGGCGCCTTTTTCCCGTTTCAGGTCTAATAACAGCTTATTGATATATCGTGAAAATAGCTTATTGAAAGCGCAGTAAATTCCCGTGCGGTAGCGCCTTCGGCGCCCTCTTCCCTTTTCAATATCTGAAACAGCCTGTTCGCTCACCATGTTATGATCTTTCAAATTTCTGACTTTAGCTAAGTTCCGCTCGGTGGCGCCTGCAGCGCCTTATCCCCGTTTTAGAACTTGCAACACCTTCCTCGCTCATTAGAATTTGAAATATTGAAATTTTAAAATATTACAGCGCCATCTGGCGGTAGAAAATTCTGTAATATATTGTTCAATTCCAAATCAACAAAGCTTTCAAATGATGTATTACTTATGAAATTATTTTAATAAGTAGCTGAGATACAAAAGAAAACCTAATCAGGACACCTGAAAACGTGTAAATCGGGTGAAATCTCGAAGTCCATTTTCGATAATGTAAAAGTACTTTAAAATGTGTATCAACTAAACAAAGCTTTCAAATGATGTATTACTTATGACATTATTTTAATTAGTAGCTGAGATACAAAAGAAAACTGATTCAGGACACATCAAAACTTGTAAATATGGTGAAAACTTTCGATAATTTAAAAGAACTTTAAAATATCTTTCGAAAGATGCATTAAAAATAATTTAATCATAATCAGAAATCGAAATATTGAAATATGAAAATATTACAGCGCCATCTGGCGGTAGAAATTTCTGTATTCCACTGTTCGATTCCAAATCAAAAAAGCTTTCTAATGATGTATTACTTATGAAATTATTTTAATTAGTAGCTGAGATATAAAAGAAAACTGATTCAGGAGACATCAAAACGTGCCAATTTGGTGAAAACTTTCGATAATTTAAAAGAACTTTAAAATATCTTTCGAATGATGTAATAAAAATAATTTAATCATAATCAGAAATCGAAATATTGAAATTTGAAAATATTACAGCGCCATCTGGCGGTAGATATTTCTGTAATCCACTGTTCGATTCCAAATCAAAAAAGCTTTCTAATGATGTGTTACGTGAAATCTCGAATCCCACTTTCGATAATATAAAAGTACTTTAAAATATCTTTCGAATGATGTATTAAAAATAATTTAATTGGAATTTGAAATATTGAAATTTTAAAATATCTGGCGGTAGAAAATTCTGTAATCTACTGTTCAATTCCAAATCAACAAAGCTTTCAAATAATGTGTTACTTACGAAATTATTTTAATTAGTAGCTGAGATGCAAAAGAAAACCTAATCAGGACATACTAAAACATGTAAGTCACGAGAAATCTCTAATTCCATTATCTATGGTATCTCTAATTCCATTATCTACGGTAGTCGTTTAATGGAAGTAAAAAGAAAAATAAATATTTTTTAGGTCCCCAAAAACTATATATACCACGGTAGTCGGGTAATGGAAGTAAAAAGAAAAAGAACTAGTATGTTGTGGCCACCACAAGACTTTCTTCTATATTTTCCTATACATATTCAATCAGTAACAATATTTAAAAAAAAAAAGATTTTTTTTTCCTTTCTTTTTTTTTTTTTTTTTTGTGAAAATTAATACATATTCAATCACTAACAATATTTAAAAAAAAAAAAAAAAATAGAATCTTTTTCTAAGTTTTTTTTTTTTTTTTTTGGTTAAAAGTAAAAAAAATCGATAACTTTGTTTTAAATTATCACAGATTTATAGTTCAACCATTCGTTTTAAAGGTATTGACGAGACCTTTCGAATGATACCCATCTTCAAAATTTACCCCCCCCCCCGGGGGGTACTTCCCCCCCAGGGGGGGAACCGATGCCCCCCCATGCACAATTTTTTTTCCTAGTTAACTACTACTATCATCAATAATTCAAATTAATTTTACAATCAAAAGTTTAAAATAACTCTCATTATGCCCATTTATACGGAATTTCGTCCTATACTGCCATGTTAAAAATTTGCATAAAATGCGATTACAGCGCCACCTGTTGAGCTATTGATCCCCAAATCTAATGGGCACCAGTTCATGTCAGGGTGCAACTAAATACCAAGTTTGGTTAAATTTCATTCATATGTTCGTGAGATACAGCGTCCACAAAAAAATGATACAGACAGACACACAGACAGACAGACAGACAGACATTTTCTAAAAACTATCAATTCGTGTTCAGGACATCCCAAAACGTGTAGATCCGTCAAAAAACGGAGGTCGAAAATTTTCGCGAATCCAATACTTTCTCTATATTACATATAGAAGAAAGTAAAAAGTATTTTTTTAATTCCTTCAAATGTATTTTGTTGCTGTGGAAACTCCTATCATCTATTGAAAGATAGATTACGTGTTAGAATAAAATTTAATTTGCAATTAAAATGTAACTGCTTTGTTTATTAATGAAAATTGATGAAATTTTAACTGCAGGTTGGTTTTGTGCTGAATAGGTTGTATATTAAGTGTTGTGTGGGAAAAAGAAAATTTGAAGCACTTCGAAATTTGCAATTTTTAACTCCAGTTCAAGATCATGTGACATTAATGACTTCCACATGTTTTGTTCCCGTTCGAGACAGCCGTTAAAATCGTCTGCGGATAGAATGCCTCTTTTTAAGCAATAAGGATTTTTGGTCAGTTTTCGATCGACATGGGTCAACATTTTAATTAATATCTCCGCAACTAATTAAAATCTTTAAATTCTGTTTTCACGATCCCTTCGGGAAGGCTTCTGAGCACCCGTATGTCAAATTTTATACTTCTGCGTTCAGTAGGGGCTGAACATATAGATGCTCAGACAGACAGACAGACAGACAGACAGACAGACATCTTCCTTTATTATTATAGACTAGCCGCCTTCGGCGACCAGCTGGTTCGCAATCCCTGAAAAATCCGACTTTACGAAATTCCCGCTCGGTGGCGCCTGCGGCACCTTTTTCCCGTATCAGGTCTAATAACAGCTTATTGATATATCGTGAAAATAGCTTATCTAAATCGCAGTAAACTCCCGTGCGGTAGCCCCTTCGGCGCTGATATTTCAAATTTCTAACTTTAGCTAAGTCCCGCTCGGTGGCGCCTGCGGCGCCTTATCCCCGTTTTAGAACTTACAACACCTTCCTCGCTCATTGGAATTTGAAATATTGAAATTTTAAAATATAGCAGCGCCATCTGGCGGTAGAAATTTCTGTAATGTATTGTTCAATTCCAAATCAACAAAGCTTTCAAATGATGTATTACTTATGAAAATATTTTAATTAGTAGCTGAGATACAAAAGAAAACCTAAAAAAGAAACCTTAAAACGTGTAAATCGGGTAAAATCTCGAATAATACTTTCGATAATATAAAAGAACTTTAAAATATCTTTCGAATGATGTATTAAAAATTATATAATCATAATTAGAATTTGAAATATTGAAATTTTAAAATAATTCAGCGCCATCTGGCGGTAGAAATTTCTGTAATCTACTGTTCAATTCCAAATCAACAAAGCTTTCAAATGATGTATTACTTATGAAATTATTTTAATTAGAAGCTGGGATGAAAAAGAAAACCAAATACCTTGCCTTAAAATCTTAATATGCCAACCAATTTCAAACGCTGCAACTCTTTTTTTTTTTTTTTTTTGCCTTTTTTCCCTGTTCCTCAAGCCCTCCCTAATAATCGTACTCTTTCAAAAATATTCACAATCGAATTATCGGGCATTAAAACTACATACTACGAAATTTCGACTACTGCAAATACTGCAAAAAAATAAAAGACAATCTTTTTCCAATAAATATGTCATTTTTTTAATTATTCATATATTTTCATGAAAATTGAACAGTAGCTTTATAATATGCTGTCTAGGCCGAATATTAATTCAAATGTAACGTGAATGAAAATTTGAAAAAAATTGAAAATTGCAATTTTTCCCCCCAGTATAAAACACATGATATCTTAATTGATTACAACCATTTCCGTTTTTATCACAGACAGTTGTCTCGTATGTGTTTTGTTTCCGATCGAGACCGCTTAGAAAATCGTCTGCCCGTTGCCAACTAAATTTCATAGTTTAGTTAATTTTAAAAAATCTAATTGATGTATCGATAAGCCGCTTGCACTCTTAGATTTGGAAAAAATTCCCCTTTCATTTGGTACCAAATTCGTAATGATTGGACTAATATTTCTAATTTATTTTCTATTTTTTCTGCTTTTAACTCCGTTAAAATATCTACTTTTATGTAATCTTGGTGAATTCTGAGTCATTGAGATCGCTTTTTAATTAAGACATAGGTTTACATTTTAATTAATATCTCCGCAACTAATTAAAATTTTTAAATTATGTTTTGACTATCCCCTCGGGCAGGCTTCTGAGCACCCGTATGTCAAATTTTATAGTTCTGCGTTCAGTAGGGGCTGAACGTATAGATGCTCAGACAGACAGACAGACAGACAGACAGACAGAGAGACAGACATCTTCTTTTATTATTATATTATAGATTGGTCGAAATTTTGGGGGGTTCTAATGATCTTTGTATTTACCAAAAAGGCGGGGGTGTTAGGAGCGTGGTTTTTAATATATGGGTGATTATTGGGCCATTTTCCCTTTTTTATTAGTTCGTGTGTCTTTTCCATTAATTTTTTATTCGGGTCCTTTTTTATCCGCGATTGTAATGAAATGCTCGCCCTCTGGTGGGCTAAGGTGAATATATCATACCACTGATAGCTTTCACGCTCAAACAACGTTAGAACAACAAGAAAGAACAATGAATTAATACACGTGGCTATTATATTTACTAACAACTGCAGTTGAGAAAGCTCCATCTATTGATCATAACAAACGCGGATTGTAGTTGTACCAATTTCTTGAATAGCTTCTGTCATCATTTTAACGTAGTCATCTTTATTTAAAATTGTGATTTTTCGTGTTTTGTCTGTTAATGTGCATGTTACCTCCACATTTTTCTTAAGATTTCTAAGGGTTTTGATATCGGCTTTATTAATATTTTGGTTATTTAATGTTTTTTCTATTTCTTTTTGAGCTACATGTCTAATTTGGCTTTTTGCTTGTTCAGGGGCTTTTTTGATGGCTGTTTCTATTTTTGCAATGCTATCATTTAAATTAATTGGTTGTTCTAGAATGTATTTTGGGCCAAGTTTTAATAATGCATCTTCATGACTATTTATTTTATGGCTTGACATGTTTATATATTGGTGTTCATTGGTTTTCTGTAAGTTGGGGTTATTTCTATCGATCCAGAATTTTAATTTTTAATTGTGTATTTTACAAATTTTATTCCGCTCGATGTCATTAAACATTAATATTTTACTTTTTATTACTCCAAAATCCTTAGTTTCATTTGCTTCCCTGATTTGTTTTTCTATTCCGTTAGCGGTTTTACGATATTTGTATAAGTTCGATTTTTGTTTTCTTAAGGCCGCGTTTAATATTTTCTTTTCAAAAAATTTTACTTGTTTCGGGAAATTTTTAACGAGCGCTCTATTTTTAATTCTGAACGATTTGGGCGTGATTTTAAATTCCTTACAATCGTTTAAAAAAATTATATGTTCTTCGCTTTTTACAATCTTTTTGTTAATATTTTTCCATTTAAAATATAAGTCCTTTTTGTTCATTTTAAATCAAAGGGAGAAAAAATATTTCTAAATAGAAAAAACCTACCCACTAAACGGGAGGGAAAATGGATAAAAAAGCAGGTTATAGTAAAAACCTTGTCAATAAATTGTATAAAAAAAGAATCAAAAAACTCAATAATATCCCAAACTACCAAAAAACCTCCCCAGATTTTACTCATTCCATACCATATGATCAAGGAATTTCAATTAAAGTTAAAAATATAGCCAAAAAACACAATATAAATATACCTATAAAACCAAATCCCAACATATACCAGTTAATTCGAAACGATAAAGGCATAACCCCCCCCCCTCTTGAGACAGCCAGAATTTATCAAATCCCTTTTAAATATACGGATGAAAAAAGAGGAAATTATATTGGAGTAACCAAAAGAAAAATATCAACTAGAATCAAAGTGCATCAAAATGACATCAAATATGGTAAAATAACTACAGCCCTCACTAAAGTTAACAAAGAAAATAACATAGATATTATATTTAATGAAACGAGAAAATTAGCAAATTACAACAACCCCGATCACGCTTTTTACCGTGAAACAATAGAAATAATGAAAGACAATTTAGCGTGTAACGGGCACGAGTCGCGCGCCGATTTGGATTGAGTGTGGCGCCACATTATGAAGAGCAAGACCGGGAAAGAGAAGAGGGATAAATATCAGTTTCGGCAACAGAGACAGACGATGTAGCTACTGAAGAAGGGGCGGATTTCGCCCTGAAAGATCTCTAGCATCGTAACAGAGCATTATAAAAGGTATCTCTTTTAAGTAATTAAATTTAAGTTGGTCTGTTTTTTAAAAGTTTTAAATTTCTAAATGTTTAAATGTCGTATACCTTGACTTTTTATCGTTTTTTGCATGGTGTTTACTGCCGGAGTTGTGAGCTGGAATCATCCGAGGTCTTGAGAGAATTTTCAACCTGTGAATTATACATCACATCTTCATGGAGGACTAGTATGAAACTACTTTTTGCGACTCGTGCCGTTACGAAAATATTTATTTATATATATATATATATATATATATATATATATATTTGTTTTTTTTTTGTGGACCGTAACTAGTTAAAATTACAGATCGTTTGTAACATGATTGTTTAATGTAAATATAAAATTATTAATTTTTCCACTACCCCTTTTTTCTAAGGTTAGTTTTTATCCATTTTCCCTCCCGTTTAGTGGGTAGGTTTTTTCTATTTAGAAATATTTTTTCTCCCTTTGATTTAAAATGAACAAAAAGGACTTATATTTAAAATGGAAAAATATTAACAAAAAGATTGTAAAAAGCGAAGAACATATAATTTTTTTAAACGACTGTAAGGAATTTAAAATCACGCCCAAATCGTTGAGAATTAAAAATAGAGCCCTCGTTAAAAATTTCCCTTAACAAGTAAATTTTTTGAAAAGAAAATATTAAACGCGGCTTTAAGAAAACGAAAATCGAACTTATACAAATATCGTAAAACCGCTAACGGAATAGAAAAACAAATCAGGGAAACAAATGAAACTAAGGATTTTGAAGTAATAAAAAGTAAAATATTAATATTTAATGACATCGAGCGGAATAAAATTTGTAAAATACACAATTAAAAATTAAAATTCTGGATCGATAGAAATAGCCCCAACTTACAGAAAACCAATGAACTCCAATATATAAACATGTCAAGCCATAAAATAAATAATCATGAAGATGCATTATTAAAACTTGGCCCAAAATACATTCTAGAACAACCAATTAATTTAAATGATAGCATTGCAAAAATAGAAACAGCCATCAAAAAAGCCCCTGAACAAGTAAAAAGCCAAATTAGACATGTAGCTCAAAAATAAATAGAAAAAACATTAAAAAAATATTATACAGACACGACATTATTTCATTATTTAAAACATGAAAATCTGACATTGACAGATTTTAATTTAGTGCCAGAGGCCTACTGCTAAACTTGTTAATATCGACAAATTCTTCTTTAGTTAATTCGTGACGATCTAAATTCCATGATAAAGTTTTCATTAAATCAAACCAATGTGTTTCAGCTGCAGATACTGAAAAAAATAACGTTGGAAGTCCAAACTGTCTTATAGCCGCAAAACAACGTTTTTTCTCTTCTTCCCAATGAGGGGGAGGTGTGTCTTGGGGGGGGACTCATGTCAAAGGTGTGCCTTGGAGAGGGACTCATGTCAAAGGTGTGCCTTGGAGGGGGACTCATGTCAAAGTTGTACCATGGGGGGGACTCATGTCAAAGTTGGGCCTTGGGGGGACTCATGTCAAAGTTGTACCTTGAGGGGGACTCATGTCAAAGTTGTACCTTGAGGGGGACTCATGTCAAAGTTGTACCTTGGGGGGGGGACTCATGTCAAAGTTGGGCCTGGGGGGGACTCATGTCAAAGTTGTGCCTTGGGGGGGCTTCATTCAATAAATCCCCATTCAATAAACCGACTGAAATAGGCCCTTAGCACTATTAAGAGTGACGTATAAAAATTCGACAACGCTGTACCGACTGAAATAGGCCCTTAGCACTATTAAGAGTAACGTATAAAAATTCGACAACGCTGTACCGACTGAAATAGGCCCTTAGCACTATTAAGAGTGAAGTATAAAAATTCGACAACGCTGTACCGACTGAAATAGGCCCTTAGCACAATTAAGAGTGACGTATAAAAATTAGACAACGTTGTACCGAATGAAGTAGGCCTCTAGTACTAATAACCAAAATATTAATAAAGCCGATATCAAAACCCTTAGAAATCTTAAGAAAAAATGACGACATAACATGCACATTAACAGACAAAACACGAAAAATCACAATTTTAAATAAAGATGACTACGTTAAAATGATGACAGAAGCTATTCAAGAAATAGGTACAACTACAATAAAAAAGGACCCGAATAAAAAATTAATGGAAAAGACACACGAACTAATAAAAAAGGGAAAATGGCCCAATAATCACCCACCATATATTAAAAACCACGCTCCTAACACCCCCCGCCTTTTTGGTAGATACAAAGATCATAAGAACCCCCAAAATTTCGACCAATTGTTAATAAACGCGAAGGCCCTACATATGATTTAGAAAAATACATGGTTAAAATTTACCGCGAACTCTTACCCCCCCCCCCCACCGATAATAGTTTAGTTTCTACTGAAGATTTCATTAAGAGAATTAGGGAGTTTGAATTTAAAAACAATTATAAATTCGTAAGTTTCGACATAGTTAATTTATACCCCTCAATAGATGTCAAAGAAATATCCAACACCATAAATGACTTAATTAAAGAAAAATACGACCAAGAAACGGCAAATACTTTAATAGCTACCAGTAATTTGATATTAAACGAAAGTTTCTTTAAGTTTAACGGGAAAATTTATAAACAATATAAAGGAGTCCCAATGGGGTCCCCCGTCTCAGGACTAATTGCCGAGCATAAACTAAGAATTTTAGAGAAAAACATATTTGAAATGTTAAAAAATAAATTAATCCTTTGGGTCCGTTATGTCGATGACGTGTTCGCGATCATTGATGAAAAAGAAAACAGTAATGAAATCCTAGAAACCTTAAATAAAATTGACCATAATATAAAATTCACACGTGAAACCGAAATAAATAACGAAATAAACTACCTCGACGTTAAAATACAACATCATCAAAATAATATTAATACCACAGTTTATAGAAAACCGACAGCAAACGAAGAAATAATTAACAACCGTAGTAAAACCCCTTACACATATAAGATTAATGCAATACAAGCCTATATAAACCGCGCAATTTTAATTTGTAATGAACCCGCAGATTTAAGAAGAAATAAACCACATCAAAAATATGGCTTTTAAAGCAGGTTATAATAAAAACATTGTCAATAAATTGTATAAAAAAAGAATCAAAAGACTCAATAATATCCCAAACTACGAAAAAAACCTCTCCAAATTTTACTCATTCCATACCATATGATCAAGGAATTTCAATTAAAGTTAAAAATATAGCCAAAAAACACAATATAAATATGCCTATAAAACCAAATCCCAACATATACCAGTTAATTCGAAACATTAAAGACATACCCCCCCCCCCTCTTGAAACAGCCGGAATTTATCAAATCCCTTTCAAATATAGAGATGAAAGAAGAGGAAATTATATTGGTGTAACCAAAAGAAAAATATCAACTAGAATCAAAGAGCATCAAAATGACATCAAATATGGTAAAATAACTACAGCTCTCACTAAAGTTAACAAAGAAAATAACATAGATATTACATTTAACGAAACGAGAAAATTAGCAAATTACAACAACCCTGATTACGCTTTTTACCGTGAAACAATAGAAATAATGAAAGACAATTTAGCGTGTAACGGGAACGAGTCGCGCGCCGATCTGGATAGAGTGTGGTGCCACATAATGAAGAGCAAGATCGGGAAAGAGAAGAGGGATGAAAGATCAGTTTCGGCAACAGAGACAGACCATGTAGCTACTGAAGATGGGGCGGATTTCGCCCTGAAAGACCTCTAGCATCGTAACAGAGCATTATAAAAGGTATCTCTTTTAAGTAATTAAATTTAAGTTGGTCTGTTTTTTAAAAGTTTTAAATTTCTAAATGTTTAAATGTCGTATACCTTGACTTTTTATCGTTTTTTGCGTGGTGTTTACTGTCGGAGTTGTGAGCTGGAATCATCCGAGGTCTTGAGAGAATTTTCAACCTGTGAATTATACATAACATCTTTCTCGTGCCGTTACGAAAATATTTATATATATGTATATATATATATTGTGGACCGTACCTAGTTAAAATTACAGATCGTTTGTAACATAATTGTTTAATGTAAATATAAAATTATTAATTTTTCCACTATCCCTTTTTTCTAAAGTTAGTTTTTATCCATTTTCCCTCCCGTTTAGTGGGTAGGTTTTTTCTATTTAGAAATATTTTTTCTCCCTTTGATTTAAAATGAACAAAAAGGACTTATATTTAAAATGGAAAAATATTAACAAAAAGATTGTAAAAAGCGAAGAACATATAAATTTTTTAAACGATTGTAAGGAAATTAAAATCACGCCCAAATCGTTGAGAATTAAAAAGAGAGCCCTCGTTAAAAATTTCCCTTAACAAGTAAATTTTTTTGTAAAGAAAATATTAAACGCGGCTTTAAGAAAACAAAAATCGAACTTATACAAATATCGTAAAACCGCTAACGGAATAGAAAATCAAATCAGGGAAACAAATGAAACTAAGGATTTTGAAGTAATAAAAAGTAAAATATTAATATTTAATGACATCGAGCGGAATAAAATTTGTAAAATACACAATTAAAAATTAAAATTCTGGATCGATAGAAATAGCCCCAACTTCCAGAAGACCAATGAACACCAATATATAAACATGTCAAGCCATAAAATAAATAATCATGAAGATGCATTATTAAAACTTGGCCCAAAATACATTCAAGAACAACCAATTAATTTAAATGATAGCATTGCAAAAATAGAAACAGCCATCAAAAAAGCCCCTGAACAAGCAAAAAGCCAAATTAGACATGTAGCTCAAAAAGAAATAGAAAACACATTAAATAACCAAAATATTAATAAAGCCGATATCAAAACCCTTAGAAATATTAAGAAAAATGAGGACATAACATGCACATTAACAGACAAAACACGAAAATTCACAATTTTAAATAAAGATGACTACGTTAAAATGATGACAGAAGCTATTCAAGAAATAGGTACAACTACAATAATAAAGGACCCGAATAAAAAATAAATGGAAAAGACACACGAACTAATAAAAAAGGGAAAATGGCCCAATAATCACCCACCATATATTAAAAACCACGCTCCTAACACCCCCGCCTTTTTGGTAGATACAAAGATCATAAGAACCCCCCAAAATTTCGATCAATTGTTAATAAACGCGAAGGCCCTACATATAATGTAGAAAAATACATGGTTAAAATTTACCGCGAACTCTTACCCCCCACCGATAATAGTTTAGTTTCTACTGAAGATTTCTTTAAGAGAATTAGGGAGTTTGAATTTAAAAACAATTATAAATTCGTAAGTTTCGACATAGTTAATTTATACCCCTCAATAGATGTCAAAGAAATATCCAACACCATAAATGACTTAATTAAACAAAAATACGACCAAGAAACGGCAAATACTTTAATAGCTACCAGTAATTTGATATTAAACGAAAGTTTCTTTAAGTTTAACGGGAAAATTTATAAACAAAATAAAGGAGTCCCAAAGGGGTCCCCCGTCTCAGGACTAATTGCCGAGCATAAACTAAGAATTTTAGAGTAAAACATATTTGAAATGTTAAAAAATAAATTAATCCTTTGGGTCCGTTATGTCGATGACGTGTTCGCGATCATTGATGAAAACGAAAACAGTAATGAAATCCTAGAAATCTTAAATAAAATTGACCATAATATAAAATTCACATGTGAAACGGAAATAAATAACGAAATAAACTACCTCGACGTTAAAATAAAACATCATCAAAATAATATTAATACATAGAAAACCGACAGCAAACGAAGAAATAATTAACAACCGTAGTAAAACCCCTTACACATATAAGATTAATGCAATACAAGCCTATATAAACCGCGCAATTTTAATTTGTAATGAACCCGCAGATTTAAGAAGAAATAAACCACATCAAAAATACGGCTTTTAAAGCAGGTTATAATAAAAACCTTGTCAATAAATTGTATAAAAAAAGAATAAAAAAACTCAATAATATCCCAAACTACGAAAAAACCTCTCCAAATTTTACTCATTACATACCATATGATCAAGGAATTTCAATTAAAGTTAAAAATATAGCCAAAAAACACAATATAAATATACCTGTAAAACCAAATCCCAACATATACCAGTTAATTCGAAACAATTAAGACATAACCCCCCCCCCCTCTTGAAACAGCCGGGATTTATCAAATCTCTTTTAAATATAGAGATGAAAGAAGAGGAAATTATATTGGTGTAACCAAAAGAAAAATATCAACTAGAATCAAAGAGCATCAAAATGACATCAAATATGGTAAAATAACTACAGCCCTCACTAAAGTTAACAAAGAAAATAACATAGATATTATATTTAACGAAACGAGAAAATTAGCAAATTACAACAACCCCGATTACGCTTTTTACCGTGAAACAATAGAAATAATGAAAGACAATTTAGCGTGTAATGGGCACGAGTCGCGCGCGAATTTGGATAGAGTGTGGCGCCACATAATGAAGAGCAAGACCGGGAAAGAGAAGAGGGATGAAAGATCAGTTTCGGCAACAGAGACAGACCATGTAGCTACTGAAGAAGGGGCGGATTTCGCCCTGAAAGATCTCTAGCATCGTAACAGAGCATTATAAAAGGTATCTCTTTTAAGTAATTAAATTTAAAATTTATTTGTTCAATAGAACTATTTGAGCTTTTAATTGAAAAACCTATTTCTAAATACTTTAATTAATGATTAAAAAAAAAAAAGAAACAATGAAAAATAAAAATAAAAAATCTAGAAACCTAATTTAACTAATAAAAAATATTTTTTTAAACAATTAAATTAAATTAATTGAGATTGTTTAGTATCATTGTTTAGGCTTTTAATAGAAAAATCCTTACTAAAAATTTTTTATTATTTTTAAATATTTGTATTTTATATGAACGATAATAATAATAAAAATAAAACCTAGTTAAAAAAAATCATTCAATAAAATTTTCTAATTTTAAAATAATAATTTATTTATTAAAAATATAATATTTTGCATTTAGTTGAAATTACTTAATACTATTTTTTGGACTTTTAATTAAAAGGCCTATTTCAGTAGCCGAGCGGTTCTGCTCTCCAAGCTGATAGATTGGTGTTAGTGTTGATGTCTGGGAATAGGGCCGATTGTCTACCCTAGGGTCCTAGGCCCGAGGGAGAGTGCCTTCCGTGGCGGTCTTTCTAAGGAGTCCAAGGCCCTAGCCCACAATTACGCAAGTTTCTGAGAAACCCACGGAAAACTCCGAACGACTAAGCCGACGAGCACGGACTTGGGATCGAACCCAGCATCTCAGGTCTACCAGCTTTGAGCACAGAACCGCTCGGCCGCTGGTGGGCCCTGATAGATTGGAATTGCCAGGTTCGATTCAAGGTCCCGCTTGTCAACCTAGAAATTCAAAATTTTCCATGGTTTTCTCTGAAAATCGCGTATATACAGAACAGGGCTTCTTAGGAAGAATTCTCATGAAAGGCATTGCAGCCAGGCTCAGGACCTGTTTGTTGTCAATGGGTTTATGCTTAAACCACAACCACCAAAATATGTTTAATTCAGAAACTTCTTCTACTTCTTTTTTTTTTTTACATGTAAATTACTACAAAAAATAATAGTAATTAAAAAATCATTTAAGATTACATTCTAATTAAAAATAATTTAATTATTAAGAATATAAATTTAAAATAATTAAATTAATTGAGATTGCTTAATACTGTTGTTTGAGCTTTAAAAGGAAAACTCTAATTCAAAATGCTAAACATAATTTTTTTTTTCTATAATTGTTTATAGAAAGTAAGTATCTAACTAAAATTATTTTATTAAAAAAAAAGAACTTTAAAAGAAAGAGTAAATTAATTATCTAATAGCTAAATGAATTATCAAAAATATAAATTTTAATAATTATATTAGCTATGATTCCTTAATACAATTTTTTCAGCTTTCAAAAGAAAAAAATATCTAAAAATACTTTTAATATTAAAAGATTTTATTTTCTGCGAATAATTATGGGAAAAAAAAAAGATAGTTAAGGATCTAATTAAAATTATTTTATTTAAAATATTCTAATAGAAAGACTAAATTCATTAATTAATTACTAAAAACTAAACGTATTATAAAAATAAATAAATAAATAATAATAAAATTAGCTTAGATTGCTTAATACAATTTTTTCTGCTTTCATTAGAAAAATTTATTTTAAAATACTTTTAATATTAAAATATTATAATTAAGTTAGTTGAAATCGCTGAATAAAATTATTTGAACTTTTAATTGATAAGCCGAGAAGTTCTGTTCTCCAAACTGGTAGACAGGAAGTGCCGGGTTCAATTCGAGGTCATGGTTGTCGACCCTCATGTTCTCAGTCGGCTTTAACACCTAAACTACCATCACCAAATTATTATTAATATAGAAAATTATTTTAATCAATGATTATATAAAAAATAATCATTAATATATCATAACTAAAAACTAATTTAATTAACAAAAAGTAAAATTTAATAATTAATTTAGATTACTCAATATTATTTTTTGGGCTTTTAATAGAAAAACTATTTCAATATACTTTGTAATATTAAAAGATATCTTTTGTCATGATTATAGAGCAAAGAAATAATTAAAATTATATTATTTAAATAATCTAAAATAAAATTTTACATTAAAATATACACAATTTTACTAATTAAATTAGCCGAGCTTTCTCAAAACTATTCTTTTAGTCCAGTCAATAAATACATTTTACCTTGCAAAAGGTGGGGTAGAAGATTTTGTTTTTTTAATTTGTACATATTAGTACTAATATGCAAAAAACGAGTTATCCAACATGGGCGGCCCCGGGAGAATTTTTGTCGGCTGAAAAACCTCGAAAATTTACTAGTTTTTTGGCTTTTTTCAAAATATCTCAAAAATGGCTGAATTTAACAATATTTTTCTATTCTAATGTTTAAAGAGGATTAAATTTCCTACAATTTCCTTCATTACACCTTTTTTGTAGTACTAATAGCAAGCGCGTAACAGCTTCTTGAAAATAAACAGATTTCCCAACTTCGTAAAAAAAGCGCATTTCTCCTTATAAATAATCTACAGTAATTATTAGAATTAGAAGCTTTATTTACAGAAAGCTTAACAACTTTTAAGGGTATAGCTGTGATATCTGTCATCCTTGGGATTTTTGGATTTGGTGATCAAAAACGTAATACGGAAATATACACGTCAGATGTATTTTTTTACAATATATATTGTAAGAAATACTGTTTTATATTCTTGATTGTTCTCTTAATATATGCCTTGTTAAAATAATCGTGATTTTTGAAAGGGATTAAATATGTTCGCCAGATAAATTGGCGATCATTTTTTTTTTTCTTCACTAAGGACGACAGATAACAAATCTGCTCTCTTTTAATTTTTCCCTTCTCCTTTTTACTAACTCTCTCTCTCCCCTCTGGCTACGAATTGACAATTCTGACCTAACAACATTAGTCATCATCAGACTCCAATAACTGCCAATGTATAGTATTCTATCACTGGAACACATAATACACACACAAAGAGATACAAAGAAAAATAAATAAAATAAAAGATATTTGTATATAAATGTAAATGAACAAATATTAGGGGGCTAGTAAGCAAAAACTCAGTGCATTAATACATAAATATTTTAATTCTACTATTTATTATATTATAAAACGTTAATGATATTTAGATATAATACATAATGTTGTAATAAACATTAATAACTGCTATATTAATATTAATGATAATAACAAGACACAATCTTAATTTTAAATGAACTTCACAAATAGGCAATCTTGTTTGAAGAACAATAGCAAATAATTACAAAGGTAAATTGTAGAAATTTAACTTTATATGCAAATTATAGGGAGATTCATTTAGCCTTGAAACAAATAAAGAAACGTACATTAATGTATAATATAAATGTTTATTTTCTTCGTGGTTATTTTGAAACCCGGGTTCTTTATTTTCAATAGTCATCAGAGGTAGAAGGAAGGTGTGTCGTCTTCAAATTGTTCCTCTCCGTCTTGTAGTAATTATATAAGCTCTTAGAATAGCTTATCTTCTTCAGCCTCGTCAAATGATGAAATTAGTTCGACATTTTCCTGTTGAGGATCAGAGTCCTTGTTACTATACCAGTTTCACTGAGTATTTTATAGCCAACATTTTGGAAGCAAACTGCTTTCTTGTTGGCAATTTCGGCTATTAAAACATCTTCACCATATTTTTTGCAAAAGCGCGATGTAACCGATCTGATGCCAGGACGAAAATCATCCTCTATTTTATTCATCAAATACTTTATGAGACTGGCACTCGTCCGAGTCGTTTTCAGGGTAGGAGTAAATTGATTCCATTGCCTCATCAGTGTTACTTGCACAGTAATATCCTCGTTTCATCTCACTTTTAGTAGATCACTTTAGCCTCCAATACAGTTTTTGATGACAAAATCTGTGATACCCAGCATTTATAGCAACTAAACCTTTTACATTTCCGATGCATTCAAGTACTTTTTTTCTTCTCTCATCCCCACGATTTTCGACACCATTTACAAGTGTTTCTTTCACACCAGTTTCATAGCATGGTGCATAAAATTTCTTTCATGCTTAGGAAGTCATTCCTGTTTTTTAAAGAAATCTTTAAGTATCCCCTCTCCACACGAGAAACACTGATCTTTAAAACTGAAACCTTCAGTTCTTGATGGAAGATATGGAGCCGCACAGTTTGGCACCAGTTGTATGACGCCGTACATATGCTGCAATCATTCGCCCATTGATGTATCGTTTGTGACAGACATTGTGAATTCTTACTTGTTGTAGGTTCATCAAAAAACACCGATGTTCTTCATTTTGACGTTTTGCATTGCACTTTTGCAGATTTTTTGTATACCTTTCTCCTTCAGAAACTTTATTTCATCTTTATTCAATCTGATTTCGTAAATAAAACAAACACTCCGGTTATTGTAATAGAAAACGCTCATGGGTTGAAAAAGTATGTTCACACATTCTAACTGAACTGGTTAATATAGGTAGATGCTCAGCCGAGGCAGCTTACTACAAGATGGGAAGAGACGGGAGGAAAGGGAGAGCTTTTTTTTCTTATAAAGGTTCATGCACAGACTCATTTCTTTGAGTTGTATTTTATTAGCTTGAGCAAAAATGCCGACTTTCAAGAGGCTGTAACGTGCTTGCTATTAGTACTACAAAAAAGTTGTAATGAAGAAAATTGTAGGAAATTTAATCTTCTTTAAACTTTATAATAGCTAAATTCAGCCATTTCTGAGATATTTCAAAAAAAGCCAAAAAAAGTAGTAAATTTTCGAGGTTTTTCAGCCGACAAAAATTCTCCCGGGGTCGACCATGTTGGATAAATCGTTTTTTTCATATTGACACTAATATGTACAAATTAAAAAAGAAAAATCTTCTACACCACCTTTTGCTAGGTAAGCCCTTTTTTACGTACCTATTGACTGGACTATTTAGTCTATTATTCGAAAAATGTATTTCAAAAGACATTTACTTAAAAAAGATTTTTTTTCTATTAATTATTATCGAAAATATTAAAAAATATGTAATCAAAAATTAATTTAATTATAAAAAATAGAATTTTTTAATAATTAAGATAATTAAGTTTTCTTTTTCAATATTCTTTGATATTTTTTAGCTATTATTCATTTTTCCTTTGAATTATTATGTATATATAAAAAAAAAAGGAGTTAAAAAAGTTTCTTTTTTCTTCTTCTTCTTTTCATTTATTTATTTATTTTTTAAGCCTAGTTAAAAAATCTGGTGTGAAACAACCACACGACTTCCATTACCCACTATTACACATATTATATGCATTTTTGAGAGATAATGCGATCAGAAAACATAAAAGTGAACTAAAGAGAAAATCGTTAGAGCCGTTTTTGAGATACCAACTTTTACAAAAAATCAATTATTGACCGGAAAACAATAATTACATACAAAAGGATATTTAAAAGTGAGTTAATATGGCGAGTTTGAAAAAAATCCGTAGAGCTGTTTTTAAAGGTCCCTTGGGAGACCTGAAATTGAGCTATTTATACAGGACGCCTATCAATTTTCCTGAACTAACCAACTATATCATTCGAAAGGACATCTAATAGAGTGTTTATATAGCAAATTTGAAGAAAATCGTTAGAGCCGTTTTTGAGATACGAACTTACGGTCCTACTTCCGATTTCCGATGTCCCACTTCCGGTTAAATTCAATTATTGACAGAAAAACAATAATTACATACAAAAGCATATTTAAAAGTGAGTTAAAATGACGAGTTTGAAAAAAATCCGTACAACCGTTTTTAAAGGAACTCCTTTGCGAGGCCTGAAATTGAGCTATTTATACAGGACGCCTATCAATTTTCCTGAACTAACCAACTATATCATTCGAAAGGACATCTAATAGAGTGTTTATATAGCAAGTTTGAAGAAAATCGTTAGAGCCGTTTTTTGAGATACGGACTTACGGTCCCACTTCCGGTTTCCGATGTCCTACTTCCGGTTTTTCAATTTTCACCAAAATTTGGAAATTTCATCTGTACACCAGACGTATTTCAATTCTAAAGTTTCGTAGCTCTATCTTTATTAGTTTCTGAGCTATAATAGCCAGAAGATTCTCCACATACATACATACATAAATACACACACACACACATATATACACACTGACCAATTGCCAAAAACCACCTTTTTGGACTCGGGGACCTTAAAACGTGTAAATCAGGTGAAAACCCGATATCGAATTTTCAGACCGAATACAATACTTCCATTACCTACGGTAGTAGGGTAATGGAAGTAAAAAGGTAATTTAATTTTTTAAATTACTTATTTTTAATAATTAAATAGGAAAGATCCCTTGATACTATTATTTAGACTTTTATAATAATAATAATGTATTTTGTACTATTTCTCTATATATTAAAAAATAGTAACTGTCGCTGGCGTCAATTTTTTTTGTCTGCGACAGCATCTTCTCGCGGAGGCCAAAGTGCTCTGCATCATGAGAGGTATCAGTGTATTCCGACTGTTTCAAGGAAAGCATTTCAGCTGCTTAGAAATTTCTATCATTTTAATTACCGAAGTTATTAACAAAAACGTAGGATTTATAAAGGTACTCTATTTGCCACCGGAGAAAAAGTTTCTCTTATGACCTTTTTTTCTGTGTTGCTGACGTCACTTTCCTCAGGAAAATTAAAATGTGATCAATATCAATGGTGAAAATAAGAAAAATTGAAAAATTGGCATCTTTGAGATGCTCGAGACAAGAAAAAAATTACTTAGAATCCGCGATTGTAATGAAATGCTCGCCCTCTGGTGGGCTAAGGTGAAATTACAATAAACATGGTTTAATTCGAATTCCATACAGCCGCCATTGCTTCACGATATTTAGTTTCACATATATTTATAGAATAAAAATGAATAAATACGGTAAAAAAGATAACACATACTGTTGTGTGCTACAATCTAACTCCAAAGGATCAAGAAATCCAGAATTGAGCTTCCATTTATTTCCAAATGACAAATTTAAAATTTCAGTTGCTTCGGCGAATGGAAGTAAAGAATTAATCAGATGATTTGAAACTAATATTTGTTCAGCTTCAGTTAAAATCTACTTCCGATCGAACTTTGAAGAAACTGAAATATTTTTTTCCAAAAGCAATCAATTTTCCATGATGTAATGGCATAATATTAAGTAGAATAACAAAAAGAACACTAATGGAACACACGTGGCTATAATGTTTACTAACAACTGCAGTGTTGAGAAAGCGCCATCTATCGATCATTACAATCGCGGATAGCAAAATATGAAAATAACCGATATTTTGAAAATATTAAGTAAAAATTTAATAAAAATGAAATGAAAATTAGTTTAAATTTTTATTTTAGTTTACATTATTATTTTACATTATTAGCTAAGTTTGTATTATTAGTTTTTATTTTAACGTTAGGCGAAAAAGATTTAGAAATGAATATAATGATTATGTTAAACAACGATTGGTATACGCAAGCGAAGTGATGACTTCACTGGCCGTTCGTGGATGCAAGAAAAATATTTCCTATGTTAAACGCCCATTGGATTTTTTTTTTTTTTAAATTATTAAAAATCGAGGAAAATTATTTCCCAATTTTAATCCCCATATTTAGATATAGATATGTATTAGTTATCTTGTGCATGCGTTAGATTAAGTTGTTTTTGTTGTAAAATAGATAAAATTTGAATTTTAAATTTCAAAACTCTAGGCAAACTTCCATATTCGATTCAAAACATAAACATTTCATTTCAAAGGATGATATTTACACAATAAATATCCAACTAATATACTAATTAAAAGGAAAATGATAAATATTCTATCATAATTTAAAGTCAAATTTGTTTTCAAATGTCTAAATAAAGTATCATAAGACTTTATAATGTCTATATAAGATACAAATATGTTGCAGCGGAATAGATTTGATATCGGTCATCCTTGACAGAAAAAAAAATATCGCCAAATTATCTGGCGAATATAATTTAATTCCTTTCAAAAATCATGGTTATTTTAACAACTTATATTAAGAAAGTAATGAATAATATGAAACAATATTTCGTACAATACATATTACGAAAATATACATCTGGCAGGTATATTTTCGTATTACGTTTTTGATCGCCAAAAACAAAAAACGCCAAGGACGACAGAGTTTTGAAATTTAAAATTAAAATTTTGTCAATTTGAGAGCAAAATAACTGAATCTAACACATGCACATGATAACTAATACATATATACACCCAAATATGGGGATTAAAATCGGGAAATAATTTTCCTCGATTTTCAATAATTTAAAAATAATCCAATGGGCGATTAACATAGGAAATCATTTTCTTGCATCCACGGACGGCCAGTGACATCACACTTCGCTTGCGTATAGAATTAGAGGTTAAGCCGAGAAATTTTGAAAATGAAATTTACGAGACGTCAACATAGATTAGTTTATATAAAATTTAGCTTTTTTAACTCAAAACATATTTAAAATGATGGATGTTTACTATGACCAATTTAGCGATTTTTTAAATTTAGAAATGAAGAAGCTCGTACGTTTTTCGCCAAGGAATTCATTTACGCAACCACAATAGCCATTTTAATTCTAGCCATGCCTTAAATATAGAAAAAAAATTATAAAATAGGGCAATAATAATAACAATAGTAATGAAATTGGCAACCTATTTTGGTTTTTTAAGTATTGATGTAAAACTTTGCAGAAAACAGAATTTAATTTAATACAACAGGACTTTTTTTTTGTCTATTTTTCCATGCAATGGAATGAAGTAACTGCATTGCTAAAATATTTTTGTTACACCTAATACAGGACCTCACTGGCAGATTTTAAATTTTTCATTTATTTTGAGGATGACTTAAATTATCCAACTCAGTTATGCATGTCAAGATTTTTGCGAGAAAAGTCTAAGCTACTTCGGTGCCAAATTTAAAATTTCGCCAAGAGGTTAAACTGTACCATTGCTTTAGCACATTTTTTGTTTCAATTTTATTTTTTAAATATTTTTTAACTTAATTCAAGAGGGGAAAAAAAGAACATTTTGTATTTGGTCTAAATGTACAAAATATCTCCAGGTAAAATATTATCCGTATTATTGAAAAGAAAATAGCTAAAGTAGTTTTCCCTGTACCATTGATGTCTCTATAAATTAAATTAAATTATCCAATATCATAATATTTCATTCTCCACAAGCATTTTTTATTTCCTAAATTCAATATTACATAACATATATGTAAAAAAATCAAGGTGTAATCAATATAAGATGTAGCCAACAAATATTCAGAAGCCATCATTAACACAAGTTCAGGAGATATCAGCAGCAACTATGATCAATATATACCAGTAGATATCGCCAACAATAATAATTATTCAGAAGATGTCGCCAACAAGTATTCTGGAGCCATCATGAATATTTATTCAGAAAATATTGTCAACAAATATTCAAAAGCCATTCAATTTATGAATAGTGATGGTCTATCTCGAATACTTCAAACCGGCAATTCGTTTTTACAATATAATCAAGGATGAATTTTTCACTATCAATATGTTTCGAAAATTTTTTTCGCTTTAACTTAGTATTTAATATAGTTTAAAAAATGGTAAAATCAGATATTGACGGGCATCTTGGCAAATTCATGGCGACAATGCAAAATCGTTATCTGAAAGAAATTGTCCTGTCGTACTACTACTAATAAAATGTTTAAAATAATTGCATTAATCACATAAGATATTTGTTTTCAATGGATCTGACTACAAATCATATTCTAGAAAAAATGCACTTTAAAAAGTTGCATCTTTACTGTTGTAAGCATCATTTTCATTTTAAACCTTGCTGCACACTGGAAATAAATGCAGAGTGTTACATATTGCCCTAAATTAACAAAAATTCAATCGTAAAAAATATAGGCATTAGAAAAAATAAATTCATAATTTCTTTAATCAAGCAATAACTTCCGAAAACTTCATCGTCAAATAGTGACAAAAAATTAACAAGTGGATTGTATACTAAAGCTGTAACGCTAAATCGTTTAGATGTTAAGAATTTTCTTAGTTCTAAACAGTTAGTGCCATCGTTCTTTATTTTGTGTATCTAGCTTTCTAACATATGTTTTCACTCAAAATAATGGCAAATTGTTATTAAATTGTCGAACGTTAAAACAGATTTTTCACGTATTATAAACGATATAATATTAAATATTGTGTATTTCAATGTGATACCAAATATAGTGGATTTCTATAATATTAATATTGTTCAACTTTTCTCTTGTGTTATGTATTATTAATATTCCAATTCAATGAAAGGCAAAGTTGCGAATAGTCGGGTAGAATCCAGCTTGGGTTAATGAGCGAAGCAAGTCGGGTGAGGGAAAGCCTTCCTTGGGGGTTGGTGAGCGGAGCGAGCAGGGGGCAGAGCCCCCTAGTCTATTTAAAAAAAAAAAAAAAAAAAAAAAAAAAAAACATATTACAAGTGAAAAATATTTTATGTTATTTATACAGATGATAATTCAAACTTAAACAAAGTCATATTTGAGCAAGAGTCACGTCTATGCCTCAAATTTATTTTAAAATTAATTTTCCTATAAAACATACAGACACTTCACTTGAAGAAAGGTAGATATTTTGCCTACATGCGCGAAAGTTGCGCAGAAGATCAGAATAGCGTCGCTTGTTTATAAACATGCGCCTGCTCTATTACTGCTGTCTGTGTGGCTTTGTTTTTCGAATAGTGTTTCTCCTGTGGTTTTTTAAACGGTTTGTCTTTGTTTTTCTTCTTTCTTATCGAAAGTAAAGTAAGAGCTTCTTCTTCTTTTGCTTTTTGGCTATTCAATTAAGTTATTTTAATTGGTTTGTCTATGAAAAGTTCGCTGTAATTCAGGTGGTATGGCCCACTCTTGGTTTAAAGTTGTGGAGTCCGCGGAAGTTGAAAATATTGAAACGAACAATGTTGAAATGATTTTAGCCGATGTTGAAAACAATTCTAATGGCAATATTAATGTGAATTATTTGCTGTCACCTGCTCCGACATCTGAGTTATTGTCACAGGCTGGCAATAATGGTGGCACTAATTATAACCTTTTTTTGAACAATTCAGAGTCTTGAGCTATGCCTAAACGAGACCCTCGTGCTATTTATGCTCAGATAAAATCCAAAATAAAGTCTTATGCCAAAATTGTAAACTTTCGTCACACAAGAGCTGGAAGCCTAATTCTCAGCACTAATGATGTTAGTTGTGCCCAGGACATTTGTAATATATCCAATTTCGCAGGTGTGGCTGTTTCTACTCGAGTAATACGGGAAAACATTACTAACCGGTTTATAATTTTTAACATTCCGGTGAACATCCCTCTGGGCGAGCTCGCTCAAGAAATAGAAAAAAAAAAAAAAAAAAACTCTTAGCACATTTTTAATTACGTAGGTTCGTAAAAAAAGGCTGCATTCGTGATTCATCCCCTGTTCTTATTACCACCCTTGGAACTGTCCTCCCATCAGAAATTAAACTGTGGTTCTCCATCCAACCCATCCGTCAGTTCATAGACAGACCCCGTCAATGTGTAAAATGCTACAAGTTTAACCGTACCTCAGTCAAGTGTAAACTTGCCCAAATATGTGCGACTTGCGGTACTTCTCATGATGGGCCTGCATGGGCTCTTTAGCCTGCGCTAACTGCTCAGGGGAGCATCGAGCAGATTACAACCAGTGCCCAGCCCGGCTCAAGAAAGTTGAGCTTCTGAACTACAAATGTAAAACCTTTTTATCTTGAATTGAAGCTCGCAGATCTTTTGTTAAAAAAACTCCAGAGACGTCATATGCCACTGTAACAGGTAGTGCAAAAAGTGTCGAAATAACATCTCTCCAAAACTATATGGAGACTCGCACGAATGCTATGGTGAAGGTTTTGAATGAGGTTATAAAAAAAAAACTCGGACTCTCTATTTAATGCCATCTCTGCCCTTAGCGATTTAATTAAAAGCAATCCATCGGGGATCTTTCGCCTGATAAGCGTAAACGCCGGAGTTCTCCGGTGATTTCCAATGGATAATTCTTCCGCTGTTCCTGCCCCAGGTTATTTTATCTTTCTGTTGTGCTACAGGGTGTAGCCTGTTCTGACTCCTTGTTTGTCTTTTCTTTTCTTGTTTGTTTTTCTTTTATGGGCTCTCTTAAGTTACTACAGTGGAATTATAGAGGCATCTTAAATAAGCTAGACTTGTTGGTCCACACTCTCTTTCCCTCCTTTGATATCTTGGTGCTGCAAGTAGAGATGCAAGGCTTTCAAAACACTCGGTTTTTTCCCCTGGGAATTTAAGACAAAATTGGGAATTTTGAAATTTTCCCAAAACTGGGAATTTTGAAATTATGAATATTTTTATTACTTTTGTTAATTATTTAGCCTCCGATCTTTAAATTAACTTCAACTTTAATTCCTGCATAGATTTCTTTTTCGTTTCCCTTTCCAGCTAATTCGAGCATCTTCGATGTTTATTCCGAAAACGAAGAAAGTAATTAATTATAACTAATGCGGTGCTAACACTAATAGTAAGTTTCTGCCATTATTCATTAATATTATTTTGTTATGTTCTTGGGATATCCTTTCCATTCTTAATGAGAATTAATAACATTTAATTTTTTTTTATTCATAATTGGTTTATGAATGTACTATGAAACTATTAGAGAACTGGACTTAAAATTTTAGGGGAAAAAAACCCAATTAAATTCAAGTTTCATTAAACTTAAGTGAAGTATTTAAAAAATTAGTTTGTTACCTGATAATTTTTAAATTGTTCTTTTTTTTTTTTTTTCCTTTTAACTACAACAAAGAAAAAAGAAAAATTCTTAAATTTAATATGTTTTAGGGAAATATATAAGTAATTCGAAAAATTTCTCCACTTGTTGTGTTAGAAATGCAGAAACATTATATATATATATATACATATATATATATATATATATATATATACTAGCAGACCCGGCCACGCGTTGCTGTGACTAAGTTATACGTTGAATTATACGGCTGTAAACTATTTAGTACATTCAAATTATTATTTACGAACAAAGACGAAAACGTTGTAGACGATGTAAAAACCCACAGGGTTGAGATATGAAACTTAGGTCAAAATTTGGAAGCGATTGATAAAAATTTTCGTAGTGTTGATATTAAGCACAAATTAATTTTATTGTAGGGTCCTATAAATTTTAATGGAGAAGTGATATATATTATTTCTAATGTTACTTTGGATAAAATTGCTAAAATGACTAATATATAAATTAAATTCTATTAAAATAAAAGTATAAAAGAAACAGACGATTTTAAAATCAATTTTTATGGAGGAGTGAAATATAATATATGCTATAATGGATAATTTTACGATAAAATGACCTCATCATTTTAAATATTTTAAAGAGGGCAACAGCTGTAGTTATAAAAAGGAAAACAATAAGGCTAAACCAAAAAAATAAGTAAATTTGATAAATATTTTAAAACTTTAAAATTGGAAATCTTATGAAATATTGGACATTTAAAGTAAATACATGTATCATTTTAAATAGAAAAAGATTTTGGAAAATTTTAGTGTATTTTAACGAAGTGATGAGAAGTTTTTGAGTATGTTAAAAGTTTAATAGTAAATTCAAGTTAATAAAGATGGGAAACATTGAGGATTAAGATAAGAATAATTATAAGATAAAAAAAAAAAACTTTTTATATGCCATGCTTTTAAATTTTAATATACTAATAATATACTAATTAAAAGGAAAATGATAAATATTCTATCATAGTTTGAAGTCAAATTTGTTTTCAAATGTCTAAATAAAATATCTGATGTAAGATACTAATATTTTGCAGCGGAATAGATTTCATTTCTGTCATCCTTGGCGAAAAAAAAAAAAAGAATTTCGCCAAATTATCTGGCGAAAATATTTAATTCCTTTCAAAAATCATGGTTATTTTAACAACTTCTATTAAAAGAGTAATGAATAATATGAAACAATATTTCGTACAATACATATTACATGTCATACATACGTACAATGAATAATACATATTACATTTCGTACAATGCATACATCTGGCATGTATATTTTCGTGTTACGCTTTTGATCGCCAAATAATAATAATAATAATAATAATAAAAGCCAAGGGCGACAGAGTTTTGAAATTTAAAATTAAAACTTTGTCAATTTGACAGCAAAATAATTCAATCTAACACCCGCGATAACTAATACATATCTATACCCAAATATAAGGATTAAAATCGGGAAATAAATTTCCTAGATTTTTAATAATTTCTTACAAAAAATCCAGTGGGCAATTAACATAGGAAATCTTTTTCTTGGCTGCACAGACGGTCAGTGAGTCACACTTCGCTTGCGTATAGAACTCATAGATATAGTATAGCATATATAGAATAGAGTGATCATTGGGGAGAAAAAAGTTATTCCTTTTCATTTGGGAAAAGACGACGTTTTTACCAAAATATGGCCGTCTTTCCCCGAGTGAATACACACGGGAATACATATTAATATTTTAGCAAATAAAATTTATAAATAATTTATTTGCTAAAGGGGAATGGAAGACTCCAGATAGAGTTTCAAATTCATATTTCTTTCTTTCTTTTCTTTTCTATTTTTTATTGTTTTTTTTTTTCAATACCACTTAATGGCTGTTTCTAAAGCTTTTATTTATTTTTTTTTCGGCATCAAAAATCTTTATACGATAACATGGGGATGAGAGATCTATATATATTACTATATCTATGATAGAACTACATTAGCACTTTATCAATGTGTATAAAATCTTTAAATTGATTATGACGTCAATTTTCGTGAGATGCATAATTTAACTTTTTATAATTTTTTAACGTTCACGTTTGATTAAATGTATTTATTTTTATGTCGATAAAAAATGAACTCGTATTTTTTTTTTTTTTTGGCAACAATTAAATTAATGGAACTCACAGATATTTTGGAGCAACTTTAATAAAGGTCTATAATTAACAAATAATTGCAATAAAACAATATTGTGACAATAAATTGAGATAAAAACTATCCTATCTCTCAAGTTGGACCAAACTGCACACAGTGTGCAAAATTTCATTAAAATCGGTTCCTTAGTTTAGGAGTTTACCCCGGACAAACATCGTGACACGTAATTTATATATATATACAGATATATATATGTATGTATAAAAATCAGGAAAACAATATGTATATAAATTTTTATCAAAAAATTTTCATTGTAGGAAATTTAATATCAATTTTTTACAAACTCTAATAAGAAATATTTATGAAAGTAACTTGTAAAAGAAATTATATTACTGCAGTAATTGCATAAAATGCCATCTCTTCTTTCTAAATTATTTAAATAATTCATTAGTTTTATAAAATAGAAATTTTTAAAGAACTTTTCAAATATTAATTATTTCTCTTCTCAAACTATTACAGGATTTTGTACATTGCTTTCCTTAATTCTGCAGCTTGTATAATATGGAAAATTGTATCCAACGTTGTACCGATACATTTATTTTAAGTGCTAATTTAATAAAGAAAGCTTAAGTTTCTTTTCAAATTTTGATTTGGCTGCAGTTCTGAAAAATTGAAAATAAAATGATAATGTCATAAGCTTTCAGTATATCAAAGTCCTTAAATTTGCCATTTATATTAAGTAAACAACTTATTATATGCTTTAGAGATTTCTAATTTGTTTTTTCCCCGCAAATTTCCCAGTTTTTTCCCTTGGTTTTAAATTCCTGGATTTTTTGCATCTTTAGCTGCAAGAGACTTTCCTTCGTCCTGAGAAAACGCTCTTTATTCCTGGCAATGTCGTATATCGCTTGGACAGGCCTTCCCGTTCTGGCGGGGGCCTTCTGATTGCCGTTAATCAATCTCTTTCCTTGTCCCTTGTTCCAGCTCATTTGTCTTCCTTGGAGAACGAAATTATGGGCGTTCGAATTCGTATGGGTTCAGGTTTTTTGAACATTATTAATGTCTACTCTCGCTCTAGTTCAGTCACGGAGGATCTCCGCTCTTTCTGCCATGGTCTTCTTGGTCCCTCCCTCATCTTGGGTGACTTCAACCTTCATCACCCTTCCTGGGGTGCTCTCCATACCTCTCGATATAGTGAGGCTTTTGTGGAGTGGCTTGCCGACAGTTCTTTTTGCTTGGTCAACTCTTGTAGTGCTCATCTGTCTCCTCATGGTTCCCTTTCTCTGATGGATCTCTCTTTGTTCGGCTTTCTCGGATCTCTTTTTAGGTGATGGATGACCCTTTCGGCAGCGACCATTTTCCGGTGTCTCTTGTTGTTGAGTCGGATCCTGTCTCCCAGCCTGTTGGTTTGCACTATCATTGGTCACGGATCGGCCATGAAGCTAATGATTCACTTCTGTCTGCTCCCTCTGAAAGCTATGAGACTCTTTCGAATACCGTCCAGCAGGCGATGGCTAGAATCTCCCGGGTCATTAATCCTCTTCCGAAAGCTTTTCTTGCTTGATGGTCTCTCCGTTGTAGGGCCCTCCTCTGCCAGAAAAAGTATTTCCTCAAAAAGGCCACTCAGTAGGCCTCTATTGACTTTTGGATCAAGTACAAAAAGTCCTCCGCTTTACTTCGACCACAGATTATCATACAGATAGGACAGTGAAGCTAAAACGTGAACCGGAAATATAGTAGCACCACTAGTGTCAACAGAGGGGAACTACATGTGTTAAGTCTACATGAATAGCATCTTTGATCGAAAATTGTTTTTCTATTTCGCGAGTAGTTAGTAGCAGTTTAGTATGGGAAGTTTTCTTTTTCTTCACTTTCTATTGTTTTTGAATTCACAAAATTATCCTCAAAACATTCACAGCTATTCTTCTAAGAAATAAAAATTATTTTTTATAATGTTTAAAAATATGCTTTGTGAAACATATTCATATTCAAGTACAAATTAAAATTACAAACTGTAATTCTGAAATAGCAGTATGAAATCATTAAATATTTAACGTTGCTTGGTTTAATTAATACAAAATGCCTTAAAATGAAAAAAAAAATGTTTTTATTTTATGTATATTTTCAAAGTTTATTTTCTTAATATTTAGCACTTGCTTCTTAAAATAAATTGCATTTGACAATCAAGTTTGTAAACAATAATAAAGTTGCCTACGAAAACGTTTGTGCAGTTTTCTTTCCTTCACTTTTCTACTACTTTAAAATTTACAAAATCATAACATTCACAGCTATTTTCTAAGAAATAAAACTAATTTTTATTATGTTTGAAAATAAATTTTTCCAAACACATTCGTGTTCAAGAGTACAAATTAATACAACAAACTGTAATGCTGAAATAGCAGTATGGTATGAAATCTTAAATATTTAACATTGCTTGGTGTAAATAATACAAAATGCTTTAAAATGAAAAAAATATTTCTGGTTTATGTATATTTTCGAAATTTATTTGCTTAATATTTAGTACTTGCTTCTTAAAATAAATTGCTTTCGACAATCAATTTCGTAAACAATAACAAAGTTGCCAAACGTAAACATCAATAAATGGTTAGTCGGTTGGATGTTGGGTTTAACGTTGCACTAATATTACGATATGAACATAGATACAATAAAAAGAAGACGAGCGATTGCGTAAGCTGGAGAGCTCGAGAAACTTACAGCCGTTGACAATAGGGTCCTTGCAGTCAAATTCCGGTAACCGAAGAATATACGGGAGTGTCCTATCTGTATAATAATCTGTGACTTCGACAGGCCACCAAGGACGCCAAAAGACGTTTCTGGGATTCTGCTTGCAGGTATGCTAGTGACCCCCATTTATTGTTCAAGGTGTTTCGCAAATTAAAAAGTCGTCCTTCGTCCTCTCCTGATTCTAACTTTTGCCTTTCTATTGATGGTTCCCTTGTCTCCGACGCTGGTGCTCAAGCTGAGATCTTCGCAGAATTGTATTGTGGTGGGTTTGACCATCCTGGAACTGATCATGATGAGTATCTTAATAATCCCTTCTCTATGTCCGAACTCAAAGCGGCTATTCAGGGTACAAAATCTACTACTCCTGGTGAGGACAAGATTCCTTGTTATTTCTTGAAGAATCTCGGTTCCCACTCCCTTGAGCTGTTACTTGGAATCTATAACGACTCCCTTCTTACGGGGAATATCCTCCCTGACTGGACATCTGCTCTGATTCTGCCCATTGCAAAGCCTGACAATTCTAAGAGCACGGCTTTTTCCTACCGTCCTATTGCTCTCACCCATGTTATCTGCAAGGTTGGTGAGCGTATGATTGCCCAGCGAATAAATACCTTTCTCCTCAAAAACAAGTCTCTTGATTATAGACACTTGGGTTTTACTCCCTTTCAGGACAGCCAAACGGCTGTCATGATGCTTCATCAAGAGATCATGAATACAAAAAGAAGCAAAAGGTTTATTCTTGGCATCTCCTTAGATCTACAGTGTGCTTATGATTCCATTTACACAGCTGGCCTTATTCAAAAGTGCGCCTAAATTGGTATCATGGGCAATCTGCTCTGTTGGATCCACAATTTTTCGTCTGACCGTTCCATTAAAGTTGTTTGGAGGGGCGAGGTTTCGTCTCCTCATTCTTCTCGGTGCGATCCTCAGTCCTATTCTGTTCACAATTTTTTTTATCTGATTTCTTTGAAGTCAGCTGATGATATCTTTATCTATTGTTTTGGAGACTCTTTATTGTCATGGGAAGCTACAGACTGCCCTTCAGTATGTTTCCCGTTGTTGCTGTTACTGGAAGCTTTCCATTCGACCGGATAAATGCCACGCTATTAACCTTTCTCATAGAAATGGCGTTTGTGATTTTCATTTTAAAATTAACGGCGGCCTCATCAATTAGTCGGATGATGTGAAATTTCTTGGATTTATCTTCTCTCGTCGGGGTGGTTTTAAAAAGCATGTTGAATACCTGCGGGTGAAAGCCTTTAAAAGAATTAACTTCCTCAAGGCCCTCTCTCAGAGAAGTTATGGTGCTAGGTCACATCACCTAGTTATGCTCTTTACATCATCTATCGGGAGCCTAGTCGATTATGGTGCTGCTACTCTTTCCATGGCGAGTGCCTCTCTAATCAAGAGGCTTGAAGTTTTTCCCAACTGTGGTCTTCGAACTGCTCTGGGTCCCCATAGCTCTCCTTCGCAAACATGCTGATGTCCTGTCTATAGACGATAAAATTCGTTTGCTAAGATTCTGGATCCGCCATCTTGGCCTTGGTACCTGGTCCCCTCTTTGGAGTTTTCTGAAGCTGATGATTCTCACAATGATCTTCAGATCGACTTCTCTCCGCATGGCATTGATAGGCTTGATGAGATCAGCTCCTGCTTAGAGAGTTTGGTAATTTTCCAGTTTTCTCAGCCCATTGCTCATGGGAAAGTTTACTTTCACCTCTCTGACCACCCTTTCCAGAACACGACTTTGAATATTATCATCATTCACCTCCTTTTTTTCAGCCTTTATCTCTGAATTCTCGTCCAGCCATGACACCTTTGCAACTGATGCGACCAAAACTCACACTCTAATGGCTATTGCAGGCTGCTCCTCTGACTCTCATTTTAAATATAGGATTTCTCATATAAATTCCATCTTCACAGCGGAAGCCCTTGCCATCGGAACAGTGTTTGATGAACTTGCTTCCTCAAGCTCTTCCTTTATAATCCTTACGGATAGCCTGTCTGTTCTAATCGCTCTCCAATCTGTTTCCATTATATCTCCTCGAATCATACTTTGGCTACACAATAAAATTTACTGTACCTCATGCTTTGCTACTAGTATTCGACTGGTGTGGGTCCCTGGTCACAGAGGCATCCCCCTCAATGAAAAAGCTGATAGAATTGCAAAAGATACTGGCCCCTCGGACGTTCTTATGGACTTGATTTCTCCTGAAGATCGTATCAACTATTCTACTAAATGTTTCAAAGTGTCTATTGTGCATAATTTTCGTCAGAGTAAGTCTATGCTTTCACATGGGGAGATTCCACCATTCAAAACTACTAGTCCCTGGTCTACCAATAGACAGGACAATGTGCTGATCTCCCGACTTCTTTGCAAGATGATCGTAACCCCAGCTCTGTTGCGTCACTTTCATCTTACTGACTCAGGTATTTGTGATCGCTGTCGTGTGTTGGATTCCATTGAACACATTCTCTTATCTTGTGGTCGCTATCAGCAGAATTGTATTCACCATTTCGGTGCTTTGCTAAATAGGGATAACTTTAGTTCTTTCCCGTCTTCATTCAAAAGTTTCGCTTATCAAGTAACTTTCATCACTTCACCCTCAGGTTTCTACATTCCATCAATAGCTTTTGAAAAGCATATGATTAAGTTATAGATTGTTGTAGTGGTTTAATAACTACTGACTACTCTGTAATTTTCTGGTAATCTATGGAACAGTTGAGACAACAGCCCCAGCAGCTATAGGTCTCAGTGAAAACCCCCCTACAACAACAAGGTGTTGATTGTTGATATTATCAGAATAATCGGATGTCGGTCAGGTGGTTCAGTCGGTAGGGTGCTGCCTTCTGAATCTTCTGGTCCCAGGTTCGAATCCTGGTGCGGGCATGGATGTTTGTGATGTCTTATATCTTCATAATATTGTCCACTTGTTTCTGTGAATTTCTGTAACATGGATCAATGAGACGAAAGTCGTCGTAACTATCCGCGTTTGTAATGATCGATAGATGGCGCTTTCTCAACTGCAGTTGTTAGTAAATATTGCCACGTGTATTTATTATTGTGCTTTCTTGTTTTTCTATCATTGTTTCAGCGTGAAAGCTATCAGTGGTATGATAATTTCACCTTAGCCCACCAGAGGGCGAGCATTTCATTACAATCGCGGATAGGTCTCAATATATGTCAAATAAATGTCAAATGTCAAGAATAATCAGATATTGACAAATGATTCTCTTTTTTAAATTTCAAGAATTATTAAGAATAAAAATAATATTGCGTAATTGATAATTTTGTGTACAACAGAACAGATAATCTGTTTTTAAAAACTCTTCAAAAAGATTACGAATCATTCAAATTTATAAAATTAAATATTTTTATTTGGTTGTCTTTTTTTTTTTTTTCACTGCACTTGTATTATTGTTAAATGTAGCAGTCTACCGAAATAAATGTAGTTATAATTAAATGTTCAATATCTCTTTCGTGGATTTTTAAAATTGTATTGATGTCTGTTTTCATAATAATATCAAGAAATATCTATACATTGCTATTAATTACTGGAAAACATTACATTAACTTTATGTGTGTGCTTGTATAAATTATTTATTAAATTTCTGAAATTTCTATTTAATAAGATCATTAGCTAGTTATTCAGTGGGTTTTATTCATAATGAAATTTCTTATTAATGACATTGCCAGTGTCAATTTTACTAGGGTGAATTAAAAAAAAAAAAAATCAGAAAAGCAAGTTTCTACAGTTCATTCTATACATACCTAGATAAAAATAAATTTTAATAGCATAATACCTTTTCTTTCATTAACATTTTAAGGTATTATTATGAGATTTGCAGTTTTATTTAACAAAACAAAAGGAAACAGTGCATAAATGCATATTATTCATTTATTTATTTATTTGTCTTGCGTGCTAGTGAGAGGTAAAATTTTTAGTTATTTAAATTCATTAATGTTACTTGATGAAAAAAAAAAAAAAAATGACAATTGCTACTTTAAACTTGTTACTGAATTTGAAATGCTAATTTAAAATGTTTTCAGTTCCCCTAAGGTTGAACATGTAGAGGTGCCAATTTTCAATAAGAACCATCAGTAATCAGAGTTATATACTTATGCAACGTGGAGAAGTGAACCGTGTCACGGAATAATTTTTATGAAAAAGCCCACATATAATAATGAATTGCACTGTTTTTGTAAGCAAATATATAATATATTAATTAAAAAATTAGAAAAATTTCTAAAACAAAAGTAAATAAATATGTATTTCTTTATCTTCTTACAAAATGAAAGTTTTTTTTTTTAACCTGCTTTGATGGGGGAAAAAACATTTGGATCTCTCATTCTCTCTCTCATTCTTTTTTTTTGCTTTATGTATCTTGCATAAAACCTAACATATCTTTTGTTTGATAGTATAGTATGTATTTTAAATTTATTAAGGAAAAACAAATAGATTCATCAACTTCAGTAATAAAGCCTAAAATAGAGAAATATTGAGCACTTCTATCACTTTTTTGGTTCTAGAAGTAATCCCTGATCACTAGCTGGGAAACGGCGAGGGGCGGTCAAAATATAAATAATTAGATAAATGAGAAATGAAACAATTCTACTTCTTTATAGGTTCTAGAATCTAACAAAGCAATTTTAAAATGAATATTGACATTTATGTTGCTGATGGAGAAAAACTGGGAAACTACAGGCTTTTGCAGAGCTTTTAATCAACGATGGCTGGTTGTAGATAAGAAAAGAGGGAGGGGGGGGGGTAAAAAAATAATTACATCAGCAAGAAATATTGTGTAATTCTATTTCTTTATAGTTTCTAGAATCTTAAAAAGCAAGTTTAACCTTTTCCTTCCGGCATGAATCTGAGAAAGTATAACTCCAGAATACGGCGCTTATTTTCAGAATTTTCCCCCCCTTTCTAAAATGAAAGTGCACGGGAAAATTTCTCTCCTATTGTTCAAACGTGCGGACCCTCGCAAATTCTGGGGGAAGTTAGGGGTTATTATAAAACCAGTTTTTGAGATAAATCTTTTTTGGCATAGTTAGTAAAAGTAAAACAATATTTATGATGCGGCTATTTTTTTACGTAATTTAAATCATTTTAATTATATTTTTAAGAACTTCTTTTCGCCTCATATACCATTTTTTCATTTGCACTTCTATCTTACGTTCATTATAAGCTGTTACATAAGATTACTGAAAGGACAATGATTTTATATAATAACTAAGCATTTAAAAATTTTTCTTCTTTCTAACAAAAAAGTTTTTTTTCCCCTTATGCGGCTAAATTTATATAAGATATACATATGCTAGATATAAAGAGAATAGAGGTGAGACAATATAAATGTCTGTTAATAATGGAAAGTTAAGCAACTTAAATAAAAAGCAATAATAATCTTACGATCAGCTTGTGTAATTCGCATTTAATCTTGCACAACCCAATTTGTATTTTCGGAGTTTCTATGGATAATTAAAAATTTTAATAAAAATATTAATCATATTAGTACATTATAATATCAAAGCAATCCCAAAAAAAAATATTTAATGAGAAACTTCAAGAAATTGTTATTAAAAAAAAAAAAAAAAAAGAAGAAGAAGAAATAATAAAAGAAAAAGAAATTTAAAACAAAATTCATTAAAAATAAGGGGGAAAAATGATGTTCGTTTTAGGGTTATGGACAGTAGGATTCTAGTCTTGGGAATGTGTTTAGAGGGCCCTAGCCCAATTTAAGCAAGTTTAAGAGAAAACCACGGAAAAATCAGATCGACTAAGGCGACGAGCTCGACCTGGTATCGAACCTGAGAACTCCCGTCTATTAGCTTTGAAAGCAGAACCTCTCAGCAACTGTTAACATGGAGAAAACAACTGTTAACATGAGAAAAAATAAATTTCCGTATCTTAGAAATTTTGTACACATAAAAAAATTTCTTAAATTTCTTATTAGGTTTATACAGACTTTCTGCAGTAAAGTGGCTTGCCTTAAAAATTACATAATCAAAATTATAATTGAATTATGAAATTTGCATATTTTAATAACATTTTTTTTATTTTATACTGGAAGGCTTTACCAGCTTCATTGACCACTATAAATTATTAAATTGAAAAAAAAATAATAATGATAATAAATATAATATAATATAATAACAAAACAAAACAAAACAAAAACCTTTAAAATCGTTTAGAATTTTGCTTTGTGTACCTTTTGTCTGTATCGCCTTCCACACCCTCGCTACTTTCCTACTGCCTTCGGCAACCTTTTCCCCGAGCACATTATTTTAGATATTTATCGGACAACAGGTGGCGATATCATAGCATCCATTAAATATTTTAGTTTTGAAACCATAAAATAATTTGGATTTTCTAGCACTCATTCTGTAATAATAAAATTACAGCTACAATGAATTTATAATTTTATTACTATTAATTGTATTATAAAAATTAAATAAATTTGTTATATTTTTTAGTTAAATTTAAAATTTAATAAATTTATAATCTTTTCTGCTATATTGTAGTTTGATTTCGATAAATACAACAACGTGAAAGAAAAAAAAATCAACTTTTAAAAAAATTAGCTAATTAAACAATAACAATTAAATAAATAGTGAAATAACCTTTGCTAAGGAACGCAGAGGAATGAAATGAAAGGAAAAAAATTAAGAAAATGAAACAGAGAAATCTATGCATAATAATTAATTAATTAATTAATTAATTTTAAAATATTATGTGCGAAAATTGTAAAAAAATCTCAATGAAGTGTACCACTCCCCCCTCTGAAAATGACCCTTAAATCTTAGAGTCATAAAAAAAATAAAATTAAAATTACTGAAGATGAATTGCAGTCAAACACGTTTAAAATCTGGAAAGAATACGGAACGAGAAAGATATTTCGAACAGCACAAAACAAGGAAAGCCTATATGTCGGCAATAAATAAACCAAGAGTTCTCCACACTGCCAAGCGCAAAAATTTCGTTATCATCGTGATAGAGAGTAGGCGTTGCGACACTCCCGCAGGAATAATAGAGAATGCTTTGTCAATCTCGAGTGATTGATGCACCGTTTCTCTGAGAGGGAAGAGAAATCTAGGGTACAACTGCTGTAACATAGCCGGGCTTTAGTCTAAGTGAAGTGTGGGGTCCAACTGTCGGACCTGCCGTAAGGAAAAGGTTAAAATAAATATTGACATTTATGTTGTGGATGGAGAAAGATTATGAATTGGAATGCTTCCATTGTGCATTTGATCGTCGATTATTAGTGGAGTTTCTTTTTTTTTTAACGAACGATATCCGCGACTTTTTAAAAAGCATATAATCCGTAATTTTTATATGTTGTCCGTAATGCCGTAATTATTGCCGTAAATTCATAATAATTACAGACAAATCGTAATAATTGGCACCTCTAAACATGCTTTATCCATTAGCCTGTGTGTGTATGCTATCGGCATATCTCAAGAACAAACAGTTGCAGGAAGTTCAAACTTGATATTCTAAATCTGTATTATATAATGATGCTACAGTCAACTTTTTGGTATAGATCAAGGAAATGTTTCATATACAGGGCCATCTAAGAATTCAAATAAAAACCTTACATACATCAAAACTATTTAAAATATCAATTTTAGGTTTTTAAATAATACTTCAGCTGCTAGTTCAAGCCAAAAATACTCAAAAATAAAGAAACAAATAAAATAGGTATTCTTAATACATTTAAAATGATAGATTTACAAAATTACATAGAAATAAAATAATGGGTAGGCAAAAGAGGTTTAAAACTAAGTAAGTATAAAATGTAAATAAAGTGTAAATTTGTTTTCTTTTGATTAAGAAAAGTAATATTAGAGATTTAGACTGAACTTAATTATGTTGGATAGGCTTTGTGATTCTTACTTCCTTATACAAAGTATAAGGAAGTATAGTAATCCCAATTTGCGAAATGGATTTTGTATTTCACTTCGACGGTGCCGCCAGCAAAATAAAATATGAAGCCGCTAAACATAATATCAATATACCAATAAAGCCCAACAAAAACGTTTTTTAATACCTTCAGAATGAAAAAGACCCTATACCATTTAAAGATACTTCTGGAATTTACAAAATAAACTTTAACTTTGAGAATGAATCTCAAGCTAGCTATATAGGAATGACAAAAAGACCCATAAAAGAAGGTGAAAAAGAACATCTTTCAGATCTTAAGTTCAATAAATCTACTACCACGCTTTCTACCACCCATAACAATAATCCCATTAATCTTAACACCATTAATATTCAAAAAATAGCCCCCTATAACAACCACAAATTTGCCTTAAATCGCGAAGCAATAGAAATCCTAACCACCAATTCTGCTATTAACGACCGTGAGCACATCTTAATACCCGGTGATTGGCAACAGTTATTAAACCTCAAGAAGTGAAATGAAGTGGACCAACAACAAAGAGTTGAATGTTTATCTTGGAAGTGCCGGCAAGTGGAGTCGTCATATTAGCACTGAGGAGGGCTGCGAAGTGCATGCCAAAATATATTTGCTTTTTCAAAAGGATGAAAATAAGGTATTTAAATTTGAATTGAAGTCTATATAATTATTTATAGTACCTACTACCATGCTGGATTTTTTTTTTTAACATCTAGCTTATTAAATAAGCAAACTTTGTATCATGTTCACCCCATTTGGGATTTGGGATAAATATATATGGAAGTTTTTGATACATTTTTCTACTGCTTGAAATTTCACTCACAAAAAAAAATCTACTTGTCAGTGGCAAGTAAATTGCTAGTGGCAAGTAAATTTTCAGCAGCTGGTAAAAGAAGCAAAGGTACAGTGCGGCCACATAGCTGAAAACTAGCAGTGAGGACAAGTCCAAAATGTTGGAGGAATGCCAGTTTGTCTGACAGTTTGAAAACATCCAGTAATTCCACGCTCTGTTATTGCTCATTTTCCCTGAGTCAGATGACTGTCACCCCTATTTTAGCATTGGACTCGTTGAGTTAGCACTTGTGAAATGCTTCCATGGTTTCATCAAATGTGGTCGAAGAATACGCTAAAATTTGTTCTTTAAAACTAACAACAAAACACACAGTCTCCCCCCCCCCTCAAAAAAAAAAAAAAAAAAAAAAAAAAGACATCCTAAAAAAACACTTGTTTTTTCATTCGCTTGCCCATATACTGTAGATGTTAGAGAATGAACTGCTTTTGGGTCAAATTTTTGAAATCGAGTTTTCATTATATTTATGCATTTTAGGTTCCCTGAATCCAAAAATCAGGTTTTCAGTGATTGGTCTGTGTGTCTATCCGTTATTAGCATATCAAAAGAACAAATAGTAGCAGAAAGTTCAAATTTGGTATTCTAAATGTGTATCATATAGGGAAGGTACACTAAGCTTTCTGCTGTGATCAAGCAAATGGTTCATGTACAGGGACGTACAAGAGAATCAAATACATTACACCAATGGTTGATTTTTTTTTTTTTTGTAGGTGCAGTTTAACATCTATAAGCTGCACTAAACAAAATGAAATGAACATATTTTTTATATGCATAAAAGCATGTTTAATGCATTATGGTGTGAAAATCCTTCTCTATTCATTTGCAGAGCTACCCCAAATATAAGGAAGAATTGGAGATTTCCAATTCTTGCTGATACTATATACATTATTTTGAAGAAAAACTATTAAATACATATGTTAAATTTGAAATGTTGGTTACATTACGTAGTTGATACTTTCATTCTTGTTGAAAATCCTTTTGACATTTCTGCCATTCTTGAAATTGCAAATTCTATTGATCCCCATATTCAGTTTACCTACGAGTTAGAAAATTGCAATCAACTTCCCTTCCTTGATGTTTTAGTTACTAGGTGCAATTTTTCTTTTAAAACTTCTATGTATAGAAAACCTTTTTCTGTTTCCAACCCTTGCCAAGGCCTAGGACCCTAGCATAGTCAATAGGCCTTAAAACCATACAACAACCAACCCTCCCCATGATCTCTCAAGTCGCCTAGCAAAAACAAAAAACTGGCACCTTTTACACTTACATGTATCGTGCCCATAAAATCTGTTCTGACACTTCTTCTCTTAAAGAAGAACTTAATTATTTAAAGTCTATTGATATCAAAGGAGGTTTTAGCCCCTTTATTATTGACAAAGCTCTTAAAAAGTTTACCAGACCAACTTGTAATCCTATTCTTTCTAATGAGACTAAAATTAAACCTGAAAACTTAGTTGTCTTGCCTCTTTATCCTTCCTTATGTTTTAAACCAGGGGTGGCCAACCTGCGGCCCTCGGGCCGCATGCGGCCCACCGTGTAGTTTCTTGCGGCCCGCGAGAAGTTTGACAACTTTGGTTAACGGATCAAAAAATAATAAATACGTACTGACTTTTCAAAGTGAAAATTCCTTTCAACGATTATGGTAACTAAAGAATTGTTGTAATGAAATATTACTAGATCCATTATTCATTCTTTTTATTATAGATTTAATATACAGTCAAATTTTCTACGATTCTATTGTTAATTTATGAATGAAAATAATTTAAATTAATGTTTTCTGATCCGGATTTTCACCCTATCCTTCCCCGAAAAAAGTATATACATATATGAATCATATACTCACAAACATAAATGCACATATGCATATAATAATAATAATAATAATTTCCTTCCCCGACTAATTTCGTCATAAATTATCGTAGAAACCAGCAGCTGATGCATAACGATTGGTAATAACGTCTAGTTTTTAATTCAATTACTAAATTTTGTTTAGGATGTCATGCACATATTAAAACTTGTACAAACTTATTCTTCTTCTTTTTTTTTTCCCGAATTGTAACACCCATTTTTGACTACATATTCGAATTTCTGAGGTCAAGGCAATTCGGAAAAAGGTATATTTTATATTTTTTATATCAAATCTTCATAGAGTTACAAGCAAAAATTGATCAGGGGTAAATCTCCATATTTAAAAAAAAAAAACTTAATTCAGATATCACACAGAAAAGTATTATATCCATTAAGATAATAATCAGGAAATAAATATAACAATTTTAAATATAAAATAATGTAAAGTAATGCTAATTAAAAAATGAAGTGTACGTTTAAACTTTCTTCAATAACTATTTTAATCATGCGCAAGCAAAGTAATATATGACACAAAAGATAGCAAGTGACAACCCCCTAAGAGCAATAAAAATTGAAATATCACTATAATTTGAAAAATAATGATAGGAACGAACTGTTAATTTAGAAACCCATATTTTTAATGATGCCCATTCTATTCGTGCAAAAATTTATGAAGGTCATAACTCATAATTTTTTGAAATATGAATTTTTAATTATTTTCATAATTCAAAAATGTTTTTTAACCAAAAATGTGCATGGAATATATTTGGGTTAATTTATACTAACGTTATATAAATTTTTTGGGAAGACATGAATTAATGTTTATTACATTCATTTAATATTAGCATCTCCATATTTTAGAAATTATAACTCTGAGAAAAATTGATAGAAACATATAAACTATGCCATTTTCTGGGCTGATTTGAACCAAATAATTCAAAAAGCTTGTTGAAATGTTGAAATTGGAGGTTGCCTTTGAAAAAAAAATGAGGTTGATGTCAGTTTTAATATGTAGACACCCCTTAAGCAAAATTTAACTAAACTGTTCTAAACTAGACCTTATTACTAATTGATTAGCACCAGCCGCAAGTCTCTACACTAATTTACGGCGAAATTAGTCGGGAAAGGAGGGGGGGGGGGGGACTTTTTTTATGACTGTACATACGGTGCGGCCCGAATGAATAAAATAGATTTCCAATGCGGCCCACTAAGTGTTTTGGATTGGACAGGCCTGTTTTAAACTAACCAAAGTTTTAAAACGCTTTAATTTTCATGTTATTTTTAAACCTATTAATAAATTTCAATTCCCTTTAACTAAATCCCCTGTTCCGGAGCATCATATATCCGGGGTATCTATAATGTCCCGTGTAATAATTACGATTTATGTTACATAGGTCAAACTAAAAGAAATCTTGAATTTTGTTTACGTGAACATTCTCGATTTGTTGCTAAACAAGAAATTTCTAAATCTTCTATTGCTAAGCATAGTTGAGAATCTGATCATAGTTTTAATTTTCAGCAAGCCAAAATTATCTTTTATGCCAAACGTGTTTCCGAATTGCATTTCCTGAAAAATTTAGCTATCTACCTTAAGCACGATAAAATTGTAAATGAAAAATCTGATTTGACTTTGCTGTCTACAGCTTGGAAAAATTTGTTTAATTTGATTAAATAATTTCCTTCATTTTGTAAAAATAAATAATAACATATACAGACATGAGAGTGCAGAAAATTAAAAAAAGAGGAAACATGCATGTTCATAAAATTAATTTCAAATGAAAAATAACACGTGCGGGGAAAACTATACAAATGTGTTCATAAAATTTATTTCAAATGAAAAAATAATGCTCGCAGGAAAAAACTGTACAAAATATTTTAAAAGTGACAAATGAAACTAAAAGAATAACACATCAGCACAATAAAACATGTGTTAAAAAAAAAAAAAAAAACCACTAGCTAGCAATCAACATTTAATAACATTGACTGGTGATGGAAAATGGGAAAGGGTGGGTGGGTTAAAAAGTAATTCATGACTGAGAAATATTAAACACAATGCTTCTTCTTTATGGGTTCTAGAATCATAAAGTAAGTTTAAAATTAATATTGACATTTTTGTTGTGGATGGATAAATATTCAAAAATAAAAGGTTTTTCGCAGAATGTTTGATTGGCGATGGTTAGAGATGGAAAAAACGGAGGGGGGGAGGACAAAAAAAAATTACATGAGTGAGAAATATTGAATAATTCTGTTCTTTTATATGTTATAGAATATGATAAAGCACGTTTAAAATGAATATTGACATTTATATTTTGGATGGAAAAAGATTGAGAATCTAAAGTTTTTCGTGGAGCGTTTGAACACTGATCGTTATTGGAGTTTGATTTTAACAAAATAAAAAATCGCGAAATTAACGAAAATCACAAAAAAGCGGAAAATCGCAGATCTGCGGAAAATTCTCATGCCTGCATATAATATATTAATTAAAATAAATAAAATAAAAATAAATAATATTAATAAAAATAAATATAAATTAAATTGATAAACATAAATTAAGTTTTTTTGTTGTAATCTCCCTCTGTTTGGTTTTGCTGCTTGCTTCCTATTGGTTGGCTGTATTACTCCTCCACCTTTGGGTTTTGCCCTGCATCCAGTCTTGCTTTTGCCGACAAGGCAGTCACACATGTTTGCACCTGAGGAAGAAAGGCCATATCCTTTCGAAACCGGTAGTGTTTTAATAAGTTTTATGGTGTGTTAAGAAGTTTTTAGTTTAAACATATTTTGCTATGTCCAGGAAAAACTGCTCAGGAATAAAAATGAATTCCTTATACTTATACTTTTTTTTTTTTTTTCCCCAGTGCTTGTTTTTTGTATAATTATGTGTTTTTAAATTCCCTGAATACAAATGTCAAGCTTTCAACAGTTAATCTTTGTGCATGTCTTTTATCAATGTAAGTTAAAAGTAAATAATTGCAAGCAATTGAAATGTTGTATTTTAAAGTTTATATGAAGTTGCTATTTGAAAAGTTTGATAAGCTTCAAGTCGTGATGCAGATGAAAGTTGTCTGAATAATTAGGAATAAACTTTTAAATTTAATAACAACCTTGAATTCTCTATAATTGTGAGTACTATAATTAAGCAGGGGGTTGAGTGGAGCAGTGCCCCTCCTCACATAAATTTATTTGTCAAATAAAACTGTTGTTAAATCTAGTTTGAGTTCTTTTTAGCGTACATTTATATAAATACTTGTTATCTTACAATTAACCTGCAATCCTTTATAGTACTGAAATGCAGGTAAAGGGAAAGTTGTGCAAGTGCCACACCAGATTATTTTTTAATTATAAAAAATTATGAAATGCCATTTGCAGTGCCTTAAAACATTTGTCATGAGAGAAAAATAAAAATGTAAAATGAGTATTTCTTATGTAAATAATGGATTGTACTAATGTTCAAATTGTATATATTCTAGCATATAAGTAAACAGAAATTTTGATACATAAATACATGTTCAAAACTAAAGTCATTACCTGTTTTCTCGTTCCTGTCTTTTCCATATAATTCTTAAACAAAATGTGTGAGCATAAAATTTGGATGTTCTTTATCGTACCATAATTGAATTTTGAACAAACAATTTTTAAACTAAGTTTACTTCATTTTTTCTCAGGAGTAAGCTTTTGAAGAAACGGAAAATTTAAACAACTTTAGAAAAGAAAACTATTTGGGAAATGTGTTGAAGTTGCAGGACAGATTAGGTGAAGGGATAGGTGACGGATAGGTCAGATACGTGAAACTCTGTTTTCTTTCTTTTTCAAAGAACTTTTTAAAAATATACAAATGAACATGAAAATTAGACACGATATTCTTTACAAAACTATTCATTGACATTTTTATTATTCTGGCGGCATTCACAGTATACAAATTAACAATTAGAATTTTTCAAAATGTCTGTTATGGAAGAAAAAGAAAAGTGAATACAGATGAAAAACCTGATTTTAATTTAACATTTGGAGATATGTGTATCTTCACCTGTTTGAGAGGCATCCTTAACACCATTTGTCATTTAGTTTTTTTTTCTAAAACTGTTTAATTTTTAAATTTCCTTTAAAGCTTACTTTTGAGAAAACTTGAATAAATATCAGTTTAAAAATTATGTCTTATGTTAAAGTTGTATAAAATTTGATTAATGGTTTGATAAAGAACATACCAAATTTTATGTTCACACATTCATTTGTTTAAAAATTATGCACAAAAGAAAGAAATGTCCAAAATTAAAGTTACAACCTGTTTTCTCATGAATGTCAAAAAAATCAATTGATAAAAATTAGCTATGTGTTACAAAAATAATTTTGTTCCTTTATTGAAAATTTTTCACCTTGTAAGTCGAAGAAGACAAAAGTATCATGAAATCCATTAAATGGAAATATAACTTTTTTTTTTTGTATAATTTTGTATATCACAATATGTTTAACTATTAAGAAGATAATTGATGTCACATACGAATACATGTGGAACTATTTATGCAGCATAATAAAAATAACAATAATAATAAATAATATTTTTTATTTGGTAAAATAAAGTTCTAGAAAAAGATTTTTTTTACAAAGAAAAATAAAAGTATAATTTTAATTTGCTGATCCATTCTCCACAGGTACAGAAACATTATAACAAGCATCTAAATATGCCCAGACAAGTTCGGATACAAGAGATCTGTCAGGAATTTGTTGAGCCATTCCATAAATAGCAGCCTATAAAATTTAAATGACAAATATAAAAATACAGATATAGAACATTAAATTAAATCTTTACATAAAACAATAAAAGTTATTGAAAAAATGGTAAATATCATTGATATTCCTCACACTTTTCTTACAATTCACAGCACAATAAAAGTGAACAATTAAGTGATAAAAACTCTTTATTTTTTATTTAATTAAAAAAATTTATACTTTAATATTTTTTAATACATACAATTGTTGTGACAGTTTTGAAGAATTTTTTGTTCTTGATAAATTACTTACCTCATTATTTTTCTTTTGCAGCTACAAATATTTATTTATATATAGGTATAATTCTATGATTCCGTTTAAAAGAAATACCTAACAACGCAATGTAGGTACTTGGGTTGATTAACTCGAGTAATTTACTTTTATTCCTTTGTTACTTGACAACTTAAGGACTTAAATAAATGAAAGTTTTTTTTTTTTTTTTTCCTCTGCAACTTTGTAACACAATTATTACATCGATGTTTGTAACAGAAAATTAGTAACAAAAACGTTGAGTTTCTAAGATAATCAATACAAATAAATAATTCTCTTATGAGTGAATAGAACAATTGATTATTTGTAATATTTTAGTATTTTTATTTTGAAAAATTTTCATTAATTTAAAATGCATAGCAAACTATAATCTCCAGATTAATTTTAACAAATATTACTGGTTCCAAAATCCCAGTTAGACAAGCCAAATGTATATTCTTCAGTAAGAGCAGTTAGTCATTAAGGACCACTGGGGCCCAGTCCACTTAAATTTTTCTTGGTTAAAAAAACAAATCATATTCTTAAATATTCATTTGTATATTATTTATTCCAGAACAGGGGGTTCACAGATTTGGCGCAATACTGCTTTAACAGTGTGTTAACATACTATAAATTTTGGTTAGTGGGCACTTAAAGACTGTGCTTATGGAAGATAAGCATAGGGAAAATAACTATCTTCTTTAAAATATGTTAACCATACAGTTCCTGGACAAAATTTGTTAGATTCCACATTACATTTTTGTACATATTTTTAAATTGGTAAGACTTTTTGGTGCAGTTTTTAAACATATGTCCGACAGTTTAAAACCTTTAAATTAAAGAAATGAATTCTTTTGATAGTTTATAACAAATGCCTTTCAATTAAATTGTTTTATATGTATTTAAAATAAATGTTCAAAAGAAAATTTAACATTTTTCTTCAGAATAGTATACTAAAATATTTATGCAAATAATATATTATTGCTATGCTACAAAACTGCATACAAACTCTCATCAATTTTTCATTCTCAAATTATTTAATTATGTGAACAAACCTTAAAATAATTTCCATAATTTAAAGAAAAAAATATATTTTAAGCAATTTTACATGATGCTAAAACTTTAATTAAGGATTAAAATGATGTTACTTAAATAATTTGGAGAATCTGTATATTAAATTTTTACTTCCATTACCCTACTACCGTAGGTAATGGAAGTATTGTATTCGGTCTGAAAATTCGATATCGGGTTTTCACCTGATTTACACGTTTTAAGGTCCCCTGAGTCCAAAAAAGTGGTTTTTGGCAATTGGTCAGTGTGTATGTGTGTGTGTGTGTATGTGTGTGGAGAATCTTCTGGCTATTATAGCTCAGAAACTAATAAAGATAGAGCTACGAAACTTTAGAATTGAAATACGTCTGGTGTACAGATGAAATGTCCAAATTTTGGTGAAAATTGAAAAACCGGAAGTGGGACATCGGAAACCAGAAGTGGGACCGTAAGTCCGTATCTCAAAAACGGCTCTAACGATTTTCTTCAAATTTGCTATATAAACACTCTATTAGATGTCCTTTCGAATGATATAATTGGTTAGTTCAGGAAAATTGATAGGCGTCCTGTATAAATAGCTCAATTTCAGGTCTCCCAAGGGCGTTCCTTTAAAAACAGCTGTACGGATTTTTTTCAAACTCGCTATATTAACTCACTTTTAAATATCCTTTTGTATGTAATTATTGTTTTCCGGTCAATAATTGATTTTTTGTAAAAGTTGGTATCTCAAAAACGGCTCTAACGATTTTCTCTTTAGTTCACTTTTATGTTTTCTGATCGCATTATCTCTCAAAAATGCATATAATATGTGTAATAGTGGGTAATGGAAGTCGTGTGGTTGTTTCACACCAGATTTTTAAATATGTTATAATCCAATTAAATAATCTAGAATCTAAAATAAGTAAGCATATTAATTCTTAATTTTCAATAAAATCTATAATCTGATTCATATTATTCAAAGAATATTTTGATAATTTCCTGATATCATTTGAGATTTTTTCATTACATGAAATGATTACGCATTTCAAAATATTTATTTAGGCATTTGAATTATGAAAATCGATCCATTATTTCTTTATTTATCAACTAAGAAATGTTTTGTCGATTTTTTTTTTATTTTCTAAATTTAATATCTGGATTTTCAACTTGTCATCTTATTTTGCCATTTGTTTGCTATTATCAATTTGATCAGGATGCACACATGAGTCATTTCCTCACAAAGAGTATCCAAAAGGATTGGAAAGGCAAATACGATCAGTCAAGTTCTCTGATTGGCAGAGATCTTCCACAAACTTCAGATTTTGTGGAGCACACAAGGATTGGGTTTCTCAGCTTAGCAGTAACAGTAGGTGGAAGAATACATTGGATGAAGGTCGAGCCCTTTTGGATTCAAGCCAAAACCTTATTTATTTATTTTTTTAAGATGCTGATTTGACTCTTTAGAGTGGACACAAAAAATTCTTTGCCAAACGAAAGATTAATTATTTAGTGAACCTTTTCTTACCACATTTCCAATATTTTCAATATATACTCATAACTAAACATCTGCATATAAATATGAGGTGAAAGCAAATCGTGCTCAAAGTGCTTACAAATGGAAGTTGCCAATAAACTACATATTAAATGCTTAGCAGAATTCCAAGAGAGTTTTTGTACTGCTATGTCCATTATCATATTGTTCCATAATATGAAACAATCATCAGAGTAGATTGAAGCATTAGTGTTTTGGAGAACTGTCAAAAGAATATTTGGGATGCTATGATTGACCATAAAAATTTTCCTCAATATTAAAATCCCTTCAAAGCAAATCCAGAAATTTTCCGCTTTGCAATATTTGAAAAAAATATAGATATTCTATTTTTTGGCAACATCGGGAATACTCTTTTAAATGATGAGATAAATGTTGATATATTAAGACTTTGAACTTGGCACCTCCCGTCTGTGAGCTTTGAAATATTCAAGATTATTATTAACAGAAATTGCTAAACTTTAATATAACACAAAATGATCAAATAGAAGCTCAAGTGTGTTATTAGTTAAATTAAACAATATTTATCTTTGGAAATACAGATCTAAATTTAATTTGAAAAGTACTTACTGTTCCACATGATGGCAATCCAGGTTCTTTCATAATTTCATTAACACATTCTTGTACATCAGATAAAAATTTATCAGCCACTCCTTCAGCAATATGTTGTACTGTTATACATATATGAAAACCAGATGGAAACTGCAGAGCATTCAAATTCCACCCTTTCTCAGTTAAAGCACTGCTAAGGCGATAGACATCAAATATTTTGGAGCCAATTGCTATAACACTAACATCAGGTTGTCCAATAACATAAATTTCCTTTATTTCCCTCAACCTAAGAAAAAAAAAAGAACAACTGAAATGTGTAAAACTAATTTACAGAACTAAAAAAAAAAAAAAAAAAAAAAAGTAAAAAATAATGATATATTATAAGACGACTCATTAATTCATGTAAGCTTCTGATACTACAAGACAGGGAAACACACTAATGAAATCTCTGATAATTAATATATATCTTTTTCCATTACATTTTCAGTTTCTTCAACATTGAGTTGTCATTTATTCTTAAAATTCTAATCTCACTATTAAACAGTAATCAATAATTTTCATTGTTGCTTTATAGTTTCATTATTCTTTATCTGCTATGAAATTTTGCTTTTTTAAATCCATATGACTCCTATTCTGGTCTTGGCAGGCTGGGGGGTGTTGCCGGCGTGAAACTAGTTTAACCCCACAGACAAGTCACAAGTCTTGCCACCTGCCTCTTCTGTCCATTCTGTTAAAACTACAAAATAGTTTTAAAATGGCTTACTTTATAATTCTGATTAGAAATACTCAGAGAAAAACGTTTTCAAAAGCAATCATTAAATAGTTTCTAAAAGAGGGTTTTAAGAAAAATAATCTGAGTTAAAATGCTCAAAATAATAATAATAATAATAATAAATAATAAATAAATAAATAAATAAAAATAAATAAATAAGTAAAATTAGAATTAATAATATACAGAACTATTAAAATAGCTTAAGATTGTGTGAAAAATATATTCAAAAGAATATTTTTAGCTTCAAAATCTAGCCATTTTCTTTTCATCTACCTCCCACAGAAAATAAAGAGTTCAACTTAGTGCATTCACCCCAGGGTTCCAAGGGACGCTCAAGAATTTTACCACCTCCGCATTCCAAATTAAAAAAATTCCCAGACAAACAAAATTCCAGAGGTAATCTTCCGCATAATTTAAAATGAGTGTCACTTTGGCGTCCTTTTCAAAAAAATGTAAAATTATTAAAATTAGAATGTAAATGCAAAAAAAAAAAAAAAAATTATAAAGAATTTAATTATAGCCCTAGCAAAAATATTTTCAAAGAAGAGATTAAAGTTATAGACAGAGAATATACATATAAAAAAAATATTTAATGTGCCCTCTATCATCTGGCGCATCCATACAGATAAGAAGGAGGAGCGATTGGGGGAAAAAAACGGATGCTCTGATGACAGAAAGAGACCACACAAGGGCATAAGCTTTAAAAGGAGAAAGAGGCTGGTGGTAGCTTCTCTGCTTCGGCAGGGAGGCATTCTGCTGCGAGTCCACTCATCAAGAGTAAGCGACAAGTAACGGCCATGATAGGGATGTAGTTGAACGATCCTCTGCTCCGTAGACAAAATATCCGACTCATCTTACGATGATCCACCCTTATTCTGGTTGAATTCTCCATGTCTGATATGAAGGCAACTCACCAACTTGAAAAAATATATATTATCTAATTCAACTGTGTGTCTACTTAGAATGCTGCAATTTATAATAAATCAATTTACATGCTCAAAAATTTGAGTAGCCTGTATTTATAAAATTGCTTCACAGGCCAAACCATAAACTTGATAACTGATACATCATATTCAACTGTGTGCCAACTTAGGATGCTGCGATTTATAATAAGTCAATTTACATGCTTAAATATTTGAGTAGCCTGCTTTATAAAGTTGCTTCGCAGGCCAAGCCATAAACTAGAAAACTGATACATCCTGTTCAACTATGTGCCAACTTAGGATGCTGCGATTTATAATAAGTCAATTTATATGCTTAAAAATCTGACTAGCCTGCCTATGTAAAATAGCCTTATAAGCTGAATCGTAATTATTATTATGATGTCTAAAATTGCACAAGAATAATTTGATTAATTGATTAACGAAGTGTGTTTATTTTAAACGTACTTTTATATGTACTTCTGTTATATTAACTACGGCTCCGGAGTTAGCTGTCACAATGTGTGTTGATGAAAGTTAATAAAATATTTAAGATGCATCACATCTGCTTTCATTTTAAATTTGAGGTAAGATTTTATTTATTTTTTCTGATTTCTCTTGCAGCCATCTTGATACAGCTGAGTTCGGAGAATTTAGGATTCTAATATAAAACTATAATAATAATAATAATAAAAATAAATAAATAAATAAAATAAAAAATGAAATAAAATAAAATAAATGCTTAAATAACATAAATAAATAAGATCCCATTAATTCTAAGTAATTAATTTTAAAGATAAATCCATCTCTGACCTCATCTGTATTGAGATAAAATGAAGATAAGATTGATTCATAAATAAAATTGATGATAACTAAATCACCATTAATCCACTATTTTATGAATCAAGTAATCTCAATATCATAATTATCTATCATTTTATTTCCCTTTAAATATTTTAACTTTCAATCATAAATTTATTTCTTTTAATATTTTAACACTTTCTTAAGTTTCTTAAATTATTTTTTCATACATTTTGTTTCAGTTTAAGTTTTTCTGTTAAGATTTTGTTGAGTTAGTTTATTGTTCCATTTGTTTTGCAGGCTGTTAATTAATAAATTTGGTTTTCTTAAATATGTGTATTTCATCCCCATATAATTTTTTCCCCCCACCTTTCTGAGCTTCTCCTACATAATTTTTTTTTTCATTCTTATTGGTCTTTATGGGGAGGGGGGGGGGGGATTTTCAAGATGGGTATCTTTCGAAAGGTCTCGCCAATACCTTTAAAATGAATGGTTGAACTATAGATCTGTGATAATTTAAAACAAAGTTATCGATTTTTTTTTTTTTTTTTTTTTAAACCCAAAAAAAAAAAAAAAAAAAAAAAAAAAAAAAAAACCTTGGGGAAAAAAAAAAACTCTTTTTTTTTTTTTTTTAAATATTGTTACTGAGTGAATTTGTATAGGAAAATATAGAAGAAAGTCTTGTGGTGGCCACAACATACTAGTTATTAATGGTGAAAATCAAAACAGTGTAAAGTTAATCTATATAGACTTTAGCTGATGAAAAAAATCAATGCAGTATGTTACAAATTTATTCTTCACTATAGAAATTCCAAGAATTTTTTTTTTGCCAGTTTATACTTAAAAATTTATCATGAATTAATATCATGGTGTCGTCAGGTTGATCTGTATTAAGTATTTTTCCTTTCTTTGCTTATCAGTTCCAAAGATATAGATCAATTTTCATTATTTTATGTTTTCCATTGAAAGAAATCTGCAATCGATTTAGATCTCCAATTTAAATGAATGGCATTAAGTTTTTATGAGAAAATAAACAAAAAGAATGTTTTACAAAAGATGCAAATATGAATGACAGCAAATGATAAAACACATGATTTGAAAAAGTAAGTAGCTGACAACAGAAAGAAAACTAATCATACATTGCAAATTATGAATGATTCATGTTTGTATATGTAGTGCTAAAAAGAAATGAATTGCTTTATCCTCCCTCCTTTCTGTTCTCAATTTTTCAAAATGAAAAAAGGTCTACATTTATTTGCTTCTAAGATCAAAACTTGAATATGTGGCTAGTTCAAGACACTTGTTACTCAGTTTCGTTTTTTATCACCATGCGGGAAGAAATTATTGGGTCATTCCATGCTTTGAGTTTGTGAAGAGAAAAAATCTTGATATTTTCAGAGATGCATTATATAGCTCATGCTAAATTTTTGTGTAATGGATAAAGCATAAAAATACATATTAAAATAAATTTTGTAAAGCATTTTTTTCTTTTTTTCACATGCACGAAATACACTAGTGTTAAATATATTTATGGACTCATTAAAACAAGCATTAAAAGATATGTTCAAAGAATTATGATTTCAATATATTTGTACAGCCACCAAAACTAATTTAGCTAAATCATTGTCATTTCAGTAAAATAAAAAGATTTTTAGATGTTTAATCAAGCAATATGATATAAAACAAATTATTCACGAATATTTACAAAAGCTAACGACTCCATACCGTAGTCACCAATTACAGAGGAGGAAAGGACAAATGTCTTCTGAAAATTTTCAGAAATGGTATTGGCTCTCCAAAATTCTATCTCTATTTTTATGGTGTATTGAATAAAAGTTTATTTTTCTATACTTCCCAACACTGATGAAAAATGTTTATCAGTTCAGTTTATTTGTCTGTCTTTGCTTATACTTTTGTTTGTAAATATATACAGGTTAGCCTCTGCCAATATTTTTTCCACCTACTTTTTAGTATAGATTTTTTTTTTTTAAATCTCAAAGATATCACAAAAGATTGTTATTTATAAATAGTGGTGTAAAATGGTTCAGGCATTTTTAATTCTGAGTTTACTTGAACTGTCATGCAATTGTAATATACTATGAAGATTCACTATAAAACCTTTCTATTGAGAATATATCATTTACAATTCTTTTGAAGTGCCACATCAAATAATTTGATTTACATGTGGTCTACAATCAGTGAATGTTTGAATTGTACTTTAATAGTAAATTAAAGCTGTTACAAACACAATGAAATTAATACATGAACATTCAAAACTTTCTAAAATATAATATATATGGGACAAAATTTATGCATCAATATAGTATTTATTTATTCATTTAAAAGAACCATAAAACATAATTCTAGCACAATATAGACTACAAACTTTATTTTTTAAGGGAACATGACCCCTTTGACTAGGTACTACTGAAGGTTTCATATAAAAGTTTATATTTCCATTTAATGTTTATAAATTGAACTAAATAAGGCTTGTTCAATAAAATATACATTCAGGTAACAATTCTTATGGTTTTTGATACATGTTTTACATATTTGACATTTTTTAATTGCATTTTCTCAGTTTGCATTTTTTTTTTTTTTTAATGAATTCATGATCTTTAAAATGCTAAAGCTTTTACAGATATTTAAGGAAAGACTTTATTTTATTTATTTATTTTTATGGTTAATAAAACTTACTTAAAAGAGTTAAGGATAGAATTTGCAATACCTTTAAAAATAAATAAATAAAAATGTAACAAATATATATATATATATATATATATATATATATATTTTTTTTTTCCTGCAAATTCTTATATAGACATGAACTTTTATTAATTACTTTTTAGGGGAGAAATTAAAATTTCAAAATCCATCCTTAATTCTTTTAAGTAGGTTCTATTAAACAAACAAACAAACAAAAAAAGTATTAAACCATAAGAAGGGTTACTTGAATACATATTTTATTGAAGAAACCAAATATAATTCAATTTATAAATATCAAAATGGAAATACAAGCTTTCATATGAAACTATCAATATCAATGATGCTAACTTAAAGGTACCAAGTCCCCTTAAAATTTTTATACATGTATTCAGCCTTCCACAGCAAAGCAAGTTTGTTAACTATTTTATTGATTAAGTTTAAGCTATACATTCTATTGAGTTTGTTAATTCTGTTTCCTAAAATTATTTTGCAAAATATCAATTGAGTTTAAGCTGTTGCAAAATGGTTGCAGACAGAATTATTAAAAAGCAGTAAGAGTATTTTTAACTGCCAGAATTAATTAGATACTTTATATTCAGCAATGCAAAAATAATAAGGAAAACTAGATCCAAACTGATCACTTCTCCTGGATGGATTTTTTCAACATTAGTTCTTTCATTAATTTTACAACTATATCTAACTCTAGGAACAACTACCCCCCCCCCTCCTGAAATTTTAAAAGTTGGCACCTATCTCTATACTTAACACACTCTAACTTTGATTTAAAATTATATACTTATTAAATAAAATAACTCACCTGCTTTCAATATATCTTGCAACAGTAATTATTTCTCTGGTTAACTCAACATATTTTTTTTCTCCATGATATAAAAGAGAAGCCCAGCAAGTAGCTATAATACCACCAGATCGACTACCTTAAAAATAATTTAAAATTAGATCAATAATGAATTCTGAAAAATGTCTTAATTTTATATCAAAAAGACACATATGTGAAGTTTATTTAACTTTTAGTAAAACATAACTAAAGTATAACCAGACTTATGTAGAATTTTAGAAAAAAATACAAGATTTAACATTTTTGAAAGCATTTGCAGTTGTAAAAACTTAGAAACTATGCAATAATCTTTTTTATTAAAAAAAAAGGAAGCTAATAAAATACAAAATGATAAGAAAACAAATATTTACGATAAAAGAGTATAATTTCAAAGTGTATTATGGCATAAGCATTTATAATTTCTAAATATCATTCCATGAGTAACCAAAACTTAATGTGACTAATTTAAATGATAAGTTTAAAATGCAAAAAATGAATGCAACTGAGAAATCATTTTTCATTGATAAAGAGTAACAATTATTAGTTGCAAAGATTTACAACTTTAGTATTAGAATTATAACCTTGAACATGTGCAATAGTCAATAAATGAATTAAATTGTACAAGAGAGAGGGAAAGAGGAAAAGTTATTTGTGAAATCTAAAATTTTAATTTAAAAGTGTATTTAAAAATGATACATCGATTAATTCATGCAACAGTATAGAAGTTATAAGCTACATGTAATTTTCCAATGCATTTAGATAGATACCAAGTCTACCCAGCATTGTCCAAGTTGAAGTAGCATTTATACAATTTTGAAATCAATGAAGGAACTAAGTAAAAAAGATGTAAGAAAGAAAGAAAAATGTATGTAACATTTCTCAAAGATTTTAATAGTAATAAATCAATAAATCAAACAACTTACAGTTTTATGATATTTACAAAAAAAAAAAAAAAATCTTAATAAAATCAAATTATAACTATTTAAAATTAAGGTGAGAACATCGATTCTCATAAATTATACACAAAGTATTAATAGAAATGAAAAAAATTATTTTACTGTAGAAAGGAAAAGTAAATTAAATAAAAATTTCATGCTAATGCCAAATATCTATAAGAAAATATTTACGAAAATTCCTGATTAATAAATGCACTAATTTTCATAGCTAAGTTTTCTTTTTCAATTTTATTATTACTCACATGTAATTAAAAATATTTTATGTTGAAAATTATTATTATTATTATTATTATTATTTGGAAAAATAACTTGTTTTTTCTTTTAAATAATTTAAAGTTAAAATGGAGTTTTTATTTAATATCTTCTGAACCAATTATCTGATTGAACTTAAAAAAAAAAAAAAAAAAAAAAAAAAAAAATGGCATTAACTAGATTTCATCCTGATTAATAAGTGTATTAGTTTTCGCAGTGATCGGCTGAATGGTGTAACTACTTTGTATTGCAAACTAAAAATCCAGACAAATACAACAAATTTTCAGCTTTGTATATATAGCAGATAAATTAATAAATATACAATTAAAATAAAAGTTTAATGCTGCAAAACTAATAAAAACATAATTACTATTACTGATGGTAAAAAAAAAAAAAAAATCCATATTAACTATAAAATAAAAATTTAATAGTGATTCTTTTTTTAGCAGCACAATCATTATTACCTCCTAAATTTGGAGTTCCATAAATGCCACCGGGCCAATCTGGTTGCACTGAAAATTGATAATGCCTGTGTTCTTTATTTCTGTATAGTATAACAGATGTACCTTTAGGTGCATAAGCATACTAAATAATATAAAAAGAAGCACCATTTAGAAAACAAGAGAAAAATAAGAATTTATCAACAGAAAAATAACAATTGAATAAATGTTTTGTGTCCATATACAAAAAATTTTAATGTAAGAAAATAAGTCTGAATATTATTACATCATATTTACAAGCAAAAGAAATGAATTAAGTTTATAGAATAACTTGAAAACTATAAAGACTTATTTTACAAAAATTTAAGCAAGAGTTAAGTTTCAGAGAGTGCAGCTAATAAGAATTTAATAACAAATTGAAAAGAAGCATAATTTTTTTAGCATCTATATATGTGACTGTGCGTGTCAATTTCTTTTGGTTTTTTAACAGCACAATATATTTCCAAATTCTGATATATCATTACATCAGTAATATATATATATATCATTACTTAAATTATTTTCAGCAACAAGATTGAAATTTTGATGCAATAAATTTATGAAAGTTATTTATGTTTATCATCTGAAAATTATAATACATATTAATCATGATACTTTTTTGTTTGCAGTTTAAATGATACACATTATAAAAATCCTTTTGTGTAGCATTGCAAACTAATCAATGATTTTATTTCTATAGAAACTAAGCTTTTAAGTATTTTAATATGGTATGTGAGTTCATTATGTTTAATACAGAATAATCACCACATTAAATACATAACATATCAGATTTCTTTTCCTTAGGTGTATAAACTAATTATTGATTTTATGCACAGATTTTCTTCTTCAGAAACCCTACTTTTAAAAATAACTATATATTGATTTTATTATGTTGAATGCAGTGTAACCACAATGTATAATACTTAATGTATCAAATTATTTCCCATAGTTGTGTAATATAAACTAATTTTTAATTCTATGCAGAAACCATGCTTTTATTTTAAGTATCTTAAAAATAAATTTTGATGAATACAATCTAGCTATGAAGCATAATATATACATAGTTAGAACTCTTTTGTGAAGCTCTGCAAATTAATTATTAATTTCATTATGTTGAATGAAATGTAACCACTATGTATGTTACATAACTTACTGGAATTCTTTTGAGTGAATCTGTAAAGTAATTGTTAATTCTATGTTGATTTCTGTATGATAAATGCATTGTGATATTTAAGCTCTTTTTTTTGTGTGTGTGTGTAGCTCCATATGCTAATTTTTAAACCTGTGTGCACTGATTTTTTAGAGAAACTATGTAGTGCTTTTAAGTTTCTTAATAATGTATGTTTATTTCATTATCTTGAATTTAACTGTCACATGTAATACATAATGTATCACAATTCATTTGTGTAGTCCTGTAAACCAATTATTCTTTAAAAACCACACAGCTAATTTTGCTGTCGTTCATAAACATTTAGACAAAATTTCAAAATACAGTAAAATACCATGCATACTTCTCTCATTTATATATCCTTTACACTTAAATATCCATTTAGTGAAGTCCCAATTCATTCCTATTCATTTTAAGGCAAAAATTCTTCATTTATGACCTGCTCAACATCAATTATATGTCTTTTCTATTTTCAAAATTTCCCAAAATTTCTCGACCAGTCATTATTTTTCTGTTCCAAATAACAATTTTGATGAATATGTGAACAGTGATATCAATATCTTGACTTCAGAATTATTCATAATCAATGAGCTAATTGGGAAAAAAAAAAAAAAAAAAATGTTGGATGCTAATTTGAGCAATGATGATGTAAGAATGCGAAGAAGTTATTCCACCTTTCTTTAAAAACTCAACAGACTGTACTGAAAAACTTCAAATTTATTGTATTTGTCAAAATACAAGCAAATAAACATTTAACGAATTCAATTCACAATGCAGTTCTTAAAATGCTGACTGACAATCAGCACATCAGGTGAGTATTAAATATTTTATAATGTAATTAAATAATTACCTATAAAGGCATAAATTGAATAATACTTATTATTAAAGATAAGCAATATGTAAATAATTAATATTCAAGATTGTTCATATAGTATATAGAATTCAAGATATGTGATAAGTAATACATAATACTCAAGATATGAGATATATAATTAATACTAGATAACCATTAATAGTATGATTTTTCTCACTTTTTATTAAAAAAAAAAAAAAAAAAAAAAATCTAAAATTAAATCTTTTGTAATTTAATCATTATCTTCAAATATAAATTCCATCAAATGTAATATACTAGCTACTATCTTAAAAATAACGTAAAACTTGTATGATGTGGCCACCACATGACTTTCTTCTATATAATCTTACACAAAATTCACTAAATACAAATTATTTATTAAATTATTTTCCCTTATAAATGCAGACAATTTTTATCTGACAGAATTATATCACTAATTGCCAAAAGAAAGTCCATTTTTTGCCAATATCAAAAGAAATACAATTTTTTTTTTTTTCATTAAAAGAAAAAAAAAAATCTATAACTTTGTTTTAAATTATCACAGATCTATAGTTCAACTATTCATTTTAAAGGTATTGACGAGATCTTTTGAAAGACACCCATAGTGAAAATTTACTCCCCCCGGGGGGACAATTTTTTTTCGTAGTTAACTACTACTATTATAAATAATTCATATTAATTTTACAATCACACGTTTAAAATAACCCTCATTATGTACATTTATACAAAATTTTGTCCTATACTGCCATGTTAAAAATTTAGAAAAAATGCGATCACAGCACCACCTGTTGAGCAATTGTTCCACAAATCTAATCAGCACCAGTTTATGCCAGTGTTCAACTAAATACCAAGTTTGGTTAAATTTCGTTCATGAGTTACAGCGTCCACAAAATTTGTGATACACACACACAGATAGACTGACTGTCAGACATTTTCTAAAAACAGTCAAATCAAGTTCAGGACATCCCAAAACGTGTAAATCCATCAAAAACCGGAGTTCAAAAATTTTCACGAATCCAATACTTTCTCTCTATATACATATAGAAGAAAGCAATAAAATAATAAATAAATAAAATATCAATTAGTATTTTTACACAAATTTTGCTTCAATACATTAAATTTGTAACGACAAAACTTTTATTTCTTTAATTTCTATTACAGAGATGCCAACTTCTAATGACCAAAAAGCAGGAGATTTTTTAACAAAAATCACGAGACTTTTTCCAACAAGGAAGTTTGTAAGAAAAATGAGTAAAATAATGCAAATATAATTTTAAGTAAAGCTTTATAAGCTTAGGAGGTATTTACAAAGCATCAGTATTAAAATGAAATGAGTAATATATGTTTCTTGCAGTAAAACAAACTATAAAAAAAAAAAAAAAAAAAACCTCAGACATACAGTTGTTTAAATTTTAGTCAAAATAGACAGATTTGATCATTCTGCTCCTAATATAAAACAATAAGAATATTAATTACCTTTTTAAAAGAAAAGGTAATAAAGAAATGAAAATATCAGCTATATTCTAACGAAAATTGAATTCTTTTAAGTTTTCAATAGTTATGGTATTTAAAAAAAAAAAAAATTCTTTTCATAATAAGACATTTTTCATTATGCAAAAATGAAAGTTAAAAATTTATTCTTAGCAAAAGCTAGTTTCAAAGCATTGTATAGTAATTCACAATCAAACTGAACCTTGATAAATTGCAGGGCAAGATAAATTTCAATTCTGTTTCAAATTTTTTTACCCAATCCCACAAATTTTAAGCATAAATTATGCTAAGAGGGATACAGGGGTGATTGTGACTCGAAGGTAAAAACCCTGAAAATTAGAGCCTCAGATCTGAAAAAACCCAAAATATCAAATAATACTCAAACTATTTAGGCCAGAAGCCCTCAATCTTTTTACATTTTATTCACATATCACCTGGATGACAAATGTACAACCAATGAAAACAAAAAATAACTTTATAGAAAATAACAAATACACATGGATTAGAGTAAAAACCCTGAAATCAGGGGTAAATCCTGAACACAAACACCCCTGGATAGATAAAAATTACATCAGAAAAGCAGGAGAAATGAGTGGAAAAGCAGGAGCATAGAAAAACAAGCAAAAAGCAGGAGACTCCTGCCAAAAGCAGGAGACTTGGCATGTCTGCTATTACATGTCCTTTTGCATCAGTCCCTTGCAGGGCCCACTTTACCATTAGGCGAACCTAAGCGGTCGCCAGTGGCGGATTTAAGGGGGGGGCTAGGGGGCTGAAGCCCCCCCCAAAACACTGACCTTCACTATTGAATATTGCAATTGTAAATTTTTTATCGGTCTAGAATAACACTTTGAAAAATCTTAGCCCCCCCCCAAAAGTCAAGTTCTGGATCCGCCACTGGCGGTCGCTTAGGGCCGCCGGAAGAGGAGGGCCGCCAAAAAATTGAAACTCTGTTCAAATTTTAAGGGGGAAAAAATGGATGGAAGAAAAGCGAAAATTATAAACCAATTCTTGATTTTTTTTTCTTCTCTCTTTTTGGAATATGACGTGTATATTCAACTGTAAATTTAAAGTAACCTTTTTTAAAGATTTTAACTTTGTATAAAAACATTTTAACACTTTCAAGGACAAGGAAATTTCGCTCATTTAAAATAAACTACCACCAGAATTTGCAAACAAGTCATAGAAGAAGTAAATGAAGAATTTTCTTTATGTTATTAAAGTAAAACTTTGTAAAAATTTCCAAGATGAATTTTCGCAGTTGGGAATTAAAATTTGATGTTCTGGTTAAGGTACTAAAATGTTGACTTTTAATAAATATGTGCTTTGATTTGTATTGTGGTAATCAATGAAAGCTAGGTATGGGGAAAATGATGAGGAGGGGCTGGATGATTTGCAATTTCAATCCGAACAATTTGGTTTTAGACCTAAACATTCCACCACTCATTAGAATAACAGAATTTATTCACGATAGTTTTATTAACCCCTTGAACTGAAATGACGAGTCCAGCTCGTCATGAATTTCCCGAAACTAATTATATTCTTATATGCATATATAACAAAAAACATTCATATAAATGTGTGAAACAAATATCATTTTTAATAATAACATATTACTTGAGCAACAAAACCGTAAGTTTCTGTATCAATCCCTCCTTCCTAAAACTAAGAAAATTAAATTGTCTGCATGCGCAGTGCTGACTGAAAAAAAATTCCAGTTCAAGGGGTTAATTCTGAAAAATTTGAAGCTCTTTTACTTGACATCACTAACGCGTTTGACAGTTTTGCATGGCGGCCTCATTTTTAAGCTCATTCAGCTTAAAATTCTAACTCCTTATATAAAATTCATCCATAATCGAAAACAAGAAAATAAAATAAGAACTAAGAATAAGAAAACAGGAAAAAAAGAAAAAACACTATTAAGTTTATAAGTAGCTAAATAAAAAAAATCCTAAAAGTTTTGTACATTTGCGAAAAAATAATTTCGTAAAGAAGTCAGAAAATACTTCAGAAATTCAGATCAGAAAGGTCTTAAAAATAGATTTAAAATACGTAAAATATATAAATTAAGATTAATAAATAAATAAGAGTAAATTTAAATAACATAAGGGCGATCTTTTCTCGCGCATGGTGTCTTGAAAACCTTTTTCATGCGTTGACTTTAGATAGTCTTTTATGCAAAAGGCTTTACTTTCTTCAGAAAAATTAAACGCTACTTTGATTCACATCATAGGACCACCTGTGGCTGAGCGGTTCTGCACTCAAAGCTGGTAGATGGAAAGTGCCCCGTTCGATCCCAGGTCGCGCTCATCAATCTAGCCGTTCGGAATTTTCCATGGTTTTCTACAAAACTCACGTAAATACAGGCTAGGACTTCTTAGAAAGAACCCCTCGGAGGGCATTCTACCTATAGGCCTCGGACCTTAGCGTAGTCAATCGGTCTTAAACCCTACCCGTCAATTCGCATCACTATATCTAAATAAGAATATCTAATTATATTGCACGTTTATGAATGAAAAGACTTCGTACTTGTGTTTGAAAGTGATTAGTTTGCAATTAATAATAGCCAGCACAATATTTCATCTGATAAATCAATCCACTAAGAAATGAATTAATAAAAATTTTATTTTGCATATACCGTAATTTCGTGTATATAACCCGCGGGTAATCTATAATAAAAACTTAACTTTGTATGTCCTGCGGGCTATCTTCCGGTGCGGGGTATCTATCGTGAACAACGAGAAAATCAACACCAGTCTCATTTTTGTTTCGGAAATCTCGATTATTAATGCATAATAACAATGAAATTGAGGACAGTGAAAAGGAACTTGATGAGGAGTATAATATGGATTATGAAGACGAACTGTCCCAAACAATATTGCAACATGTTAATTTTGACACGGAAGAATCCGATTTCGATGGATTTGAATGAATTTTGTAAGTAAATTTATTATTAAACTATAATTTTCTTATAAATTGAATAAAGGTGTTAATCATTAGAAGTTACACAAGTTCATAGTAATTTATATATAGAGAAAGATTAATACTATGTTATGATTATTTGCTTTTTCATTATAGGTAAGTAAATTTATTAATTTATTATTTATATTTAGTTGTATATTTGTTTATTATTTACATTTAGTTGTATGTTTGCTTATTATTTGTATCTTTTCCTACTTCTTATTAAAATAATAGCAATTAGTATTGAAATTATAAATAACGATTGCCGACCATGTGATTTTAGAAGTGCGGGGTATCTTCTAGTGCGGGATATCTTTCGGTTGTAATTATTTTTGAATGAATTTTTTATGCTGCGGGCTAACTTCCGCCACGAGTTATATACGCAAAATTACGGTATATTAAGGAAAAGGTTCAAGCAATAGTGAAGGGAAAAGCATTTTTAACTCTTTAAAGTTCAAAAATGTTGTCGACTTCGGTTTGTCAGCACAGCCGTAAAATGTCCTCTATTTAAAATGGTAGAAATAGGATAACTGTATACAGGGACACCCAAAAGAATGACAGTTAGTTGCTTTCTATGAGATGCATTTTTATAAATCACATTTAAAAAAATTTGTACTGCGAAACTCGTATTAAAATTTAGATTTATTATTCATATAATTAAAAAAAAAAAAATCTATATGATATGGTATGTTTAGCATTAAGATTTACAGGATCACACCAATATATTCAAACACATTATAAGAGCTTAAGAGCTACAATTGGAAATTGCTAGAACTGCATTTCCGCTTGTGTTAAGGTTTTTTAACACTTTTCAACAATGTTTTGGAGTGATTATGAATTCAGTTAGTTTGTCTGTCTGTGTTTTTTTCCGTTGTTGATAGCTTAGGCAAAGTGCATTAAAGCTTAAACGAGGCAACAAGTGCATACAGATGGAAAATATTAATAGTCTATGCGAACCTAATGATTTTTCGTTCTTGTTTAAAAAATGAAACGAATTCTTGTTATCTGGTAAAATGTAAAATTATCATTTATTATGGAAGGGTTAAAATTATAATAAAAATAACTAATTAAAAAAAAAATAATACTAACAGTAATATTTTAATATTAGTATTATTCACTCTGAAATTTTTCGGTGGTAAAAATGTAGCAACTGGATAGATTTACTCAGTTTTTGGATGTGATGCTGCAATCTGATAGCTAAGCAATGGTGGATTTCAAATTCCCTTTTCTTCTGGCCATGCAAAAATGTCCTTTTGCATTCAATTGTAATAGTTTTTACTCAGATTTTGGCCAAACAGTTTATGGTACAAGCTGTACATGGTATATGAGTACATATACAGATATAACAGTATTAATGTACAGTAGATGCATTGTACATCAATACGTGTGATGTCATGTAAAGAATGGAGATAACTATACACAAAAATTTTAAGGCATTTTCCCAATCGAACGTTTAGCACAGTCAGGTATGAAAAGCTAAAGGTTTGAATCAACTTGTTTATCTTTTCTCATTTCTAAATATGCTGGATCCAATTCAATTTTTACCAAAAAAGAAAAAAGAAAATAAATTAAAATGTTATTTAAATTTATATTAATTTATAATATTAGAATAAGTTGAATCTTAATATAGTAGCTTTTTCTTTTGTAAGGGAGGTGGGGGGGGGAATCACAGTGAGAAATTTACTTGGGGTCACACGAAATCTATAAGCTGTCCTGGCGTGATATCTATTAGAGAGGGCCGCTAAAAATCTATTGCTTAGGGCCGCCAAAATTGTAAAGCGGCCCCTGGTTCCTTGAAAGACATAAATAATGTGTTACTATAATTGGATGTTTTTGTGACTATTATCATGGTACACACACACACACACACACACAAACTAAAATATTTTTGAGTCTCAATAAGGTGGTCTCTGTAAAGCCATGGAATAGACACTGCAAATTCCTGACTTTTCTCTCACTGATATAAACTTGTAATTAAATAAAAGGGGACGTCACTAACTATTATCCACACTTTAAAAATCAATAAAGTAGCATCAGTCTGTGCTTGCACAACAATCCCTATATTTTAATGAAAGAGATTATTCCTAAGGTAAATAATACTTAAATTAAAATTCAGAAGTTCAAGCTACAAAACAAAATGTAACTAACATAGTTGCTTTCTCTTTATTGTATTATATTTCTTATATATATAAAAAAAAAAAAAAAAATTATACAGATGCCACACACATCATATAAACTCTTAATATTTGTACACTCTTTTAAAGATAACACAAGGCCATATTTTTGCATAAAAATCAAAACATTAAATTCATTTAACCTTTTTTTTTTTTAACTTTTTGTTCAGCATGTGATCTAATACAAAATAAAGGATAAATATTAATAAATTCATACTCTGAAATGTAAAATGATGCAATTATAACAGGTTCTACTAATGTTTTCACAATCGTAGCATAGTCCTTTTCAAAAATATTTTTTATTAAAAATTTTTTTTACTTATAAATTTAAGATTGAAAAATTGAAATCTCTCCCTCTCTCTTCCTCTACATATACACACACAGTCAAACCTTGTTAATGTGAATCTCAAAGGGGAAAAAATTTCATGTTATCAGTAGTTCATGCTATCAGTAACTAATCTTCATATAACTAAATTAATCTTCATTTTGACGGGGATTATGGAAACAGTTCATGTTAAAAGTAATACACATTAAGCATGTTCACGTTAATGAGGTTTGACCATATATATACACACTATTTAGTTATTTTAAAGGTTGAAGGAAATTAAATGAAATCTTACTTTATGAGTATCGGCTGAAATACTTGTAACACCGGGTACTCTGAAGTCAAAGCCAGGAAGTTGAAAACCAGCTTTCTCCATAAAAGGTACTAAGAAACCCCCAAGACAAGCATCAACATGAACTGGAATGTTATAGTAGCAACCTAACTTTATTGAAGAACAACAGAGAAAAAAATATATATTGTAGCAATAAAGTCATATAAGTATACTACATTACACAGACAAGATCAGTAGTTGATTCAGTCAAAAATTTGGACCCATTAGCTGTCTTTTACAAAATACTACATCATGGAAAACCTCTTCACAAAACTCAAATGCATAATGAGCCCGCTCTTTCAAACTACTAAAATTTATAAAATGGGCCCCTTTACAACACTCAGAGTCATAAAAATGGCCCTTTCACAATATTTTGTTTCATAAAAATGATCCTTTTATAAATTTTTTCTATGCTTTCGTATTGTTTCAAATAATACTGAAAACTATGTTGTAGTCAAATATTATATAAGGTATATTGGTATAAATTAGTAAAGCTATTATCAGTATATGTAGATTTAGAATAATATTTTCTCAAGAAAGTTTGAATTCTTCTGAATTCCCCTCTAATCGAAGAGGTACTGTCATAACCTTTTCTTCAAAATTGGCTAAATCAAAAACAAACATGTGTAACTACAATCATGAAGCCATAGAAATTATTAACAACCACAATACCTGCAGTGAAATCAAACACCAAATAATTGATAAATGGTGGCAACAACCTTTAACCAAAAAAACTGAGCAAATGAAAATGAGAAAAAAAAGGGAAGACCTTATTTATGGTTGAAAAGCCGTTTCAAAAGGATAATTTTTTTTTAAACAGCAATTAAAGGTAAATCTTTTACAAATAATCCATGTTATAGTAAAGAAAAGACGTTTAATATCATAGCATTTGAAAGAGACAGGCATTCTTGCCTTTATGTTTGAATAATTATTTTTTCTTTCCTCCTCTGAAACTATGTCAGCAAAATCTATTACTGACTATTTCAATTATCTATTATTGACTATTTCAATGTCAGCAAAATCTGAAAATGACCCTTTTAAGATTTGCTGGATGTACAATGAATAAAATTATAAATAATCTTTATTTAAATATAAACAAATAAAATTTTATTTGATAAATAGAAATAAATATTAAAAATACCTGGCCAATTTCTTCAATTGGATCAATGCTACCATGAGGAAAGGCTGGACACGAACCAACAAGCTATAACAACAAAAGCATAAAGATCAACTATACATTTATTTTGTTTGAAAAGAAAAATGAATTATTACACACTCTTTAAAAACTGCACAATAAGTAGGGTTTACACCAGCATGGTGACAATTATAGACTTATCATAAAAATTGCTGCCACAATAACACACATGGATGACAAACTTGTCACCTAAAGTATTTCTATAAACTTAATTTTTGTATTTATACTTAAAAACAATGGAAGCAAATACTTTTTTTATATTTACAAAATGATGATAAAAGAAACTTTAAAAAGTTGAAATCCACATGATTAAAACAAATTCCTGATAAAATTTTTTATTTATTTAATTTTTTTGTTTGTTTGATAATAATCGTTATTAGCTCAATAGCCAACTTAAATTTCTTTTCCTATCTTTAAAGCTGTACCAGTGCAATCTCGAAGCTGCTGTATTGCATTGTTGCTTTTACACTACACTGGTGACTTTTTTTTTTTTTTTTTTTTTTTTTCTTGGTGAAGGGTAATGCTAAAATTTTCTAACCCCAAAAAAATGTTATACAATGTTGTAGTTTATGGTGTTTGCTTATATTATTCATCTTTTCAAAATTAAATTTTTTCAGCACACTTTACTGTAAGTACTAAAAAATTGTCTTTATTCTTTCAAATAAAATTCCTAAAATTAAAACTTTTCAACTTTTAAGAAAATTATTATTATCAAAACAGAAACACACATACAAACTGTATTCAGAATCAGGGTTGGCAAAGTGGGCCCAGCCCAGAAAAACCCGCCCGGCACTGGGTTTTTGCAAATAAGCGGGTTTTTGTTAAAAATTATTTATAATTTACAAATCCCATCTATAAAGTATAGAAAACACCTTACCTTTAAAGAAAAAACACTTATTTTTATTTTCTAGAAAATAGTATTAACCATAAAAAGTAACTACAGTTATAAATATAATAAAAGCAAGTTTATCTTCTATAATTGGTTCAATTTTCCTTTTCCTGTAAAACCGAACAATATTTTTTTTTCAACAGCTGACATAAATGTTGTCCAGAATCAATATTTAACTAATTAAATTGTTTAGTTTTAAAACTTTATAATAATTTTATTTTAATTTTAGTACCAACATAATTATAAATCTAATAAAATAAAATTTTCTTCTATAACCGTTTCAACTATTAAAAAACTTTAAAAAAAAAAAAAGGATAAAGCAGTGCAACTTATTTTTATAATTAAAACTAGTTAGCATAAGTGAACTCTGCTCAGTTCCCCATCATATGTATGTTCTCATAAATTTCTAGTACAGGACATTCTCTTAACATGATTATCATGTTAAGAGAAATGAATCTGACCAAACACTTGACACAGAGACAGAATGAAATCCCCACCTAATAGGCTATCCACCATTCACTTTGATATATTTATCTTATTCTAATCTATTAATTTATTTTATTAGGATCAATTTCGGAGTTTCGTTTTCATGCTACTATTTCCAATGGAACAATCCTCAAAATGCATATTTATATGGGATATCCCCCCATTTTACTATGTTGATACAATCTTAAATTACGAGTAATTTGCAAAATTTTCCTATTAGAATATTTGTAGTCAATTATGTTCAAACAAGTATCATAAATGTTATTTTGAAGTTGTCTGATATATTTATGATCCTCAAAATGGACATTTATGCTCAATTTTGCCCTATTCTGCCATTCTAAGTAAATCATAAATTCCAAATAATTTACAAATTTTTTAAATTGAAAAATTTATACTCTATGATATTCATGATAGTACCCTAAATAATATTTCAAAAGTGGTCTGACATCTTTACGATGAAAATGTTCCTAAAAATTGACATTTATGCGAAATTTTGCCCTATACTGCCATGCTAAGAAATTTGTAAATTTCCAGTAACTTGCGAAATTTTCAAAGTAGCATGTTTCTAGTTACTGATGTTCATTCCGACATCAAAACTCATATATTAAAACTGGTCTCATATTTTTTCAGTAAAAATTTTCCATTTAATACATGTTTAAGTAAAATTTTGCCCTATTCTCCCATGTTAAGAAAAGCGAATGTTGCAAATGGATAGGGTTCTTGCCAGTGTCGAAAATAATATTTTAAAACTGATCTGACTTCTCTGTGACAATTTGTTCTTGAGATATCATGTACACAGACTAACGGACTAACAAACTAACACACACCATACAAATTTTGTCATTTTTCGTATTCCTCACACATGAAAACGTGTAAAGTAAAAAAACCGAGGTCGAAAATTTTCACGATTACCTAAGTTCTCCATCTATAGCATGATGGGGAACTAAAAAATTTAAATGATATGTATTGTATTTAAGAATTTAAATTCTTTTATTTTATCAGTTATTGTCAGTAAGAATATTTATTTTGAATAAGCATACATTAAAATAAAATATAGCTTTATCTTACTAATTAACACTATTTTAATATTAGAATCAAACCAATTTTTATTTCTAAGATAAATATTAGAATAATTATTAATTAGTAGTTTAATATAATTAGGTGTGTTACAACTAATATGCTAAATAACATATATCTAACATTGCAATGCAAATGTATTCAAACAAAAACCCACAAAAGCCCAGAAAAACCCACAAATGCCCAGAAAAACCCGCAAAACCCCAAGTGGGTTGAGTTTTTCTAGAAAAACCCGGTTTTTTGCCAACCCTGTTCAGAATGTTTTAAAATTAAAATTTCTATGCTGTTTTTGTGTAAAAGATTAATATATGCAATAAAATATATATATAAAAAGAGTGCACTTACATATGTTTGTCTACCATTTCATATATTTGGAACACTAAATCATAAATTTGGTAGTCCTTTTGGACCACTGAATTATCGTCACTGGTGTGAACTCTAACAATAAGTACTGTAATTAAAGATAAAAAAATTCTCAAGAAATTTGTTTGAGTATTAGTTAATTAATATTTTTTTCAAATAAAATAATTTTGTTTTGATGAATGCATTTAAAATGATAATAATAGTGCTTTAAAAGATGACTTGTATTGGGAGTACAAATTAATTCGGTCCATTTTTTTTCGTTAAAAAAACATTTTATTTATTATCAAAATGAAAAAACATGTTATTCAAAGTATTGTCCATCGGTAGCCACAACTTTTGTCCACCTTTCTGGCAATTTTCGGATTCCATCTCTAAAAAATGAGTCCTCTCTGGACGCAAACCATGAATCGAGCCATTCTTGAATTTCTTCGAAAGAAGTGAAGCGGTGTCCAGCCAAATCGTGATGCATCCGTCGGAACAACCAATAATCAGAAGGAGCAAGGTCTGGCGAATACGGCGGGTGGAGTAGGACCTCCCATTTCAACGTTTCCAAGTAATTTTTAACGACAATTGCCACATCGCTTTTCAACGTCGCGCGGTTTCAACTCGTATGGGACCCAATTTCCTTGCTTTTGAACCATTCCCATTTTTTTTAAGCGCACAGAAATTGCTTGCTGAGTGACTCCCAACGATCCTGCAAGCTCTTGTTGCGTTTGGCACGGATCTTGATCGAGCAATTCCTCCAATTCGGCGTCTTCGAACTTTTTCGGCTGGCCCGGGCGCTCATTGTCTTCGACACTAAAATCACCATTTTTGAAGCGTCGAAACCACTCTCTACATGATTTATCAGATGGCGCAGATTCACCATAAACTTCCACAAGCGATCGATGCGCTTCAGCGGCACTTTTCTTCCAATTAAAAAAGAAAATCAAAACTTCCCGCAAATGTTGTTTCTTTAGCACAAAACTCGACATATTGAATGCTCAAAAAACCAATGTTGTTGTATAAAACTCGAAGCTTCGTTGACTGAATATGGTTGACAAAGGTCAAACCTTTCTAACAATGCCAAAAACATCTATCATTATTCAGTAAACAAATCAGCCAGAGCCATCTATTGAAAACGGACCGAATTAATTTGTACTCCCAATACATCAACAGTGTGAAGAATTTTAATTAGAAAAATATGATGAGATTTATAAAACCTATTTGAACAATTAGTGTATATACTGCACATGTATATCAAGATTTGAAAATAGTTGACATTTGGCACCTGACTTGCTGATTCTAACATTTTTTTTTTCTTAGTTAGTTGCTATTAAGTTCTACTCAGGTGTCCTTTTAAAATTGAAGCAATATTATCACAGCTTCTCCAATGCTATTTACTTTTTAATAAAGACTTGTGTTCTGTTTTCCCCTTCCTTTGTAAGCAGAGAGGAATGGACGCATGTATAAATGCTTTTCTCTTTTTCCTCTTCTGCTGTTGATAGTCACATGATGTGACACAATGAACTCTCAACAACCAAGGAGATGTATGCTATAATATAAACCTCACTTCACTCTGCACTCCTGCCTGCTATAGTGCCGTGCATTTGTTTTACAATGATGCTTTGCTTCTTTCTGCCCTCTTGTCTTCCTTTAACCTTCAAAATTATGTTATTTACATATATAAACAATAACTACTTACAACACAAAAAATAAACAGTAAACGAAATCTTCAAATAAGAAATTTTATTAATAAAACTAACTTTTGAATTCTGGATTTCTTGTACATCCATCTGCTGCACCTTTCCAAAATTCATGACAAGATGTGGATTGTATTCTATTAAACTTGATTCATATAATTTGATGACCAACAAACCATCAATAGTTGAAAGGAACAAACTTTATCTTGTTTTTCTTTTTATGAGATTAAAATGGCTGAATCCCTTTTTACTATCAGCCATACTTAATGGGATAATCATAACAAAATTTATTATCTTCAACAAATTGGGAAATAAAGAAGATGCAAAAGACGTTTAATTTATCTTCAGACAAAAGTTTATAGTCTTGAAATTTATCAACAATTGCCTCTTTGCCAATACTTTTACTAATGTTTAGTGACACTCCTTCGATAACATCCCTAAATTGATCATCAATTTTCTAATTTTTATTATCATCAAAATTTACTATGTTACTTTGATCAAGTGTATGTAAATTACTCAGTACTTTGTCATTTTTAACACATTCACGACCGTTGATGTGAATTCCCGTCATTTCAACTTCTATAGCTTGTTGCCGATGACATAAATTCACGTCTTTTCAGATTCTATTTCTGGTTACTTCTGACGTGAATTTTCAAGAATTTCTATGGAAACAATACTTCAGTATTATACGTTTGTTCTAATATTATATAACTAATCTTCATTCCAAAAAAATCAACTTTAGTGTAAACTAGGAAGATTATTTTTTTTTTCTATATAGCCACAAATGCTTTTGAATATAAAAAAAATCAAATACATGTTTTACTCACTCTTTTGTGTTTTGTGCTCTCTCTCCTCACTTAAAGGCATATCAACAGCCCATTTAAAAAAGAAAATAATTAAAGTTAGTTTTTTGAGTTAGATTTATTTTAAGAATGACAAATTATTCATTTATTAATAGAAAAAGGCAAACAGGTTATACTCATACTCAGCATAATAATATTAGTTACATATTACATGATATATATATATTTTTTTTATATCTAATGATAATTCCATTAATCTTACTTTGAAATGAAATTTCAGGACCTTCTATTTATCTTACACATATGCAGAATGATTTTTTTCAACATTAAAATGCAAAATGTCAATTGCTTAAAATTCTAAGATGGTATTCTTTTTTAATGGAGCTGTCAATGTTTAAGAATATGTGTAAGCTAAAACATGAATCAATTTTCTCAGCATCCAAAAGTAAACAATAGTTTAAAGAAAGAAAGAAAGAAAGAGGGAGAGAGAGAAACATTATTTTAAATAGTAAAAATTAAACAGCATAGATATAATGAGAACAGCTGCAGATAACAAATTACTTTCCTACTTTGTAAATTTCATTTGTTTTTCTTAATGTTTGTTTTAGCTTGATAGAGCAGAACGCTACCACATTCCTAGATAAAATTCAGACATCACTTGATGTCTATAAACTATTATATGTTTAGCATGGATTGATAAAAAACATACAAAATATATATATATAATTTATCTATGCAAATATTAAAACTTAATTTTGTAAGATGGAAGAAAACCATAAAATTTTAATAACAGGCTATTCAGCCTCATAAATTCAGTAAAGTATGTCACTTACCATGCATGTATTTGAATCAATTGCTCTTTTCATTGCCTTTACATCAACTTTTGTTGTCTCGGTAATAAATGGTATATGTTTCACTTGAATTTTTAATAGCTGTGCAGCCTAAAATTAAAAACAGAAAACTTATGCAGGAAATAATTTTTAAATGGAAATTACGTTAGTACAGGTATTACATTAGCAGGTGTTACATTATATATATATATATATACAGGATGTTCATAATTTATTCACCAGATGAAGTTATATTTTAAATAACACAGAACAAGAGATAGGGGGAAAAAACTGAATGAATAATATTTAGCATTTCAAAGAATTTTATACACTTCAACATGAGCACCAGCTGTTCGGAGAATATCAAATCTATTCTCAATTTCCTTCAAGAGCGTTATTAAGTATTTGTGGAGTCACATTAGCTGCTTCTATTGATTCAATTTTTCAATGCAGTAAATCTCTACAGTATAAATTAGTTTTTTCAGGTAGCTTCATGTCAGAGGGTTCATACAACGTTGAGAGGAAAAGAACCAAGGAGTCCAATGAGTTTACTGCACTATATATTATGTGACACTATAATTTTTAACTACCAATTTGTGGAGAAAAAATAAAAAATAAATAAAATACTACATTAGGATTTAACTGTTAGAGATATAATTGCACAGTGGTGCTTATTGATTTCATAAGTTTAAATATAAAATTAAGCAACCATTTTTTTTAGGTTTATACCAGATCTGAAAATTTTGCTCTGTTTAGATCTCTAAGGCATAAGTCATAGTACGTCAAAAAAAGGAACATAAAATAACATTC